>JARBWK010000003.1:85048188-85607137 GCA_030556195.1 Anolis apletophallus
GTAAATTCACACATAGATAAATCTGATTGATCCAATTGTTCTACTCTAGTCAATAGGATCTAGCCGACTGTATCATTCCACCATTACATTTCTATCTCAATCACTGGCAATATTTCAAGACATGCAGTGCAATGTTAGGTAATGAACCCACACTCTATTGAGATGAACCAAACCCATCAGAAAATCATACCAAGGTTGATATTAAAAATAATTCTTTAATAACTTTTCCAAAGGATGTTTTCTTACAGTTGAAAAGCAAAAGACATGAAAACCACACACTCTTTTAAACAAAGCTGTGGTTTCTCTAAGAAAACGAAGGTGATGTTTTCATGTGGTTTTCAATCAGTTCACACAGTCTGGCATTTCATTTCAGTTTGCAGTGAATTGGTTCAAGTGGGGTGCACAGATTCAGTTGGCAAAAGTTCTGATCAACCCAAAAAGAAGTAGGCTACCAGAGGTGAATAGGTGCAGTGCCATCAGGAGGTAGCATATTTATATTGCTCAGTGCAACATGTTCTGAGATCTTTGTTGCATGGTCAAAATGGCTGATCTGAGTGGTCCAGGATTTTCGGCTTTCGGTGCTTATCTGTCCTCTGACTCGCTCATTATGGTGGTAGTGGTGGTGGCGGCGGTTGACACCAAAGCAGCAGCAAGAAAAGGCTGCTTTGAATTCTTCTCGGAACTTCTCTGTCAAGGCAAATATAAGAGGTTACCCACTGTGATTCAACAAACTATACATAGAGAAACACATCTGATTTTTTTAAAAGGCCATTGATATAATTTGAAGACAGTCGGGCAAGGCAAGGGGATGAACACTCAAATATACTTTCCAGGTTATTTATATGTTATTATTCCTCTTCTGGTTGAAAAAGTTAAAGGTTTTCCCCTGACGTTAAGTCCAGTCGTGACCGACTCTGGGGGTTGGTGCTCATCTCTATTTCTAAGCCAAAGAGCCGGTGTTGACCATAGACACCTCCAAGGTCATGACTACATACAGCGTGTTACCTTCCCACTGGAACAATACATATGGATTTACTCATATTTGCATGCTTTCAAACTGCTAGGGTGGCAGAAGCTGGGGCTAACAACGGGAACTCACACAGCCCCCCAGATTCAAACCTGCAACCTTTTGGTCAGCACGTTCAGCAGCTCAGTGCTTTAACCCCTCCCCCCTGGTTGAAATGTCATATTTACGATTCGTGGGATATGAACAGCATCCCCTGTTCATATTCCAGAACTGGAGAATGTAAATTCTTGTACAACACTTCCATATTCAGTGGCTTTACTGGGAAAGCAATTCTGGGGGGTTGTAATCCAAAAATGTGTAGTCCAAATGACTACCAGTTACCCATTAGAAAATCATTGGGGGACTAGAAGTTGTATGTTTCTTCTATCTTCCATCCCATCTACACTGTCATATAATCCGGTTTCTTAATGCAGATTAATGGCATCAAATTGGATTGTATAGCAGTGTATAATCCAATAATCCAATTCAAAGCAGTTAATCCACATTCTGGAACTGGATTATATGGCAGTGGAGATCCAGCCTTTTTCAAATTCCCCATTAGAAAATCACTAGAAAGCTACAAGGTGAACACCTGTGCTACCATAAGACTGTGGGTGAATTTTGACATCAGAACTGCATGCTCATGATCATAGCCAGTCTAGATTTCTTTCAAAAAGCCCTACTTCTTTGAAGATTTTAAAGGCACAACATAGTCAGAAAGAAGCCTAGTTATAACGACTTGGGTTCCCAGGCCCCATCTACTCTGCCATATAATGTCCTTTCAGAATCCAGATAAACGGCATTAGATTGGCATTAATATGGAAGTGCAGATGGGGCCCAAGTTATCTCAGCCAAAAGCATACAGATCTTGGATCTGTTTACTGGGTGATCTTGAGCAATCCCTTTTAAAAACTTCTTCCCTTCTGTCTGTAAAAGGAGAATAATAGTGACCTTCCCTTTTGAAATTTTGTAAAGTACATGGCTGAATATACAAAGTTCTATCAAAGAGTTTGATGAATCAGTTAATTCTTGTGCTTTTGCCAGGGAAAAGATGAGATATAGATAATTGGCTTACCACTGAGAAAGTTATAAATAATTGGATTTGCAGCACTGTTTGCATACACAAGCCAGTGGGAGAAGGTAAACCAGGCATATACAGTTTCTCTGTCACTGGCATTGTTGAACATCCCAAACACTCTTCCAAAAAGAGAGAGAAAAAACAGAAAAATCCCATATTAGCTTTGCTTGAAATAACTACATTTACCAATGGTTTAAAAAATTCAGAAGACAAGAGGGAGACAATTGTCTTCTCTCACTTAAGTATATAAACCCACAGTCTCCAACTCTTTTATTTTTAGCACAAATCTTATATGTGGCTGTCAACATTTCTACTATATAGAACTAAAGGCCCCTTCCACACAGCTGTATAAAATCCACATTCAACCAGATTATATGGCAGTGTGAACTCCGATAATCCAGTTCAAAGCAGATATTGTAGGATTTTCTGCCTTGGTATTCTGGGTTATATGGCTGTGTGGAAGAGCCCTAACTTGTCTCAGTCTCTCTCTGGGCCCTTCCACACAGCCATATAACCCAGAACATCAAGGCAGAAAATCCTACAATATCTGCTTTGAACTGGGTTATCTGAGTCCACACTGCCATATATTCCAGTTCAGATCAGATAATGTGGGATTTTATTCAGCTGTGTGGAAGGGCCTCTCTCTCTCTCTCTCTCTCTCTCTCTCTCTCTCTCTCACACACACACACACACACACACACACACACATAACAAAGAAGGGTAGCATGAAATATTCTAAGTACAAACCAATAGGAAGAGCTATAATCTTCTGCACTAGAGCCCTGCCTATATTTAGAACTTCTGCACATACAAAGAAGGAAAGTAGAAAAACTTTTACAATAACAATAAAGCAAAATTGCCCTTTCATATCCATATTCTGTATTCTTCACCCACAGATTCAACCACCAACAGCTTGAAAAGATTCCCAAAAAAATGCCAAAAAGCAAACTTTGATCTTGCTATTGTATATGAGGGGCACCGTTTGATTGACTCATTGTATATAATGGTGCTTACGCTTAATAAGCATCTAAGTATCTACAGGGAGTAGTGGATGATGATCCTATCAGATACCAAGAGCTAACTAGGGTTATATTCTGAAGGATTATCTTGAAGCCTGTCTACAATCAGAAAGCAATTGTAAATTGAAAATATATATTAGAGAACACACAGTATTCTGCTAAACCTTAATTGCAGTGTGCATTCCAGTTTGAGGCAGAAGGATGCATCATTTTATACTATAGAATTAATATAATTTGACACTATGTTGGTTATCATGACTCAATGCTATGGAATCTTGGTATTTATAGTTTGGGAAGACACCAACTCTCTTTGGTAGAGAAGACTACTCCCATGATTCCATAGAATTGAGTCAGGGCAGTTAGTGTCAAACTGCACTAATTCTATAGTGTAGCTACATCCAAGAACTTTTTTTTGCAACACCAGCTGGTGAGAAAGCTGAACCCCAATGAATGAAGAGTCAGAGACCTGGACCAGAATCCTGTGCATGCACAAAAACTGTTGAAATGATGGGCCCTTCCACACAACCATATAACTCAGAATATCAAGGCAGATAATCCAGAATATCTACTTTGAACTGGATTATCTGAGTCCTCACTGTCATATAATCCAGTTCAATGTGGATTTTATACAGCTGTGTGGAAGGGGCCTGTGTTGGCAGCTAGTGGCAGCAAGAAATAAAATGGCTATGGGGCGGTGGTTGTGAATGAAGAAAAGCACTGATGAAATAGGCTACTGAGCTGGCTGATTTCAAATGCCTTCCAGCCTCACTAATAGTAGTGTAATCACTAGTTTAAGCCCCTTCCACAAAGCTGAATAAAACCCCACATTTTCTGCTTTGAACTGGAATATATGATAGTGTGGACTCAGATAACCCAGTTCAAAGCAGATATTATGGGATTTTCTGCCTTGATACTCTGGGTTATATGACTGTGTGAAAGGGCCCTTAGTCCACAAGTTGGATTCTGGCCCTCCATAAAATTATTATTATTATTAGCATTAGCATTTGTATCCTGTCCTTCTCACCTCCAAAGAGGGACTCAGAATGGCTACCAACAGGGGTCATTCGGTGCAGAACAATAAACAAACATAATATACACTTAACCTACATTAAAACACTTATAAATACATTTTAAAAGTTGTAGCTGTCTTCTCTGAACCCAAGTCATTGCTCAAACAATATTAATGTTTGCACATGGTTACAATTTCTTATTTAAAGTGACACATCCAGCTCACTCCATTTCCTTCACCTGTTAAACTGGGGTGCCCTCTGGTGTTTTGAGAAAGCACTCTGGTAATCTTTTGATGGCTCTTTCCTTTCACCAGCCCTTCCTAAGCCCCCTCTTGTCTGAACAGTACACCCAGGGGCGGATCTTAGTGGAGGCTAATTAAGCGGCCGCCTCAGGGCGCCACGTGGCTAAAGGGCGCATCCAGGGCTAGCGCAGGGCAAGAGAGGAGGAGGCAGAGCCGCCCCCCTTTGCCTTCTCCCTGCTTCGCCCTGCGCGTGTCTCATCCCTCACCCTGCGCAGGCCTTCGGGGAGATGGATGCGGGTAAGAAATAAAGTTTTTTTAATTATTATTATTATATACACAGGGGGCATGGGCCAACTTCAGCCCTCCATGTGTTTTGGACTTGAACTCCCACAATTCCAAACAGCCAGTAGGAAGTCCAAAATATCTGGAGGGCCAAAATGTGTCTATGCCCCCCCCTCTATATATATACATATAATTTTTCAGTTATTTGTTTTTGGGGGGGGGCGCCAAAATACCGTTCACTTACCAATTAAAATTACCTTAGTCCGGCCCTGAGTACACCCTGCTAAATGTATCATGTGCAGTTGCCAGGATTTTAAAATAATTTCATAATAGAGGTGAGGAGTTTTTATTGGGACTGTAGAAAGCAGAAAGGAGAACGTACCTTACCTAGGTACAATTCCAGCAGAAATGCCTCTACACAAGTGTTTCTCCTAATATTAACACCATTGCTAGGTGGGGTATGAGAGTGCACACACTTTTAGGATCAACTGAACAAAAATACCTTCCTCATACACAATGCAGTGGCTTACACTTTATCTGAACCCGAGAATATGTTCCTGGAAACTCCCAAGCAGATTTTAGTTTTACATGTAATTTGAACCTCAGGCAGGTGTTCTCTTCAGGTATGCCCAGCACATTTTCCCCCCCACTAGAACATTTTTGCTTTGAAGGTAGGCTGTCTCATCCTGTCTACTTCCTGTCTCACTGAATTCCTCTCCTCTTTTTCCCTTTTTCTCTGATGTTTATTATACACTGTTATTATACTTATGTCATTGTATTTATACTTATGTATTATTGTCTGCATGTGGCACTTGGAGGGCTTCTATGAGCCACCCCGAGTCCATTTGCAGAGATGGTGGCAGGGTACAAATTTTTTTATTATCATTAGCTGCTAAACATGCATAGAGACATTGGTTCATCATCTGTGGCCCATCACTTCCTCTCTGGCACACTTATAGCTACTTGGGCTGGCCTCGGAATTGCCAGATTGAAAATTTGAGAGGTTTCCTATGTTTTAATGGTTATATGGAAGCGGGAATGTCAACAGGTGTGGCTTGCCATACAACCATTGTAACAAGCCACATCTGCTGAAATTCCCTCTTCTACATAACCATGGAAGATATAGGAACTCTCTCTATGTTTCAATCTAGCTAGTCTTGGTGTAAAGTAAATTATGTTGGGGACTTATTTTTCCATAAATGGACTCATGCAAATTAAAACTGGAAAGTTCAATGATGTCTGCATTTAGTCATTGGCTTCTATTACTTTACTTTGCAAGGAAGCCAGAAAATTGATCGGTGTGCATTTGAACCATTATACAATGGAACCAATGGACATCAGGGCCGATTCACAGTAGTCCCACTGTGCATTGAGATGATGGCAAGGGTTTGCCAGTGCATACTGGTAGAACCCAATGACATTGGAGTACTCTTACTGGTATTGCCTTATCAATCTCTGCAATTCATTAAGAGCATTTCTTAGCATCACTACCACATAGCTAATTATATGTAAAGTCTTGTAACATCCCATGATAGATTATTGCAGCCATGCTTTTGCTGTTACATCTGGTAAACTCTAGATGAAGAAATCTCAGATTATGATTTAAAAAAACCCCAAAAAGTTGCTTCCTGAAACCTTGGAGAGATACAGACAATGCACCTCATGGACTATAGGTCTCATTCATTATGAGAGAACTACTTTCAAATGTCCATAACTTCCCTGTACTTTAAATACAATCATTTCTATTGTACAATAAATCCCCCATATCCACAAGATATATGTTTTACGGCACAAACACACCTATGCATACCAGAAACCATGGAAAATAGAGATTCTTATATTTTGACTATACTTGGGCCAAAAGCATACCATAGAATCACACTAAAGAACCAACAGTGTATGTACACTGTAAATTTAATGTAGCTTGGTATCATTTTAGCTTCTATGTCTCAACACTATGAAATCCTGTGAGTTGTAGTTTTACAAGGTCTTCTTATCTACTGGTACTCCACCAAACACCAAATCTCAGAATTCCACAGTATTGAGCCCTGATAGATAAAATACCTCGCGATGTGACTTGTATTGTTTTAATGTTTTAATATTTTACTGTTTTATTGTATGGCTGCATGGCCACCACATGCCCCCGGTTTTATATGTTGTGACCCGCCCGGAGCCTGCAGGGAGGAGCGGAATACAAAACCAAATAATAAATAAATAAATAAATAAAATGATATCAATGGTGTAGATGCACCAATTGAGAGGCCCCCAAATACTTCTGGGTATGGGATATTTTTTAGAACATGAGTAAGTGATACCATGAGCATTGGATTCATAGAAATGGGGGTTGGACTATACTAGTACCATAATTAGTCAGGTTATCTAACTGATTTATAGCTGCAAATCCCACCATAAAATTCTTGGCCCTTAAATACTCTCCAAACACCACCAGTTGTTTGTAGGCCAGAACATCCCCTACATCAGTATGTTTCTTCGTTGTGTATAAAGGTTACCTTTTCAATATGTTGAGAATGCTAATTGGGAGATAACAGAGAGCAAAAACCAAGAGAACGACCATGAGCATACGTGCCGTTTTCCTTCTGGTTCGAATCTGTTTGATTTCAGCTGTCACAGCACTAATCCTCAAACTTGCTGATGGCCTCAGCCCACGGGTCTGCGTTCCTGGCTGCAGCGGCTTCCACTTTCTCTGAACCACAGATGAAGTTCCTGGAATCTAGCAAAGCACAGTAATTGGAAACTTAATTTTCAACATTTCACTCCAAGGGGAAAAAATGTTACCCTATCTGAGTGGCTGTACTTACAAAGCAGATAATCACACACACAAACACACACACACACCACAAGAGTGTCAACAATTTGACTCTATATGCAGTCACTTTTAAGTGGGTAAAATGAAAATAGCCTTGCAAAACAATTTCCATTTCCACTTTATTTTGAATTTAAAATCCTGTGAATCCGAAAGAAGAGAGATCTAAGAGAAAAATGCAACAAGCATACTGACTGATAGATCACGAATCCATAAGTCAGTGTTTCTCAACCTGGGGGGTGGGACACCTGCGGGGTGTCAGAGGGGTCACCAAAGACCATCAGAAAACACAGTATTTTCTGTTGGTCATGGGGGTTCTCTGTGGGAAGCTTGGCCCCAATTCCATCATTGTTAGGGTTCAGAATGCTCTTTGATTGTAGGTGAACTATAAATCCCAGCAACTACAACTCCCAAATGTGGTCCCCAAAACTTCCCAATGTCCATCATTGTTTGGGTTGTTTGAGTCCACAGTGCTCTGTGATGTAGGTGAACTAAAACTCCCAACACTAAAGGTGCCCACCAAACCCTTCCAGTATTTTCTGTTGGTCATGGAAGTTCTGTGTGCCAAGTCTGGCTCAATCTCAAAATGACTATAAAAAACTCAACTCCAAAATGACAAAATCAACCTCCTCAACTCCACCACTATTCAAATTTGGACGTATCGGGTATGTATGCCAAATTTGGTCCAGTGAATGAAAATGCATCTTCCATATCAGATATTTACATTACAATTCATAACAGAAGCAAAATTACAGTTATGAAATAGCAATGAAAGTAATGTTGTGGTTGGGGGTCACCACAACATGAGGAATTGTATTAAGGGTCACGGCATTAGGAAGGTTGAGAACCACTGCCATAAGTGGATGTCTTGTGCTTCAATGGCTGAAATCCTGTTGGCACACTACAGAAGTTGCACTTTTCCCAGCTGGTACAATAGCGTCAAGGGAAGGCAGACAAAGTATTAAGTAGATCTATTGGCTCAGTTCTCTTTAATGTGTTGCCTTGTTCACTTTGGCAGTTACACTTGGAACACAAATGTGGGATTTTTCATGAAAAGAAGTAGCAGGAGCACTAGATAATGCATTTAATTTCGGCTTTCAATTCAGAGACAAAACAAATAAAAGGCTCAATATAGAACTGCTTGAGAAGTGCCAACACCACTTCTTTGTCTATATTCTTGGAATGTTTGCCACCACTTCATTTGGATATAACTATTGCAGTTTTGAAGAAAACAAGTTCATCTTGATAGAAAGCACGGCACTTCAAATCTTCAGACTGATCATAAGATGCCTAGACTAAGAGAATGTGGGTAAGTTGTGTACATTTATGTAACTTTGCAATCTTGATTAATGTTTTTTTGCGGGGTGTGAAGATAGGGATATCTTTCATTTCTTTCCGAGGTCAACATTATTATTCTACTCTGTGTCATTCATGCAGCTGTACCCATTACTGAAATACACAGATATTTTGGCATGCATGAGTCAATATGACATGGGTCACATAAACAGACTTCCAAACAAAGGAATTTACCTGTTGGCACCACAGCTTTTGAAATATCTGTAAATAGGCCAGCACCATAAGACACAGGGGAGCCATGTATGTGATCAAGAAAAAAGAAGTGTGATACAGTTTGGGGTAGATTTCAGCTGCAAGGAAAACCAAAAGCTTCATTAGCAATGTTTCTCATACTTGTTTATTTTAAATTTGGGTACCCGGCATTGCCTGGGTTATTAGAAGAAGTCATTGTTTGATTTTACAAAAATGCATAAGGCTGTGGGTGTACTACAACTCACATCATGCCAGAGTAACTCCCAGAAACTACATCAATACTTAAAGTTTGTTATGATGGGCAAGTCTCCTCTAGATGCAGCATTGGTGGAGTTCAGTATGCTCTCCAGCTGTAGGATGAATTGCAACTCCAACCATGGTGGATCAGTCCCATAGTAAGTTGAGTTGGCCATGGGGGTTCTGTTGCCAAGGTAGGTCCAGGTCCATCATCGATAGGGTGCAGAATGCTCTTTGATTGCAGGCGAACTATAAATCCCAGTACCTATAGCTCACAAATTCCACCCCAAACCCACCAGTATTCAAATTTTGTCATTTTAGGTTTGCATACCAAATTTTGTGCAGATCCATCATTGTTTCAGTCCACAGTGCTCTCTGGATATAGGTGAACTACAACTCCAAAACTCAAGGTCAATGCCCACCAAACCCTTCCAGTACTTTCTATTGGTCATGGGAGTTCTGTTTGCCAAGTTTGGTTCAATTCCATCGTTGGTGGAACTTAGAATGCTCTTTGGTTGTAGGTTAACTATAAATCCCAGCAACTACAACTCCCAAATGACAAAACAAATCCCTCCCAACCCCACCAGTATCCAAATTTGGGTGTATCGGGTATTTGTGCTAAATGTGGTACAGTGAATGAAAATACATCCTGCATATCAGGAATTTACATAACGATTCATAATATTAACAAAATTATTATTATTTATTTATTTCAGGATTTTACCCCGCTGTTCTCAACCCCCAAGGGGGAACTCAGAGCGGCTTACAGTACGGCACAATTCGATGCCCACATAATAACAATATAAAAATGACAGTTATGAAGTAGCAACGAAAATAATTTTATGGTTGGGGATCACCACAACATGAGGAACTGTACTAAGGGGTCATGGCATTAGAAAGGTTGAGAAATACTGTTTTATACAGAACCCATTGGGGTGTGAACATAATGCATTATATGAGTCTATTATACTGACTATGCAATGCAGTTTCAAGCTGCATTATATGGCAGTGTAGATGGGGCCAAAGCTGCAGGCTGATGTTGAGTATGGGATGCAATTGAGCCATGGGACATTCCTCTTCCATCAGTTAATTGGGTCAGTTCCTCACTACTGTGAAGGTCACTAAATGTTATAATTAGACTGAAAAGGGAATTACATTTCCACTTGTTAAGTTACAACATATTATAAAATCTTCTTCACCAAAGAAAGGAACTCATCGGGGTTGTTAGGAACTAGTTTTCAGTATCTGACATCGAAAAGTTTTAATTCCTTCATATTCCTTTTTCATTAGTGCGTCTGATTTTTCTCTTACCATAACATATACATCTACTGATCATACGAACAAATGAACATTCAGTAACTCTCTTAGATCTGAAAGGGATGGAACTTTACTTAATGGGACTGTCAGCTCAGGACCTGACCACACAGCCATATAACCCAAAACAGCAAGGCAGATAATCCACAATATCTGCTTTGAATTGGTTTATCCAAGTCTACACTGCCACATAATCCAGTTCAATCTGGATTTTATACAGCTGTGTGGAAGGAGCCTTCGGAAATCACACTTGCAATAGAATTTTTTTTATTGCAGAGGCAAATTACTACCTGCCAATATGGTAACCTTCAAGCAGGCTAGGGCAACCATAATTGCAACATTTCTTACAACCTTTGGGGAGCTTTATAGATTTTAATTTAAAAACTTGACTTTTTTTTAAAGGGAAAGAATAAAAGACATTGGAAGCAGTCCTAGCGGATGATGCATCAGGATGGACATAAGGCTGGTCTTTTCCTTTGAAGTGGAGGAAGGGCAAGCACTTAGAGTCCGGACTTCAAAGAGAAAACCTCGGGCACATATTTCACATGACAGCCACGTAAAGTACTTGGCTCTTGAAGTAAATTGAAAGATCCCACCTGTGTCCACAATTACACCTGACTGACAGGAGCAGAAAGCAGCATCAAGGTTTGACCGCCTCCATGCCAAAGGCAGCAAATCCTAGCTGAGGTAAAATATCACCAAAAACAGGTGGGGTACAACCTGGAGCCACATATGTCTTTGTGGCCTTTGACACCTCCGGAACGCCCAAACTGACCATCTAGCCAAAGAAGGGGGATTTTTTTTGCTTCTCCAGCTGCAATAGTTTACTCTTCAATAGGTTGCAAGAACACCCTGTATTTATTAACTTCTTTGAGAACCAGGAGTAGATCTGCAGCTGCTTTCTATATACACACACACACACACACACACATATTATACACACATGTATTTACTCGGGTGTAACACACACACACATATTTATTCGAGCCTAATGCGCTATCGAATCTAATACACACCTTAATTTTCAAAAACCTGAAACCCAAAATAAATATATACCATATTACACAAATCTAACGTGCACCCTAATTTTGGGAAGGTAATTTAGTAAAAGAAAAAAGAAAAAAGAGGTGAGCATTAGAATCAAGTAAATATGGTATATTCCATAAGCCCCATAGGGGCATAAAAGGGGGCCAATCCATGACTTAGTACACTATGTGCTAAATCACAATCAACCCTCCAAGTCTGACCAGATTTGCTAGGGTGTGATGTGTAAGCTCCAGAGATCAGAAATAACTAGTGATGACTCAATAGTTTTAACTATAGTTTGACTAAATCTATACATTTTAGCCAAAGAATTCACCTACAAAACTAGGTTATCTTCTCCAAGGGTCAATGTGAGTACTGTTACCTTGACTGTCATCATCCCTTTTTCTGACTAAAGCAAGAGCTTTGTCTTTACTGGGAGATCCTTAAACAAAACACCAATTTGCTCTATTCTCTCTGCTAAAAAGCTGCTTGTGGATGTTTTTGATATGCCAGGTGGAAAAATGGTGATGGCAAAGGCCAATGTCACCTGATCCGATGCCTTTCCCCACTCCACAAAATGATCCTCGATCTATCCACAAATCATATCAAAATCTATAATTATGGATACTATATAAATTTATACATGAGGTCAATTTATATAGTATCCACCACTAAGGCTGGTTCTACACTGCCCTATATCCCCGGATCTGACCCCAGGTCATCTGAGTATTCCAGATTATCTGGCAGACTGACTCATATAATCTAGATCAAAGCAAATAATCTGGGATCAGATTCTGGGATATAGGGCAGTGTAGATCCAGCCTAAAGTTGTCTTGTATCACAGGCCACCAATTTCATGGTACTGTGATATTTAGTTTTAGGCCCCTTCCACACAGCTGAATAAAATCCCACATTATCTACTTTGAACTGGAATGTATGGCAGTGTGGACTCAGAAAACCAGAATTTGTGGGATTTTCTGCCTTGATGTTCTGGGTTATATGGCTGTGTGGAAGGGCCCTGGAATTCATGGGGAGAAGGTAAGGAGTTAATTCATTCCACAAAACAGAGAGTAATTATTCTTAGAACTATGATTGTTCTATATGTTGAAATATCTTTTCCAGCTCTGGGCACATGCTGCAGGCACTGATGGGCATGCTGGCTGTGTAACTGCAGCCTCATTCAGCCCACTGAAGACCTTGGACTCATTTCTGCTTCTTTCCACTATTAGGCTGGATCAACACTGTCAAATAATACAGGCTGGTTCTTCACTGCCCTATATCTCACAGTCTGATCCCAGATTATCTATGTATCCCAAATTATCTGGCAGTGTGGACTCAGGCTGGATCTACACTGCCTTATATCCCAACACCTGATTCCAGATTATCTGCTTTGAACTGGAATATATGAGTCTCTCCTCTACCATACTGTATAAACCAGGATAAGAAAGTAATCTGGGATCAGATCCTAGGATATAGGGCAGTGTAGATCCAACTCCAGTTTCAAAATGTAGATCAACTACATTGAACTGGGTTATATGAATCTACACTGTCATATAATCCAGTTCAATGAAGTTGATCTGCATTTTGTATCTGCCTTATATGGCCGTGTAGATCCAGCCTTATAAGGAACACAAGATATGACATTTACAGGGAAGGTAAAAGGGAGAAAAGTATACTCATCTGACTTTGCAAGACATAAGGAGTGTGGGAGTGAAACCAAGAAGTGTTGGCTGCGTATAGTGCACCCTTGGTATATCTACTGAAGTTTGGTTCCAGGACCACCCATGGTAAACTGCCTCTTGAAACACCATCAAAGTGCACACCATTTTGTGCTTTCTTCCCTTCCACAATATGAGAATCAACTTGCTACTCCAAATGGGTTCTCCACCTCACTATGCAGCTGTAGTGATTTGCATGAGTATAGGAGGCCTTGTTTAATTTGAATTATGGCAGTCACCAGTATGGGCCTTGAATAGCGACACAGAATCCTCCAATCAATGTTTTCTGTTATCACCACTGAATACTACTCCCACTTCTGATGGCCTTCCATAGATAATTGAGACAACAAACACATGAACTTGACCAAAGAGTTACTACAGATTTAAACTTGGTTAACCATCACAGCAAAACAAGTGTTGGAATAAAGAATATTACAGGATTAATATGTCATGAAGGGGGATGTTATACTACCAAACAAAGACTATATCTTCAGTCTCCACTTCTGACAGCCATAAGACTCAAAGTTGGGACTCTGAAGCTGATCTTAATACATAGACTGCTGACAAGCTCATGTGGACTAAGATTCTAGCCTGTGTTTTCCATCTATTCTGGCAGTGGCAAATTCCAGACATAGGATGCACTGTACTCACCTCCCCAGTGTTCATCGCAGATGGTAAATAAGATGGTCTTGTTGGCTAATGCCGGAAACATACTGCTGCACTCCATGACAATGGCCTGAGGAATCATTATTATGCATGACACAATCCAGATAATGATAATGCTGTTCCTAGCCCGTTTGGCTGTGCTTTTGAACATCAAAGGATGACAAATTGCATACCACCGATCCAATGCAATGCAGCTGAGAGTTAATACAGAAACAGAGACTGACACTGTCTAAAAAAGGAAAACAAACATAAAAGCAACATATATAACTTGTGCAAAAAAGATGTTGGTCTTTGCATCACAATTCAGCAGTTGTTAATTGCACTTAAATTAGTGGAACTAAGGAAAGCAGGAAAATTAATATGTATTTCTCAGAAAGGGCAGATGATAAACTCAGTTTAAAAGTAACTTTTTGGATAGCAACTCCCAGACCTCCACTCCAGTCAGCATACCACAGGATATGCTGATTGGGGAATGGTGGGAATGGCCATCCGAGAAAGCAATTTTTTTCAAGCTCTAAATATGTGTGTCTGTATTGGTTTAGGTTCTAAATAGGACCCTGTGTATGTGTGTGTGTGTGTATGTGTTTCTACGTTATTGACAATTGAAGGAGGAAGCAGAGGAAAAGGAGACAGAAGAAAGAAGCAGCATAACACACAGGCTTCTGTATGTGTTTGAAAAAGACATTTCTCAGAAATTAGGTTTGTTCCTTCACATGCCTTAAGTGAAGGAGGTGCTAGATATGATTAAGAGCTAAATGACAGACTCTTTTAAAATATGTGGTGTGCAATTCAAGTACTATTTTACCTTTGAGTAAGTGAGTGCAGTCCTGACTTGAATCAGCACTATCAGGCTTAGAACTTTTTGATCCAGTTGGTTTGCAGTTCAAAATACACCAAATCTCTCCCTCTTTCCCCCCACCATTCCCCTGCTAATAAAAACGAAAGGTTTCTGGGCTTCAGTAGAATTCCTCCCGTGGAGCTTTTGTTATTTGCATATGTTCCTTTACACACTTTACCTTTAGTGTGTAGGAAGAAGCCCACAAAGAGTCACATTTGTTTGCAGTCAGGACCAGCCCAAGATATTTTACTACCTAAAGCAGGGGTGGGCAACCTATGGCTCGTGGACCAGATCCGGCCCAGCAGCCGGTTCTGTCTGGCCCGGGAGAAGGGCGTCGGGGGCAGGGCCAAGAGGAAGGGGTGCCACTGATGCCATCCGATTGCAGGCTCTGTGGGGCCTGTGTTGGCAGACAGGCCGGAGGAGCGGCGGCTTTGGAGTGCCTGCCATCCCTGGAGGCAATCCGCGCCTGCAGTGGGAGCACTCCACGACTTGCGGGGGCTGATTGCCGTGGCGATCTGGAAGACTTGATCGTATTAATTATGATATACTAATAATATATGAATATTTCTTGATATATTAATATGTTAATATTAATGATGTGTAATATATAGTTAATATAGTAAGTAAATAAATAAATAAATAAAATATGTAGATTAGAATGTAGTTCAGCCTTTAGGTGCGGCCCTCCATAATATTTGTTGGCTCTTGTGTGGCCCCTTGGAAAAAATAATTGCCCACCCCTGACCTAAAGGCTTAGAATAGTGCTGTGCACCCCCCCCCCAAACACACACACACATGACCAAAAGCCTTTCAAACTCCTCTCAACCTGCATAAATAAAATAAATATCAATGGGAAGGCACTCTTTGCAACTACTGAAGGCAACAGATTAAATTAGGGGACATAATGCACCCTACTCTGGAGTTTTGAGGTCAACATTTTATTGTTTTCCGATATTTCAGAAACTGGACTATGGGCCTTTGTGACGTGGCTCAGCCCAGATTTGCCAGTGATGGCAGGGCATACTCAGGGCCGGCCTTCCCCATTAAGCGACCTACGCGGTCGCGTAGGGCAAAGTTCCCGGAGGGGGCGTGGCCACCTGGGAGGGACGCCGCTCCGCCCCGCCGCCGTGTCGCCGCAGCCAGCCGGCGGCGCGGAGGAACGGGGGGGGGGGGAGAGGGGACTCACGGGGCGGGCTCGCCGCTCACGGGCCGGCCGCGCGCTGTAAGGACGCCCGGAAGGAGAGACGCCGGAGGGAGGGAGCCCTGCGGAGGCGCGGAGGCCTCTTCCTCCTTCCCTCCCTCCCTCCGGCGTCTCTTACAGTGCGCGGCCGGCGAGGCCTTCCTCCCCTTCCTCCTCGGCAGAGGCTAATTTTTTGAGATGGGATTTTTGGGTTTTCAGGAGCTGTATGCCACAATCATCAGTATTAAAACAAAAAAAGACCTGAAATATTTCAGTTGGTGTGCAATGAATCTAAAATATATGAAAGTTTAATTTTTATCATTACATTATGGAAAATAATGAACTTTAGCACTATATGCTAATTTTTTGAGAAGGACCTGTACACAGAGTTCCTGGTTATTGTCACGAACGCCGACTTAGAACTGCCCCTTTAACACACACACGGAGACGTAGCAAAGGCTAACTACTTTATTGAAGATAATAAACAGTCAAAGGTATATTGTCCAATAATGCAAATGTTCAAAGTATAAAGCAAATAGTCCAAGGTATGGTAGCAAATAGCTTGAAGCGTAGCAAGGCCCCGCAAACCAATGCGGATCAGGAAACAGGACAAGGTTTCGCAATCCAATGCGAATCAGGAACCAAGGCAAGGTGCCGCAACCACTGCGACTCAGGAAACAAGGCAAAGGCAAGGCAAGGCTTGATGACCACTGTTAGCTTGTGGTCCCACTCCGCTTCGCGCCTATTCAGTATAGACGTGGCCGGAGAACTGAGGATCAGTTCCCACGGGGCCGTACTTAATCCCTCGGCCGGGACCCCCGACGATCTAGGGCCCGGCGCCTCCAGTCTCTACTTTCCGAACGGTGACGGTCTAGGGACAGATGCCAGCTCCTCCTGCCCTCCTCTATGTCCCTGCGCCTGTTATGAGAACGGCCCCGCTCTTCCATCCTAGTATCGCTATCTTCCTGAGAAGCAGCCTCCCCCGAAGTTTCCCATCCGCTAGCCTCCATCTGCTGCTCGGCCAGCTCCTGGGAACCTCGGCCATTTGGGAATTCATAACTATCTCCGCTATCAGCTTCGCTGCCTCCCATCTCCACCTGGTCCGCTCCTTCCCCGGGAGAATGCTCCCATTCGAAATCCCAGGCTAAACTCTCTGCAGGTGGACTGAGCAAAGGCACGGCTGACCAATCTTGCTCTGGGCCTTCCAACTCATCCTCCGAGTCCCTTTCAGCCTGTGCGGGTCCCAATGCCAGCGGGACCCCCGGTGCGTCACCCCTCCCCCGCGGCCCGGGCGGACCCATGGGTGCTACAGTTATATGAAAGCCTTGTACATATAAAACAATATTTAAAGAGAAGACCCATTCACACATTTAGCTAAACACACAGCCATTATTATACTCTGTTAAATTATTTTCATTATTTATTTTGAAAATTTATAACCCAAACTGGTAGACAGTACCTGCAAATAAGGGATCCCCTTGCAAAAGCTGTCACCAAGGAACCAGGTCTCTGTGATATCCACCACTAAAGTTGCTGGAAGACAAGTGATGGTGACAAGGACATCGGCCAGGGAGAGGTTTACTATGAAGTAATTGGTAACTGTTCTCATGTGATGATTTTTCCAAACTGCAACACAAACTGCATTTGCACAGAATAGTCAGTACAGTGAAAGAAACGTTGGGAAACAGCCACTCAGAGAAAAAGAAGACTCTTAATGCAACAGGTGTGATGAAAGAAGGCATGCCATTTTGAACAAGAATCATAGCTATGTAAATGTGTCCCCTCTAATTTTTTTTCTTTAAGAATCTTACTGCATTACATTTACCAATCTGCATTTGGCTAACAAAGGCAAAAGAAATTGGGTTTCTCACAGATTCTGGCTAGGATTTTACTTTTGTGCTAGATTAACAACAACAACAACAACAACACATTTATTTATGTCCTGCCACTGAAGGGACTCGGGGCAGCTCACAAAAGCACTCAATGGTGCAACATATAAATACAACAAAGTACATAAGCAAAATAAACACAATCATAATAATAAAGTCCACATAAACAAATTACATAAACATTAATAAATGCAGCAGTGGCTGTGGATATAAAAATAAACTAATGAATATCAGATAGTTAAAACAGAGCGGCCGGGGGGGGGGGGGGTATTTCCAAAGGCTGCAGTTTGCTCATTTTACCACAATGTGTCAGTGAATGTTAAGTTATTTCATTTCAGTAAGTTTAAAAAAAACAAAAACAAAACCCAAGTCATAAACTCTGGCTTCCAAGAGTAGAGCTGTTCTCATTATTGGCTTTCCCATGAAAGTATTATAGGTCAAATCCAGTTTTATTCCTCTCTGATGGAGCAGAATCTCCAGGGAGGATGGATTTCCCCTTCCTTTGAAATCTACTTTTCCAAATCTACTCTGCAAAACTAGGGCTTGAAAACGTTATTTTTGGACTACAACTCACATAAGTCTACCAAATATAAAGTTTTCCTAATTTATACCATGGGAAATACAGGGATCTGAATCCCAGGGTAGAATTAAATGTATGTACTGTATACAACTGAGGGAAGTGTGCACATGGGTATCCCCATGAATAGCAACAGTATGTATCAAATTATGTTGCAAAAAAAGAGGTAGGTCTCACTCTCCAAAAATTGTGGTCCTTTCTGGGTGCTCCAGTATTACTATTTGATAGTTTTCCAGCCCAAGCACTCCATAATTTGAAATTTCATTATATGGCCAGTGTCAGCTCATATAATGCCATTCAATGAAGTTAAACTGGAATTTAAATATCTGGTTATGCGTGCATTTGCTCTCCATACAAGGGGGCGGGGGTCATGTTTTGGCAAGGGGTGGCAGCATTCCCACCTGTGTTGATTTGAGAGTTTTCAAGAGAGGAGGGGTGAATTTATTTATTTGTTTATTTACAATATTTATATCCCGCCTTTCTCCACCCCGAAGGGGTCTCAAGGTGGCTTACTGATTCAATGCAAAAATTCAATGCTTTAACCACAGTATACAATTAAAATACATAAAAATAAAATAGAAAATGGAAAATTAAATACATTAAAACATTATAAAATGTTATTATCATTATAAACCACGCCATCCACAATCAAAGTCCAGGAATTCAGCCTCAAAAGCTCCATGCATCATTGAAAGGCACCATGGAGCAAAGGGAACCTTCCAAGCTTGGTAAAGAGCCAATTTTAAAACATTTTAAGGGTTAAAAAGAGATGTGGGAGGGGAGTTTGGCATTGCCATTCCACTTCCATGGGCTGCTGTGCTTAAACTTCCAGAGGCAGGATCACTGTGGGGACCACTCCTTGGATCATGAATGGTGATCCCAGAGCAATCTACAGAGGCCCCACACCTCCAAAGATCAACACCTTACTGCAAGATCTGGATCTTTGGAGGTGTTTTTTGACCATAAAGCTTAGGTTTATTATTATCACAAGGCATACAGTTTCCTGAAATGTTTTGGTATATTTTTTGTTCTTCCTAGCTGATTTCTCTACAGAGTTAATCAGAAAAGATGATTTGCTGATGTCTGGTTCCTCAAATATTGATTTATCAACAACTATGTTTTTTATCTTGCACTGTTGGAGAAGAGGAAGGTGTCTGGCAAAGTGTGCCTCATTTTCATTTTTGGTGGCTGTCCAAGTGTTGTCTGCCACCAAACAAATGGTTGTGTTTGTCAATGATAAGTACAATTGGATTTCTTCTATAGTTTCTTTTGTCTTAATTCTTTCTGCTTCCAGCATAGAAAGATTGGGTGTTTTTATCTCTTTCCTGATGTTTTGTGTTTAACTCCTTGGGCCTTCTGTTCTCATTAGCTATGTGCCCTCACAGGGTTATTTTTCATGTGGTGCAGGAGGCAGGATTTTATGTCATGTAATGATAGGTTGCTCTGTACCTCCTCATTTATATACAGGATTTTTTTGACACACCAACATGGTGCCTTGCAAGTTTTCTCAAGCTTTGGTGCTAAATACTGCTTTCTATGGGCTGTTCACTTGCATCTCTTCCGAGATTGTATGTGTGCAGTTGTTACTACTTACTAGGCATGAGAAAAAAGTTATGAAAATTAAAAGAAATCATAAGTGATTCGTATGTAATGGGACTTTCTAGTTTATACGCATCACGGCAGCTAACCAGGAAGTAGACTTTCTTTTATGGTCCTTGAGGCCAACAATTTGCGTTATGATCGTAATAAATTCTTAATTATTGTACTATGTACTCACTTCTCCCTGTCTTCTCCCCCTCATTTCCTTCCCGCCTTCATTCGGCTTCTTCTTTTTCCCGCATTTCTATGGGGAACTGGAAGTGATGCTGCTGCTAGGCATTCTGGAAAGTGTAGTCTTCCACGCTTCTCCCCCCTCCCTTCTCTTCCCCGTTGCTCTGTCTTGCCCCATCGCAGGGGCCAACTTCACACACACACACACACACGCTTCTCCTCCTCTCTCTCCCTGCACTCTCTCAGATGCTTCTCTGCCCCTCCTCTTTCCTGCTGGCTTCTCCCCCCCTCCCTTCTCTTCCCCGTTGCTCTGTCTTGCCCCATCGCAGGGGCCAACTTCACACACACACACACACACTTCTCCTCTCTCTCCCAGCACTCTCTCAGATGCTTCTCTGCCCCCTCCTCTTTCCTGCTGGCTTCTCCCCCTCCCTTCTCTTCCCGGTTGCTCTGTCTTGCCCCATCGCACGGGCCAACTTCAGCCCTCCAGGTAGGTGTTTTGGACTTCAACTCCCCACCATTCCTCACAGCCTCAGGCCTCTTCCTTTTCCTCTCAGCCTGGGCAAACTTTGGCCCTCGCTCCTCAGGATCGGGGTGAGAGAGAGGCAGCGAGGAGCGAGGGGGGCTCCTCCTTTTTGCTGCTTCTAAGAATAGAATACCCCCTCCCTCCCTCCTTCCCTCCCTCCTTCCTATTTGGAGAGTCCCATCTAGAATTCAGTGTGATTTATTCAAGTTTTTGGCCTACAACTCCCAGAAATCCCAGCCAATTTACCAGCTGTTAGGATTTCTGGGAGTTGTAGGCCAAAACCATCTGAATGCGCATGCGCTGGAGATACGAACTACTAACGAATTTCGTTAGTAATTGTTACATTTTAGAAATTTTTGGAAAATTTTTTGCAAGTCTTTCTTTTTACTAATCAACCCCCCATTAGATTTCCGATTTCCTATTTTTGGGTTCTAAACCATGCCTACTACTTACGTTAGATTTAATTTTGAGTTTATGCCCCTTTTTAGATTTTTCCCATGCACTCAAAATCCAAAGATGACTTCTTAAAAACACCCGGAGCACATGGGAAAGGGAAGAACTTGGGTTTGTTGGAGAACATGCCATCACTCATGAAGCACAGACTCATACGACTGATTAGAAGTGCATCAAAAGTTTTGAATACTGAGACCTGAAAAATCATGAACTGTGAAGAGAAATTTATGTCTGAGATCCTAAATCAGGGAGACATGGTATGATGTCCTGTGAGGTGGGATTGTGCCACATCTCCTCTGCCATTCCATAAAGCCACCCTTTATTTAATGCAGCCTTAAGGCTATTTACTTGGTGGAGGAGGGTGGGGTAGGAATGGTAGAAAACTGCCTGATTGTGTTCCAATAGATGGATGTACAGCAATGGCCCATCTTGCGGCATCCTCTGAATGTGCAAGCCACAGATGCAGGTGAAACATTAGGAGAAAATGCTGCTAGAACACCTCCATACAGCCCAGAAATCACACAACACCCCAGTGATTCTGGCCATGAAAGCCTTCAACAATACAATTCAATGAGCCAGCTTCTTCAACCTCTTTGAGGGTCTCAGAGACTGTGGTTTCATTGCCCACCCTACAGCCTACTGGGCCAGTACATTTCTGCACTGAGTGGGCCAGTACATCTCTGGCAGCTAGAGGCAAGTTCTGTGGAGGGTATTTAGTGATGGTACAAAGCTGATAGAAAATTCTGCAAGACTGACTCCCAAAATGACTTATATGTAAGCCACTAATAGGAAATCAAAGATACTTCAGATCTGAAGACCTTATCTGCCTTGATAACATGCCTTGGAAAGATTGTGAAAATTCCAATCTGGAACTGTCTGAAATTATGGCTAGGTATACAGTCCTATTACAGGAAGCCATGTTTCTTATGCTAGAGAGTAGATGCAAGCCAAACAAAGGATGGAAAATATCTGACATCTTGAAGTCATTCTACAGAAGGACAACAAATTCCAACATTTCCTGGAGTTGAAAAATGTATTAAGACCTCATATGCAAAGACTTGAGAATTCTGACAGGGAAGTGCTGAGGTGTGTCATAACGTTGTGACAGGACTGAGAAATGTTTAAACCTCAGGATTAAATACAGTAACATCTGAAAGAACAGATGGAAGCAGACCAAGTGCGGATGGATTCTTGTATTTTCTTTCCCATCTAAACATGAAAAACTTTTTGCACGTGTTGGGGGAGCTGTCTGTGGGGAACACAAAAAGATTCCAGTTGATGCAAAACATGACCGTTGTTTTTCATTTATGGCTTTGTCAAACAAAGGAAAGCATTCCCATGAGACAGTGCTTCTGTCTTCCTTTTTTCTTAGCCAGTTTTTATTGCCATCCCATTGTCTGCTTCAAAATCCCTTATCATCTTTGCAGCACGACTTCAGCTGTATTTCACTTGGCAGCATACAGACCTTCTGGAGCGGTTTGGCATGGAAAGTATAAATCTGATCAAAACAGCATGTGGTTTTCATCTTTTACTCTTGGTAGTCATCATTTCCAACATGTGTTTATATAAATGAAAAGAGCAAAATGAGAACTCAAACTGCTTTGTTGTTGGTTGTGTTTTGGCACATGGCAAATCAGCAAGTAATAGCAATTAAAAGGAAATGAATGCTCATGATTCCTACCCAACTGTCTTGACACAATCATACACCAAATTATTTCAGTTTAACAAAACATCAAGTGTTAAAGAGAAAGATGTTAAAGGAAAAGAGTGCATACTATTGCTTTTGATTTTTGACACACTACCCATTAGACAGCTCACTCCAGTCATCTCCTAAGTGTGTCCATTCATCACATCTCTTTACCAAGTATGCACTTAGAGGAAGACGGAGAGACCCATCTTGGGCACCAGATTTTGGGTGTTGTGAAAGGCCAGCATATTGGTAGTTGTTTGGTATATTATGGGCTGCCATATATATTATGGAAGAGATAATACATTTGAGAGCTTTTCTGCATCCATTGCCCAAATATGTTGACTAGGTACTAGTTGTGGAATCACAAAGTTGGAGGAGACTCCAAGGTCCACCAAGTTCAACTCTTGCAATGTAGGAATGCCCAATCAAAGCACGCCTGATATATGGACATCCAGTCTCTGTTTAAAAACCTCCAGAGAAGAAGAGTCCAAGGCAGTATATTCCTCTGTCAAACAACTCCTACCATCAGGAAGTTCTTCCTAATATTGAGGTTGCATCACTTTTCCTATGGTTTGAATCCATTGCTCCATGTCTTTGTCTTTAGAGCAGCAGAAAAAGCTCAATCTTGAACAACCATTTTCCTTCCTAATGTTTAAATATGATTGTCATGTCAATTCTTAACCTTCTCTTCTCCAGCTAAACATATTTGGCTACCTAAGCTGTTCCACAGAATGTTTGGTTTCCAGAACTATAACATTTTCCACCAACCTTCTCTGAACACGTTCCACTTGTGTATATGCTTCTTGAATTGTGGCACCCTGTGCATTTCATTATTTTTTTTGGCTAAGTATGGTAACCTACATTTCTTCCTGTTGAATATTCATATGTTTTGGCCTTTTCCCCTTGATTCAGGTGTGCACAGAATTTTCTGTGCTACCTCAGGCAATATTCTGCCCACAACCTAAAAGGTACAGAAATACTTATATTTCACAGTGTAATTTTACGCCCACCTGCAGGCACGTAGGCCTCAATTAACATAATGGAAGAAACATTACTGGTTGAATATTCATGGTATTTTACCTTGGCATTTTTTTGCTACATAACAACCACTTTCACATCTGTTTTGTAATTTGTACTATATTTCTGTTTAGCAACTCAACTATTCAGAACATATACCTTGCCTCTCACAACATACTGTTTGGCGTTGGGATGGGGAAGATACCTTCAAGAGGCTGGAAATATGCTTATTATTACTAACTATGCTTATTATTACTATTACTGTCAGTTGCTAATAATCGAACCATCTCTCTTTAAGGCTTTAGTTAGTTTCTAGATGTTTTTATCAAGTGATAAATTTATACTGTGTGTTTTTGTTTGTATGGGTCATTTAAGTATTATCTTTGGTATTTTTTGTCTGTAATTGAGTTTAAGTTAGGCTGTTTATATTTTGTTTGATGTGATCTCTTTTGATGCAATTTGTTTATATGTTTTTCCTTTTGGGCATTAAATGTTTGCTATATATGCTGGAAACCACCCTAGGTCGCTTTGTGGAGATAGGGCGGTCTGCACTTTATCTTACCCCCTAGTGGAAATTAAACCCCATCATTTGTTCCATCTGAATCTCTCACCAGATACATTACTCTATTTACCCATCTCACCCAGGTTTTTATATTTTTATTCCTTGCATTTGGTTATTGTTTGTATTTTATTTGATGTTATTATTTGCTGTGCATATTTTTACTTTGCTTTATTGTAATTGTTGGGCTTGGCCTGATGTTAGCCACCCTGAGTCCCCTTGAGGAGATGGTGGTGGGGTATAAATAAAGATTATTTATTTATTTTATTGCATTTTTATCCCGTCCTTCTCAACCCCCGAAGGGGGACTCAGGGCGGCTTACATTGAGCCCCATTTAGAGGCTATTTCAACAGTTACAATAAAATCACGACATATACATAACATAATAAAACATCATAATTAAAATCAGACACAATCATCAATTAAAAACATAAACCAGCCTCGTCAGTCTTAACGTCAATCCAGTTCATCCCTTTAAGGTGCTGCTGCTTCTATTGACCAAACGCCTGGTCCCAAAGCCATGCCTTAAATTTCTTCCGGAAAGTTAGGAGAGAAGAGATTGATCTTATGTCAGTTGGGAGTGTGTTCCATAGATGGGGAGCCACCACTGAGAAGGCCCTGTCCCTCGTCCCCGCCAGGCGCATTTGAGCTGTTGACGGGAGTGAGAGCAGGGCCTAAGAAGAATAAGAAAAAGAATCCTATTATTAGCCCCAGATACAGTAGAGTTTTGTTTCAATTGAATTTATGTATAGGTTAACTATACATTCAGCAGTTCGTTCAATGGCTCTTAACTCACCAATTCTTAATACCTTATAGAACAGAAGTTCTCATACTGTGGATCCCCAGGTGTTTTGGCCCACAATTCCCAGAAATCCCAGCCAGTTTACCAGCTATTAGGATTTCTGGGAGTTGAAGGCCCAAACATCTGGGGACCCCACAGGTTAAGAACTACTGTTATAGAGCAGGGCTGTCCAACTTTTACCGGGTCCAGGGCCGGAATAGAGGTCACTGATGACCTCGGGGGCCGCTCGGCCCCACCCCCAGGCCCCGCCCCAAGCCCAGGCCCCGCCCTCTCCTAAAGCTGTCATTCTCCCTCCTCCTCCTTCTCTTTCTCGGGCACCGTGGCTGTCCCGAGCGCCACGGCACCCGGGAAAGGCACGGCGCCCGGGAAAGAGAGGAGAGCAGAGCGGCGCCAAGGCAGCGCGTCACAGGCCTGGCGTGACGCGCTGCCCTTGGCGCCGCCCTCCTCCTCCGGGCCCCCGCCCTTCCTAGGGCGGGGAGAAAAAAGAGCAGAAGGCAGCGGCGCCAAGGGCAGCGCGTCACAGGCCTGGCGTGACGCGCTGCCCTTGGCGCCGCCTACTCCTCCAGGCGCCCCGCCCTTCCTAGGGCGGGGGAGCCACCGAAAAAGGGCAGAAGGCGGCGCCAAGGGCAGCGCGTCACAGGCCTGGCGTGACGCGCTGCCCTTGGCGCCGCCTACTCCTCCTTTTCGGCGCGGAGAGAGGGACGAGGGGGCGATGCAGGGAGGAGCTAGCTCTCTTCCTCCTCCCTGCCCCGCCTCCCCCTCCCCCCGGCCGCCATTTTTAAAAAAATTAGATTTTTTTTTAAAATTTAAAAATGGCGGCTGGGGGCATAGCTGGGGCCGTGCCCAACAGGCTGGGGGGCCGGATCCGGCCCCAGGGCCGCCAGTTGGACAGCCCTGTTATAGAGCATTGCACTCTTAGCATAGGAGAGACAATGTGAACCAGATATTCACATATTAGTGACTTGCCTTTTCTCACCTAGTATTATTCTCCATCATCTAGTAGTGTCTGAAGTCCATAGAGGTTCCAGGCTGGACTTCTAATTTATGCCTATAACAGATTAATATTTCTGTTAACCCAGAGACTGAAGGGAAATTAGAAGCTGAGTTATCCTTAGGAAGGCTATGCGTAATTAACTGTGCCTGGAGAAAACACATCAGTTATGACTATTAGACTCCTTAAGAGCATTTACCTGTGTCCCCATAAACTATTGTTAAATGCACGAGGTAATTAGTTGCAAAATCAAAGTGTTTCTTTAGGGAAGAAGATGCATGAATTTTGCTCCATGCCTACAAATCCATGCATTTCTTACAACTTTCATGTGTCTTTTCCTATTGTGGAAGATAGAAGAGAGATTTTATTTGTTTATAATTTTTCTTTATAAGTTTTCTTTTATCACGAAGCTTAACACAGCATGTAAGGAGTCCCTATCACTCAATGGATCTTCCCTCAATGCCTGCTTACTGTCAGCAAGAATGCAACCTTATCTGCCTTGAGGCCAGGCCCAGGAAAGAACATGGAACTTCCGATCTGGGTTAACAGGAATTGATAGTGTGCAGAGTCTGGAGAAAGGAGCAATCCTTTCTCAATAGTCAGTGTGAAATCTGTCTAATGAGAAGTATAGTGAAAGATAATGGTGTGTATCCTCCTGCAGTCACTCACCAAATGCAACAGGGTGTTTCAGCAACATAATGGCTCATTGAAGAAAGAGGTGCTCATTTTTCCATCACAATGCAGGGTCATTTGGACAGTGTCAAGGCACAAGTCTGTGCTCCGACTCATATGGCCACTGACTGGTTGTGTAGGTGACATTGTACCACTGCCATATGGATTGAAGAGAAACTTATGCACACATACGTGAGTTGATAGAGCTTTGCATTGCACCAGCATCAAATAGAATGTTAATCATCAAATCCTTTTAAAAATATCCATCATCAGTTAGTATCTAGACAGCAGATTCAACTGACATTGATCTCTTGGTTACAGTTTCCTTCACAGTGGTGAGACTATTGTATATAGTAAATATTCGCAAATCTGCCTATATAAATATACAGATTTTATGAAAATCCATGCTTCTTATCCTCTTCTTGATGACGCATCCCCCCCTGTTGACAATGCACAAGGAGCCACCCAAATCCACCTTCACAGTTTTGATAAGAGTAATGCCTTGGGTTGCTGGTTTGGGTGGAAAAGTACTCCCAGGCACTCTCTGGGAGAAAGGCTAAGAACTTTAAAGCAGGCAATGAACTCAAAAGTGACTCTGAAAACAGAAAAAAGTCAGATAAAGCAAACATGAAGATTTCTTTATTAAGAAGACAGAAAAGGGTGGCAGATACTCCTGACCAATCTAAGGAGAGTAAGGAGTGGTGCCACAAAACTGAAAGGATCTTCAGATTAGAGAGTGTGTGTGTATTCTCTCAATCTCTGTTGTGATGAAAAGTCCAAATATGGCAGTTAAGGAGGTTCTAGGTGAAGGGGGCTTTGGAGCTTCTGCAGATCTTGCTTGGAAAATTTGTCATCTGCCTGAGTGCTGGAGCTTCTGCTGAAAGCATGGGGCCTTTACCTGGAGTTCTTGGAATATTTTGAGGCTCTGCCACTGGAATCTCTGCCTTTGCTTTGCCCCTAATGAAATATCTGGTACTCCTGGGATTTCTCTTTGCTTCTGTGGAGCCTCTATAGAAATCTCTCTCTGTGCTGTAAAGTCTTCTTCTTCTTCATCATCATCATCTCCTCCTCCTCCTCCTCCTCCTTGGTTTGCTTGCCTGGAAGTTTCTTAAATCCTATTTTTTGCATTGCCCTGGCTGCCTATCCTTATGTTCCTAATTTAGCAGCTGTCATCTGGAGTGAAGGTCACTTCTCTGGATCTGGCAAAACATGGTCTTAATGATATCCTATGGGGGATTCAGAAGAAAGGGGTCCATGAGCTTTAAAAGATGAGTGCAGGGAGGCTTAAAATCCAAGAAATGCCAACTGCTAGATTACCAAAAAATATCTCTTGGAACTTAACAATGGTCTACCTGTTAACAATTGGGTCCACAAGGCAGCACAACTGGCCATTAAATATGGTCTCTCGGTTAGTGAGCTGGCAAAGCTAGACCACCCCACAAGGAAGACAAAAATAAACAAGACAATATTAGAAGTCACTACACTTACAGACCTCCAGGCTGCCTGTGACTCCCCGTGTGCCCCCTCTACTCCAACCTTAGACATCCCACTGGCTACCCAGACTACCTTGACAGCCTGACCTTTGTCCAGCTCCGACGAGCCTTCACAGAGCTCAGACTAAATATGTTTGATTCAGCGGAAAGGGACGGGAGGCTTAAAAAAGTCCCCAAAATTGAACGAAGATGTATTGCTGGTTGCCCCTACCCAGAGGACCTGGTACATTACTTAATGTGCTGCCCCCTACACAAAGATCCTAGGGAGCGCTTTATCCTACCTTTACTGGACAACAAAATCTTTCTGAATCCTCAAGAGATACTACTCTACCTCTTTATGGATACAGATAAATATACGACCTGGCGCGTAGCCCTGTTTGCCCTTGCGGCTAAGAAGATTAGGAGGAGGCACATAGCGGAGATGGCTGTCCTATGTAAAGGAGATAATCTGGTTTAAGAAGGTTTAAATGTGACTCATGGTGTATAAGTAACTGGTAACCTTTTATTGTCTACTATGCAAATTCCATATGTACTGTTTTGTGTGCGCGCTCTTTTTTATTTTGGACTTGCAACGGCCTTTGGTCAAAAGCAATAAATTTTTATACTTGAAGGAGTGCAGGGAGGGAAAGTGTCTGTGTGCAAAGGACAGGTATGAATGTGTCCTCTGTCACCCTGTGGTAACAACAACAACACACTTTATTTATATTCCTCCCATCTCACCCCAAAGGGGACTCAGGGTGGATCACAGTACACATACACAGCAAACATTCAATGTCATTTTGGACAGGATAAAGACAGAACAGAAAGGAGTTATATTGTGTTGTGTTGAAATCCAGTTGAACATCCAGATTGTCGATGCCTTTGGAAGTTGCGAGCCATGGGGGGCGCTGTCGTTCTATCCTCTATGACGAAGAGCCATCAGGACTTCCTCCTTCCTTCTGGTCACCAGCATTCTTTGATCTTTTTCTTTATGGTGTCGTAAAAGACCTTCCCCACATTAGCGATACCTAATTTCTCTAATCACAGCTGTAAGCTGTTTTCTAACTGCTTAGGTAAACAGTGAGCAGGGCTGACAGTCGGATGCTCACGCCGACCCGGGGCTTTGAACTTGCAAACCTTTGGTTGGTAGATCATTGCTAGTGATTTACCGGCTGTACTAAAGCCCCGGCCCCTTAACTACAAGTAACTGCAGTTTCACCAAAAAAAATTCATTTATTAGGAGTAAATGAGATGCTTAAGCATGATTGCTGCCCTGAATCCAATGATATGACTATTTCCTTGCCAACAGAAAGAATTTTGGATGGAACATTCCAGTTAGTATTTTTAAAATGAGATTTGCCTTTCCAAGGTGGCGAGGGTTGCAGGAGGCAAAAACTCCCTATCTGGACTCTTGTCTGGAAGATGGGAGGAGGAGGCATCTTTCCATCTACACGTCTGATTGCAAGTCATATTTATCTAGTGTCATTCAGAAAAATATTGCTGTATATTCACAGTCTTGTTAGGAAGTGGGCACATGAATTTCCTCACCTAGTTGAAATCACAAGCACAGTTAAAATTGCAGTGTCTTTCCAAGTAGAACCTAACATGTCTCAATGCTTAGAAAATTAAATAACTGAAACAAGAGTCAAAGCAAACACTCTCTAAGAGCATGCTAAGTTATAAAAGTATCTGTGTTCAAGCCAAAAGTCTGGTTCTATTGCTATATAAAGAATGTTTCCCAGTGAAGCAGGGGATTGAAAGTGTGATAAATTCCAAGCACAGCTGAATTACAAGTCGACTGGAAGCCAAGACATAATGAGGTTTTGTTCTGTGAGAGTAGTAACAGTGCGTTCTCAACCTGTGGGCTGGGCTGCGAGAACGAAAATCTGGTCCGCAAACCTCCTTCCTTGTTGTTTTTTAATTTTATTTCCGCTTTTTTCTGCAGAGCTAGCCAAATAATGTTGGAGAGTGGTCCCTGATCAAAGTGGTTCCCGGTCAAAGTGGGTCCTGGTCAAAGTGGGCTCTAGTCAAGTGGGCCCTGGCCAAAATAGTCCCTGGTCAAAATGGTCCCTGGTCAAAGTGGGCCATGCTTTAAAAAAAAGGTTGGGAACCACTGCTCTACACTGTAGAATTAATGCAGTTTGACAGCACTTTAACTGGCATAGTTCAATGCTTTGGAATTCTTGGATTTGTCATTTGGTGTTGCACCAGCACTCTTTGGGAGAGAAGGCAAAAGCCCTTATAAAACTACAACTCCCACTGTTAGCTCTAGTTCCTGTCAACCTAGCAGTTCAAAATGTGCAAATGTGAGTAGATAAATAGGTATCACTTCATCAAAAAAAGCAAAAAGATGCTCTAAGCAGTCTTATCAGCCACACGACTAGGAGATGACAACACAGGCTCCTTGGCTTGAAACTGGATTTAAAAAGCACTTCCCCAGAGCAAGAGATGAACACTGCCTCCAGAAGCCAGAATTGAAAGGAGAAGCCTTTGCCTGTGTTTGTGTGTCTTGTTGTTTGTGATTGTAAGGCATTGATCGTTTGTCTGTGTCTGCTGTAAATGCTGTAATCTGCAATGAGTCCCCTAGGGGAGAAGGGTGGAATATAAATAAAGTGCATTATTATTATTTATTATTATTATTATTATTATTATTATTATTATTATTAGAAACACAACAAGATGAGTCCACAGCAGACACTCTGCTGGCTGTTGTATTGGCTCACACGTCGGACACTTCCCAAGTGTCTAGGACTGTGTGATGTATCTGCGAATAATGCATGCAGATCCCAGTAAGGTGGCCTTCTGCAGCTGGCAGATGGTAATTTTGTCAGGGTCAATTGTGTTTAAGTACAGGGCAAGGTCTTTAGGCACTGCACCCAGTGTGCCGATCACTACTGGGACCACCTTTACTGGCTTGTGCCACAGTCTTTGCAGTTTGACCTTGAAATCCTCATATCGTGCCAGCTTTTCCAGTTGTTTCTCTGCAATCCTGCTGTCACCTGGAATTGTGACATCGGCGATCCATAATTTTGTTTTTTAACATGATCGTGAGGTCAGGAGTATTATGCTTCAAAACTCTGTCTGAATTCTGAAGTCCCAGAGAAGCTTTGCATATTCACTCTCTGTAACGTTTTTCGGCTTGCCCACCACTTCTTTGTCGCAGGCAGATGGTATTTGTGGTAATGAATCCAATTACTCATCTGAGCAACGGTGTTATGCCTCTGCTTGTAGTCTGTCTGTGCGGTCTTCTTGCAGCAGCTGAGGATGTGATCTATTGTTTCATCTGCTTCATTGCAGAGTCTACACTTGGGATCTGTCGTTGACTTTTCAATTCTGGCTTTGATGGCATTTGTCCTAATGGCTTGTTCTTGGGCTGCCAGAATTAGGCCCTCCATCTCCTTTTTCAGAGTTTCATTTGTGAGCCACAACCATGTTTTCTCTTTGCCAATTTGGCTCTCAATTTTTGCCAGAAACTGTCCATGGAGAGCCTTCTTTTGCCAGTTTTCTCTTCTGCTCTGGATTGTGTTTTTACAATATTCACTCTTTGTCTTTTGCACTTTAAGCAGTTTACTACTATTGACTTCCCTCAATATTGGTTCTTGACTGCCTTTTACATAATCTGCCAGTGCATGTTTCTCTTCTTCTACCATTTGTTTCACTTGCAGAAGCCCTCTGCCTTCTGATTTTCTGGACAGGTAAAGTCTGTCGACATCACTACGTGGGTGTAATGAGTAGTGGATTGTCATCAGTTTTCTTATTTTTCTGTCAAAATTATCCAGCTCTGCTTGTGTCCAGTTCACAATTCCAGCAGTGTATCTAATGACGGGGATGGCCCATGTGTTGATAGCCTTGATCATATTTCCGCCATTTAATTTGCTCTTCAAAACCTTTCTGACTCTTTGGATATATTCTTTGCTGAGCACATTTTTTACATGCCCATGCTTGGTATTGTCCAACTGTAGTATGCCCAGATATTTACAGGCTTCAGGTTGATTTCATTTTAAGGTTTATCCGTTTGGCATCTCTATGCCTTTGCTGTATGTAATTTTCCCTTTCTTTAGTGCCACTGTGGTACATTTGCCTAGGCCAAACTCCATACTGATGTCAGTACTGAAGATTCTGACTGTGTTGGTCAGTGACTGGATTTCAGTTCCTGATTTTCCACAAAGCTTTAGATCATCCATGTACAAGTGGGAAATTTTTGGTGAATTCCTTGCTGTTTGGTAGCCTAGGTTTGTTTTCTGTAGAATTACTGACAGTGGTATCATTGCAATGATAAGCAGCAGTGGTGACAGTGGGTCACCTTGGAAAATTCCTCTCTTGATGTTAACAGTTCCATAGCTTTCGTTGCCCACAAACAACTCAGTTTTCCATTATTTCATTGCATTTTCAGTGAACTTTCTAATATTTTCACAAACCCTGATGACATCTAGACATTTGATAATCCAACAATGTGGCAGTGAGTCGAACACTTTTTTGTAATCAATCCAAGTTGTATAGAGGTTTGTTTTGTGGCTTTTGCAATTCTCCAGTATCATTTTGTCAATTAGAAGCTGATCTTTCGTGCCCCTACTTCTTCTTTTATTGACTTTTTGTCTACTGGCAAGATGTTATTTTCCTCCAAGTAATCCTGGATTTGATCAGCTATTATGGCCTGTAGTATTATCCCTTTTGCTGGATCTTTCTGTATCAAATATGTCTTCCCAGTTGTTATCCATTTGCTGATGTTTGCAGTTTGGCCATTTTTGAGTGCAGGCTAATTAGATATTTAAGCCAAAATCCATGCAGTTTTCATCATCATCATCATCATCATCATCATCATCATTATTGAGTGCTAGAAAAACTCCTGACCAAAATCTCAGCAAGCTGCTTCTGGTCCATGAGTTAGGTTGGAGCGATGCCCACTCCTTTTCCCACTCTTTCCTTGCTTCTTCAGCATCCTGAGGAAACTGTACATGTGGATCTTCAGTCTTGTGTGCAGTTATTAAAGGCATTGGGTTCCTATTAAGTCATTAGAATGCCTATTACAACAGCAGCATGCTACATTTCCATTAGGGAAATGATAGCATTACTTTAAAAAAGTTAAACCGTCTGCTTTGAAGAGAGTTGTAATGGTCCTTTTACTTAAAACATTGACATCTTTGGAGTCATGTGTTTTAATATGGATCTAAGGCTGGTTCTACACTATAGAATTAATCTAGTTTGGCACCACTTTAACTGCCATGGCTCAATTCTATACAATCACTTAGGCAGTGAAGGCTAAAGACCTTGTAAAACCACAAATCCATTAGTCCACAAATGGTGTTAAACTGCATTATTTTTACATTGTGGGTGCACCCAAAAATCAAATGCCTCTTCCCCAAAGATTACATTTGGCTAATGATGTTTTTTTCTTCTATAGTACAGTTTGGAAGGTTAATTTGGGAGCTAAAACTTCAGAATCTTTCAGCCATCATGGCCACCATATCTGCTTGTACAGGCTTTTTAACACTACAGGATTATAGTGCTATGATTCCACTTTAACAGCTGTGTCCTATGGGGTTCTGAAGTTCATAGTTTGGTCAAGAGAAACTTGAAGAGCTCTCTGGGCTGAGAAGACTAAATACCCCTTCCCACACTGTAAATCCCAGGATTGCCTAGGCTGTGACTATGGAAGTTACAGTGGCATCATAAACAGGACAAGGCAGACTCACAACGTTGAAGTGAAAGATAGGAAATGATCATAGTTTTTAACTTCGGAAAATTGTGGAAAATGTCCTTCCTTGCCATCAGCCATTCAAATATCTGTATTTGCCTGGAGCTGAGGTGTGTATAGCTGTGGGCTAATAGCATGTGTTTTAATTTATTGTTTATAATTATTTTAACTGTTTAATTGTATTTATTATTTTTAATTGTATTGTGTCGGCATCTAATGGTTGCCTGTTGTAAGATGGCCTGAGTCCTTCTTCTGGGGTTGAGAATAACGGGATAGAAATGCTCGAAATAAGTCTATACACATAATAAAACTGAAAATGTGTGTATATGGCAGAGGTGTCCACTTACACAGACAGCCTCCAGCCTCCACAAACAAGTTATAGTTCCAAGTTCTGAGAAGCCTCCAAAGGCACTTCCTCCACTGACATTGCAGGTTACAGTGAGCGCCATGAATATGTGTCCCAACCCCTGCCATTTCTTTTTCATGTCAGGAGCAATTTGAGAAACTGCAAGTTGCTTCTGGTGTGAGAGAAATGGCCGTCTGAAAAGATGGTGTCCAGGGGACGCCCAGATGTTTTATCATCCTTGTTGGAGGCTTCTCTCATGTCCCCACAAATGGGGAGCTGGAGCTGACAGAGGGAGCTTATCTGTGCTCTCCCCGAATTCGAACCTGCAACCTGTCAGACTTTCAGTCCTATGGGAGATAGGGTTTAACCCATTAAGCCACCGGGGGGCTCCATCCTTGCCAATGTCCTTCCCAAACACCACATTGCCCACCATCAAAGTGAAGACTTTCATTTGGGAACAATTTCATCCTAGATGTTCTGTTTTTCCTCCAGAATGGTCATCCCCAGGTTCCTTACTCTCTCTTTCTATTGGTCTATGTCTCCACCCACTGCTTTTCCCTTAACCCTTTCCTACCCACTAAATTATATTACCTAACACCCCAAAACAATGCCTTTCTTAAATAATCGGGGCTCCATTGGGTACCCAAGCTAGTAAATAAATAAATGTGAGGCAATAATAGAGTGAGCTGTAGTCTACTTGGGAAGAGCAAGGGTTTGAAAATCTGGAAATAAAAAACTTGAGCCAGTTGACCTAGTGGAATAAATGAAACAGAGGAGGAAATAGATAAACAGAATACCAGAAATGAACGTAAAGCTAGGAAATAGAAGGAACTCCATCAGCGAAAGAGGATTAACACTGGTCAAATGAATAATTCAGGCTCTAATGTTTTTAGAATGCATTTTCTTCCAGGATGCATTTTGAGAAGTTATGATCCCGCTTCAGTGCTTTGACAAATATATAACTGTCTGAAACAGTCTTCCCCAAACTGGAGCCCTCTAAGATAGCTTATCACTTCATCACACTAGAGAGAAAAATCCACTTAAAATCTGGTTCCGGCCTCTTGCAGAATTCTGGGGTTTGTAGTTTAGTAAGGCTGTTAAAGGCTCCTCCCTAAACTACAAACCCCAGAATTCTGCAGGAGCAACAACCGGATTTTAAGTGGATTTTTTCTCTAGTGTGATAAGGAGATTATTTAGCCTACAATACCAATTGGGCCATCTGGGAATGGCTGTAGTTATAGTAAACTGGATTTCTGGAAAATCCGAGACTGATGTCAAAATAAACTAGGCAATATTAACTGTGAATTTTTACTGTGGCATTTATTTGAAAGGTTAACCCTTATTGTCATCTGCAGAAATTTTCTCAGGGCAGATCAAAGATCTTACACTGTCAGGTCTGAAGAAGCCAATTCTCCATCTCAGGTCAAAGTACAGAGCTAGAGACATTATTCTGATGCCTAAAAAAGAATCCTACATCTCTGATTGCTAGGCAATTGAAGAAAATAACAGCTACGAATTTGCTGCCCTTTCACGACTCTTCTAGATCAGCTGCCTTTCTCCTAATCTTACTGAAAATGAAATAGCTTTGTTCTGGTTAACTCTTGTGAGCCAATAACTGAACAAAAGATTTGTGTACTTAGAATAATAGAATCTTAGAGTTGGAAGAGACTTCGTGGGCCATCCAGTCCAACCCCCTGCCAAGAACCAGGAAAATCGCATTCAAAGCACCCCCGACAGATGGCCATCCAGCCTCTGTTTAAAAGCCTCCAAAGAAGGAGCCTCCACCACACTCCAGGGCAGAGAGTTCCACTGCTGAACAGCTCTCACAGTCAGGAAGTTCTTCCTCATGTTCAGATGGAATCTCCTTTCTTGTATTTTGAAGCCATTGTTCCGCGTTCTAGTCTCCAGGGCAGCAGAAAACAAGCTTTGACAAAGAATGACCCAGAGTGTTGCAATGGGCTCAAGTGATCATTAGTTAGTGTGTCTCCATTATAGGAATTTTCTTGCGATAAAGTAATGTGAGGAAAGATTCAGGCTGGGAATAAATTCTAGTGAAGTAACTATTGCAGCATAAACAACATGTCCAGTAGCTTTTTTGTATGCTAATATTATATTATTATATTTGATATTATTAAATTCAATAATATTTCTGCACAGCCCTTTTATGTGCAAAGCCATCTCAGGCCTGTGACAGATTGGGGACTGATATAGTTGACAGTCTTTAAAGTTATGGGCAGATGCAATCAATCATTTTATTTTATCATTACTTACTGACCCAAAGGGCGGGAAATCTATGGCTTCCCCAGTTCATGGCAATCAGGCCAAAGTGAAATGATTGGTTTTTAAGCAGTTTATCTTCTCTTTGCAAAAGTTACTTATTGTTTTGTTGCCTTCTTTAGACACCTTTGTAGATTCAATTGGTTTATTTTATTTTTAGACAAAGGCTGCTACAGAAAGCTATAGTATTGTTGGGTCCTTTAGCCATTGTGGGAAATGTAGTTTAACATCAGGGCCTTTTGCAATCTCTACCATTGGGGGCCTGGCTTTCACAAACTACAACAATGGCTGTGCTTAGCCACGCTCACCACATCCCTCCTTACATCACTGGGGGAGGGAAGGCATGTGATTTAAAACCTTTTTAGGCTTTACCAAAGTTGCTTAATGGTTGTGAAAATTAAAATAACTTTGGGAGGCATCCGAATATTATGGAATAATTCTGGAAAAAAAAGTAAGTGGTTCAAAATCGTATCCTCCCCCCTCCCCCCCTTTCCTACATGGTTCAAAACGGCTTTGAAAGTCAAAATTCAGAAGTTTTTTCTGACCTTCAGGCTCTTCCAAATGAACTTATCCAACCCTAATAGATATTATTGTAGATGTGGAAGGAGGTTATTGAGCCCCCACCCTCACCGCTTCCTAAGGCTTCTTTTACACAGCTGTATAAAATCCACATTGAACTGGATTATATGACAGGACTCAGATAACCCAGTTCAAAGCAGAGATTGTGGATTATCTGCCTTGATATTCTGAGTTATATGGCCATGTGGAAGGGCTCTTAAATAGGGCCCTTCCAGACAGACCCTGTATTCCAGGATCTAATCCCAGGTTTTCTGCTCTAAACTAGATTTATAGTCTGCACTGCCGGATAATCTGGGAAAAACAGAAAACCTGGGATCAGATCCTGGCCTATAGGGCCTGTCTGGAAAAGCCCATAGTCACTGCACAAGGTTAGACTGTCCTGCTACATATAATGCTGCTACAAATTTCAGCCATTGCACAACAGGCAAATTGGTTGCTTAGCTTAGGTTGAAGTCCAGTGGTTCTCAATCTGTGTGTCTCTAGATGTTTTGGCCTTCAACTACCAGAAATCCTAACAGCCGGTAAACTGCCAAAACACCTGGGGACCCACGGATTGAGAACCACTGGACTACAGCTTAAGACAGGGGTGGGCAATTACTGGCCCTCCAGGTGTTTTGGACTTCAACTTCCAGAAATCCTAACAGCTGGAAAACTGGCTAGGATTTCTGGGAGTTGAAGTCCAAAACACCTGGAGGGCCGGTAATTGTCCACCACTGGCCTAAGCTAAGCAACCAATTTGCCTGTTGTGCAATGGCTGCTCTAGTCACTCTGGAACAGCTAGAAGCTACAACAGTTCCCCTCATGGGAATAAAACATGCTCAACATCATACATTCCCAGTGGGATGGCAGCAACATGTTTTATCCTATTTGAGATTTACAGACATAGATCTCACTGCTCTTAATTATTGAAATACTATGAGATCTAAAAAAACTCATAGTGTTTTCATAAAGGTCAACAAAGACTTAATTATTTCTTTTCAGCCCATCTGCCAGAGCAAGCAAATATCACATTTAATTCAGGTGATGTACTCAATGGCATATGGGATAGCGTTGAATAAATAGCCACATTCCTGAAATAGAAGCTTATTGAAAAGTATGTAAACGTTACCACATCATTCAATGTAGAAGGCTATGGCTTAATGACTGGGAGATCATTTGGTCTTTGATGCAAGGTAATCTCACTCTTCAATAGGGTTGTGCTTTCAGGGTAAACCTTGACCCATTTTGTGTCCCAGCTTTTGTGGGGACCCCAATCCATTGTTGGGAGTCTCCTGAAATCAGGATGGAATATATCTGTTTTCACTCTGGGGTGCCCAAAAATCCATTTTTCTATAGGCCCATTATGGGGAGGGGGGGGCTTCCCAGGCTCCCTTTCCCATCATTTTAGTGTGTTTTATTCTAGAGGAGAGGTGCTTAGCTGCAGGCAGGCACACTCTTTGAGGTGGCTTCTTACTTGTTTCTACTCTAGAGGAGAGGTGCTTGGTTGCAGGCAGGCACGCGTGCTTTCTGGGCCTGCTGCGTGCCACACATGCACACACTCTTTCCATGGCAAGTAGGCAAGTTCTCATTATTTCTCTAGAGGAGGTGCTTGGCTGCAGGTGGGCACATGTGCTTTCTGGGTCTGCATGCCACAAACACACAGACACACACACACACTTTCCAAGGCAAGGAGATATGGATCACCACGTGCTAAAAAAAAAGCAGACAAGGAGCCAGGATAGGCTCTTGTTTGCTTTTGTGTTGAGCTGATTTTCGAACTGGGAGGGCCCTTCCCCTTACGTACTCCTGAAGGTAACAAAAGTAATGAAAGAACTGATGAAACGAAGGAAAACGGTTCCGCGCATAATTCTACTCTTCAATATTAAAAAAAAATCTGCTCTCAGGATTTATTTATTTATTGCATAAAATCACATTTACTAGCTAAGCTCCTTGAATGATATACTGAACTTGAAACCAGCAACTTTGATTGGACTAGAGCTGATCCCTGGTGAATTCATTCATTCATTCATTCATTCATTCATGTTATAAGCCAAGAGAAGCATCATTTGGATGGTCACTGTTTGTGTAGAGGACACCATGCTACCATCTTGTAATCAAAATGAAAACATCAGCAACAGGAAAGCAGTGTGTTTTCCTCTATCCAGGAGACCGTGCCATGGCTTCAGGTGTTCACTGAGCCCCACACTGTACCGACTTTGCCTGCATGCTGCTGATTCTCGTCTGATTTACAGTAACTACATCCACTCCCAGGAGAAAATGCTGTTAGAACATGCCATACAGCTCGAAAACCACCCAACACTCCAAATCAGGACTGTTAGCACATGTATCTGAACTCACCAAGTAATAACTTCACCAAAAAATAGCTTGACAGGAATGCTTTATACAACTTACGAGTAGCCAGATTATTGGCAGGAAAGGACTATGAAATTGTGCAGTTACATTAAATAAAAAATGGGGCAAATAGAGCAATGGGGCAAGTTAATAGCAATATAATTGGCTGTTTTGAATTGTCACTGTTTAGGAATGGGAAGTGGAGCAGAGAAAAGTTACACCCACACATGCAGCAGTGATAGTTACTTATTGCACCACTGTCAATGCTGGAATTAAGCTTTTTCAGGAGCCTACTCATGAGTTGGTCCCCCTGGTGGTGCAGCAGCTTAAACCTCTGAGCTGCTGAACTTGCTGACTGAAAGGTTGGTCAGTTCAAATCTGGAGAGTAGGATGAGCTCCTGCTGTAAGGCCCAGCTTCTGCTAACCTAACAGTTTGAAAAATTGCAAATGTGAGTAGATCAATAAGTGGGAAAGTAATGGCGCTCCATGCAGTCATGCTAACCACATGACCTTGGAGGTGTCTACGAACAGCGCCGGCACTTCAGCTTAGAAATGGAGATGAGCACCACCACCCAGAGTTGGACACGATTGGAATTAAAGTCAGGGAAAACGTTTACCTTGATCTTCTTACTCACTGGTTACTTTCATGAATTAAAAGGTAGAGCCATACATGGGGGGATGGGGGATGACAATGACGATTTAAAATGCCACTTCTTTGCAATAATATGTTTGAGTAGCATGAAGAATAGCTGTTAACCCGCACCAAATACATGCCCTAATCTGCTTTAGAAACACTTGTGCAAGCATGATGCTGCATGTGACATGTGTCTTGGTTTACTTAAGGTCCTTCCACACAGCCATATAACCTAGAAAATCAAGGCAGATAATCCACAATGTTTGCTTTGAATTGGGTTATCTGGTTTTTATACATCTGTGTGGAAGGGGCCTTAGATAAGTTGTCAGTTTTGCTTTTCACCTGCATTCCAAGTGTGACACAGTAGCAATCTGGATTATATTACATAATATTTTCCTGGTTCCCTGGATATACATATATGTCAACCATGCACAGCCATACATTGGTAGCATCAGGCTCTACATCCTTACCAATGATCTGAGAGGCCCTTCCACACAGCCATATAACCCAGAATATCAAGGCAGATAATCCACAATATCTACTGTGAACTGAGTCTGCACTGCCATATAATTCAATTCAAATCAAATAATCTGGGGTTTTATACAGCTGTGTGGAAGAGGCCTAAGGTGCCCTTCTTCTTGATCCTGGATCCAATGTGCACTGATGTCAATTTGAACTTCTTTGCAGTAGGGCTTGCCACACCTCAGTACCCAATGTCTCTTCTCAATTTATATAGCATTTCTCAAAGATAGCCCAACTGGAAAAGAATACCCTTAAAATTGGGAATGTTTTGGAGAGAGAAGTGAGTTAATGGGTGCTGAGTTTTAACCAAGGCAGTAGCCATGAACCTTGTCTGAAGTGGTACTTGCATCTGCTTAGATGCCTCAGGAAGAACATTAAAACATTCTTAAAGGAAAGTCTGTCACAGGTATGATTCGTGATATTTAAAACAGCCTCCATATAGAAATGTAGTATCCTTGGAAGGACCTGTCTAACCACTGGATTTGATCTCACAAGACTTGCAAGTTTGAGCATTGAGATCACTGGCTGTTAGAATTAGCCTCCTCACAGTAGAAACAAATACAAATGCAATCAGCCCCTTATATGCATAAATTCTATATTCATTAATTCACTCATCCACAGTTTGAAAATATGTGTTTTTTAAACCCAGAAAGCAAATTATATTTTTCCCGGTTGGTGTAAGGTACATAGTACACAATAGAACATTGGCATCCATAGATCTGGGTATCCATGTGATGTCATGTAACCAAATCCCTGTGGATACCAGAGGCTCACTGTAATGGGTTGGATAATGTACTGGGCTGAAACTTAGAAGGTCCAGGTTCAATACTCTACTGAAAGAAGAAATACATAGAGTAGCTTTTACCCTGCTACCTGATCTACCACATTGAGTTAGTATGGATAGGAAGACATCCATATTCACCACTTCAGGCTTATTGGAGGTAAAGCAGAATATACATCTCACAAGTAAACATAGAAGTAAATAAGTCCTTTCACTAGTGGCACCAGGAATACTGGGAACTATAGTCTCAACAAGCTGTGAAATAGTTATTGCCACACAAAAGCACATGGACTTTCACAGGAATGCCCAACACCCCAGTTTGTCGTTTGTAAAAGACCCTCCCTTATTTCGAGAATAGGTCAATCATTCTTCCAAATCATCTTGTACAATTTATTTAATATTTCCTTCTCTGAAACCATCTCTCTCCCGTTGTTCTCTGAACTTCAAATCTGGGATCATTTTCAGCATTTACATTTTTGCCCTTTAAATGTATTTATTTTATTTACTTTAATTATATCCTACCTTTCTCTCAACATAGGGATGGAAGTCAGTTAACAATATATATAAAACAATGCTACCTCATTTCTTCAATTGTAAGACATCACTGATTGCAAGATGCACCCTAATTTTAGTAGCAACAACAACAAAAATACATAAGATACACCTGCGATTCTAAGATTCCTCCCATTTTTAGAGATCTTCTGTAGGAAAAAATGCATCTTGAAAAAATACAGTAATCACTAACAATGTAAATACATTAAAATTGAAATATAAAATTTGAAAACAATTACATGTTGTATATAATTAATCACTTTAGTCTCTTTGACAGCTCTCTCCTTCCACTAATATTGTAATTCTTGTTTTTTTCTGTTGATTTGTCTGCTCTTACTGCATCCTGATCTTTTTCAGTTTCTGCTCCCTTTACCTTGTCTGAACTGCATGAGACAAGGTAAAGAATTCTCCATTTTATGTTCTCCATTTTCCATTGCTCTCTGCTGAGAAGGAATAGGGCAAATTACACCACTTTTCTCTGAGAAAGCCAATGTTTCAGCATTCATCAAAAAGTAGGTTTGGGTCTGCTAGTAAATCTCTGGACAGGTATGTAGCCGGGGGAGGCTTGAGGGGCTTAACCCCCCCCCCCCCAATCCTCAGGGTGGTCTGCGAGAAGGCCTTACTGGTACATTATTTAACCTGTTTTGTTTATTCATATCATGATCTGATTGCCATGCTCAATATATCCCATATGCATGGGGGTATTGGGATAATGATACAAAAGGTTTGCCAGGGTAGATCCTCTCTCACTCAGACTCAGCCCCCCGAATCAAAATCCTGGCTACGGTACTATCTCTGGATATGCATTTGAGACTCCCAGTTGTTTAATAACAGCATCAGGAAAATATCCCTCTCTGCACTAAGTTATACTGCTGAAATACAAAAAGTGTAAACAAAAGTGGTGTGGTTTGGGGGGGGGGGGGTTCCATAGAAAGATTGCAAGCCCTGCTCAGTTCTCAAACAGAACAAATTTAATCTAGCAATTCTATATATATTCATATATATATATATATATATATATATATATACACACACACACACACACACACACACACGAGAGAGAGAGAGAGAGAGAGAAAATTGCTAGATTCTCTCGATAGATAGATATAGATATATTAATACACACACTCACCTTGTCTGATGTGCTTCAGACAAGGTAAAGCAAGCAGAAACTGAAAAAGTGGGAGTGGGCAAATTGACAGGAAAAAATGCAAAAAATTACAATATTATTGGGGGAGAGCTGTCAAAGAGAGTAGATTGATTAGTAATGTACAATGTGTAACTGTTTTCAAATTTTACACACACACACACTCATACCAGGCTGCAGCTCCTGACTCTTGGGATGAGATTTAATTACCCTAAAGTAAAGGCTGCGAATTTCAGGTCTGCCCACCTTAAAGGGACATGACTTGCTGTAAGTGCATGTGATTTTGGTGATTACATTATATATCACTTGGTACTAAAATATGCAAAGGATGTGATTGGTTTATATTTTTCCTAATAATTCTAAACCTACACAAGAAATATTGAGGTATTTGAACTAGAGCACTTTATAATTTCATTCACATTGGGGTCAATAGCTTCAGAGTACTGTACAGTTTACCCAACTTGGCAAAGATTAATGAGAATATCAAAACTTGGGAATATGTGAACCACCAGTAATGAGACTTGGCAAAAGTAGCTTATTGAAGCCTAAAGTACAGCATCATTCAGAATTTCATTCAGAATTCTGGCGACATGAATGAAGTGACAGAGAGCGATGTAGAGCTGTCCTCCAATCGGCTGACATGAATGGAATTACAAGAGTCAAATGCCTGCCAGAAGACTTCCAATAATATGAATGAAGCATGAAGGTTTCAGCACTTGTGCTTAGTGGATAGTAGTTACTACAAACAAATTACCTTTTGGTAGTTGAAATTGCACAGTTGAATAATAACTAGTCCCTCATTAACTTATTACAAGGGTTGGATGTTTGTACATTAATTTTTAAATCTTGTATGCCTGAGGACACATACAGCACCATCATATGCATGGTCTACTCTGAAATCAATCCCACTGATGGCAATGGAGCCTACTCCCAGGTACAAAGGTGTACAATTTCATCCTCAACTTCACAGGTGCACTTAAATCCTTGTAATAAATGGGGCTATGACAAAATTTTAAATTGGTTTATTAGGCATGCTTTTTCATCACTGTCTCAGAGGTTCACATTACAATGGGTTGCTAACCAGGCAAGCATTCCACTTATCCACTTAAAGAACAAGCAAGTATTCCACGTATCCAGACCCTCAGAATAAACAGAACCAAATGAGATCATATTGATCTTGAAGACTTATTAGACACAAAGCATTTTCTAAAACTATATAAAGAAAGAAATCATGCCTCTAAAACTGTTTTTTGGGTGCTTAATGTTGCGCAGCAACACAAAAGGATTGAAATATATATATCAGAATAACTATCCAAAATGCTACTCACCAAGGATGTTCCCTACAAGAGCCACAAGAAATACAATAATATATCCAGCAATGAGAACCCATTCATATTCCTTGGGATGCAAGTATTCCCTCCAGAGGTACCGCAAGAATTCCTCCTCGTCATAGTCGGCCGTGGGCTTCCCAAAGGGTTCCTGAGTTCCATTCAGTTCCATATTCAATAAACAGTTCCTGCATGAGAGGAGACCATCCCCTGCTTCCGCTGCAGACATTCTTGGCTGTGCTCTGGGTTTGAATTCAGCCTTTCAGGCTTTCCTGAAGCCTCTCCATTCAGAGTTAATATTAGTCTGTAAAACAAAGCAAAAAAACCCCCAACCCCCTCCCTAAAACCGCAGAAGACAAGAGAATGGGAGATTGGAGGGGGAGAGAGATTGCAATCCAGTACCAAGCAAAAGTTCTGCAACTATCTTTGCATGAAGGATTTCCCGATGGCAAGAAACATGCAGCAGTTCCAGAAGAGAGAGGAAAAACTCAGAGCCTGCAGTTGCCCAGAGGCATGTGTCTGCAGTTGCCGGATTCAGCTGGGATATGTGCAAATCATCTCCTTACATTGACAGGCAGGCGAGCTATGCACCATGCAGTGTGTAAGGAAAGTCCAAATGTCTCATGAACAGAGGATTTATGTGGAAGGAGGAGGGGTAATGTGTATTAAGGGGGGGGGCAACATATATTCTCACTCTGTGTTGCTCAGCATATATGATTCTTAAATATATGCACAAAGCCTTAGCAATTTAGTGGGAAATTGCTCTTGAATTACTCTTTCGGTAATGAGGACACGAGAAGAGATAAAATATAATCCAGGAACTTGCTCCAGGTTTAACCCCTCAATTCACAGTTCATATACCACATAAGGATTGGATTTATGAGTGAAAATTAACTGAAAGTAAAACGCTGCACGCGCGCACGCACGCACACACCCCCCTAAGTCTATGACTACCCATCAGGACTATTACTGATTTCTAAATGGCTGGGGCAGTTGCTTGACTCTTTTACTCTTTGAGCCCTTCCGCACAGCCCTAAATCCCAGAATATCAAGGCAGAAAATCCCATATTATCTGAGTGTGTAATCAGATAACCCAGTTCAAAGCAGATATTGTGGGATTTTCTTCCTTGATATTCTGGGATATAGGGCTGTGTGGAAGGTCCCTATGTTTTCATAGGCAAGTAGGATACTTGGATGTTTCTAGGCTAGGGATATACTGGCATGACTAATTGTGTTTATTTAAGAAAAACTGAATATTTGCTTCCTTTAGTTTATTTATTTTATTTATTATTTCACTTTTGTATTCCGCTCCTCCCAGCAGGCTCGGGGCGGATCACAACAAGAAAATACATGGGCGGCATGTTGCTACATGTCAGCATGCGGCCCTACAATCAATAAAAACATACAACATAAAACCACATTTAAAACCAGGTACATTGTCAGGGCACAGATTCAGAGGACATAATCAAAGTTTTTGGTCCAGTATGCCTAATTAAAGGCCAGCCCGAAAAGGGCCGTCTTACACGCCCTCCGGAACGGGCCCAACTCCGAGATGGCTCGGGTACTGACCGGGAGGGCGTTCCAGAATACTGGTGCTGCTAATCCTCTCCCTTCTCCCAGGAGGGATGTGACAGTGGCTTCAGTGCCCAAGCCTGCTTCATCAGAGGCCATATTTATAGAAAGTGACAACCATGCCCTAGTCCTCCTCCATCAGAGCTCCTATATCTGGACTCAGACTCCCCGCCACACGCACAGGAAAGGCAGGATGGCTCTGAGAAACAGATATTAAGAGGAGCACTTAAAAGTCTAACCCTAACCCAAAGGAGAAAGACCTTTGTCGGGTCATTGACAGGTGGCAGGAGCGGACTGATGGAATTAACAACAGATTCTGCTCATCTGAGCGCAGTGATCTCGGGGGAACGTACGGGGTAAGGCGGTCCTTCATGAACTGACAATTTAATTTCCCCAGAAATACAGTCCCCTCGTCTAGAGACAGAAATATTTGCTCATACATACAGACAGGCATACGTGCTAAGCATTTCATAAACAATGTTCTATAGGAAGGCACATAATCCATTCTTATGTTTACACTATATCATGTTTCCCAATAATTCCAAACCATTATATATGAACTTCTTCTCCTTAATTTTATGTTCACAACAATCATATGAGTTAAGTCAGGCTGAGAAAAGGTATGTGACTAACGCAAGGTCACCCATGAATTTCATGGCTGAAGTGGGACTTCAACCTGTGTTTTCCTAGTCCCAGTCAAACACCATAACCACAGTAACTCACATACAATAAAAGAAATACATTTTCACTTCAGAGACTTAAGACATGTCTTAGTAAGAGAGATTGTAACTTAGGGCCCTTCCACATAGCCATATAACCCAGAATATCAAGGCAGAAAATCCCACAATATCTGCTTTGAACTGAGTTATCTCAGTCCACACTGCCCATATATTCCAGTTCAAAGCAGATAACTTTGTGAATTCACTCCTACATCCAGGAATTTATAACGGACCCAAAACTCAGCTTTCCAGTTCAAAGCAGATAATGTGGGATTTTATTCAGCTGTGTTGGAAGGGGCCTTAGTAATCATATACTTGACAGGGTCTTAATATCCTAAAGACTCCAGATCCCATCTAATCTTGGAAGGTAAGCAGAGCGAGCTCTGGTTAATGCTTGGTTATGGTTGCTACTTGAATTGGTGGTTGCTAATGAATACCAGGATCTGTTGGCAAAATTTTGTTTTTAAATGTATTTATACACTCAGTGTGAAACCTGGGCCTGTTTTGATGAACACAACATAGATATCCTGACAGGAATGGCAGAAAGACACAGAAAGACACACATGAAGGTCTTGCTCAACAGCTGGGAGTTATAGTTCACTGCAATCAAAGAGCATTCTGAACTCCACCAATGATGGAATGGAATCAAACTTCCCACACAGAACTACCATAACCAAGAGAAAATACTATAAGAGTTTGGTGGGCATTGACCTTGAGTTTTGGAGTTGTAGTTCACCTATATCCAGAGAGCACTGTGGAGGGGAGGGAGGAAGACGTGGGGGGAGTCTGCGCAGTAGCGCCCGCACGGGTCATGTCTTCCCCCCTCCCCCCTCCCGCAGAAGCGGCAGCGTGAGCAAAGTGAGGCAAAGCAAGTAGAGTGAGGCTGGGAAGAAGGGAGCCTGAGTGGAGAAGAAAAAGTGTTCGGCAGGAGGGGGAAGAAAGGGTATTGGAGGTTCCAATTTCCCACGGCACACCTGATGATCGCTCACAGCACACTAGTGTGCCACGGCACACTGGTTGGGAAACACTGCCTTAGAGTATCAGTTTACATTGCAAAGTGGTTTGGCATACAATACGGGAAGACACTTTGGGGTCCCTCAAACTACATAAACACATGTACTAATGTACTGTGTGCTGCAAGGCATTCTTGATCTTCAGGGCTAAGCGTTGTTGAACTTCTAACACTTTCTCTACTATATATGCAAAAGTCCACAAAATTGGCCTTTGTTCACAGAGCTTCGTAACAGGCCCTGAGCAATAGTTTGGTTAAAACAGGCAAGAGGATGCTGGCAGGCGAGGCAGAAGCAGTAAATGCTTTATGTGTGCAGGAGGTTTTTTGAGCAGATCAGAAGGGCAAGAGATTTGCACTCTGTTTCCTCTCCAAAAAAGGAATTTGTGCATATAGTAGTCACGGGTCACCCTGCTTCTTTCGATACAGGGTTCAGGTCGGTCGAACCTTTCGATTGTAAATATGGGATGCTGTTATTCCACAAAAACACCTTGAAAAAGCCAAGCGGCGAAACGGTTTTCAGCGGCGAATGCTTTCTGTCGGCGTATCTCCAACACGATCCCGTTCGAGGAGACTGCCATCTCTTGTCTCCCGCATCCTGGAATCTTTCCCTACATGTCTACCATCATCCCGATCCTTTGAACATCTTTCCTATTTCCCATGACTGGATTTACAATTGATTTAACCTAGTGGAACTGACTCTTTGGCACCACAGGACAATATCTCCTATTGTATTGGAACTTTGGGACTTCCCCAGTGCGGGGCATACTGCCTTTACTTGCTTGGATTGTGTATTTACCTGGGAATCGCCCCTCTTTTCCTTGGCGCCTGGGATTTCTACCCGTGATTTCATACCCTAGGTGCACGTATGTACTGATGAATTACATGAATTATATACTTATATATATTTTCTACTAAGCCTTTGGCTTTTTTGTCTGCTTTCCTGCTATTGTGTTATAGCCTTGCTCTTGTGTTTACCCATATAGTAGTCAATCACATGATCTTGTCTAATATGTGCTGTGCCAAATATGTGGGTACATTTTTCTACAGTCACTGCTGTTTCGAGCTGCTTTAGTTACACTGCTCTAACTGTCCACAGAGTGGCCATTACATCTGTTTCAATCTAGCCAAAGAGCTGAAGGCGCCTATGCATGTGGCTTCCCTCAACATGCTGCCCCTCACCTCCTTCTGTATTTATATGCATGTGCAAGAAAGACATGTGTACACATAGTATTGATTTGCATGGTTACATTTTTTAAAATTTAACTGTAAAATTAGCCGTGAGCATTTTCTCAAGTCACTTCTGACATGGAAAAAAAGCCATGGCCTGTCTGCCAAACCATACACACTCAAGTACACAAACATTCATACACATGTTGAATCCTTTTACATACAGAAAAAGATAACAATGGTACTTCACCCTCCAGATCCCTTATATAAAACAGTATTTGTTTGGTTTTTTTAAAAAACCCACACTTGTTATACATGTGGTACATACTGTATTGTTGATACAACGCAAGGCTCATATACAATACACTAGTCCTTTGGAGGATGCTCAACAATATAGCATCTGTTGAGAGCTTAGGGCTGAGTGTCCTCAAGCATAGCAACTGTATAGAAACATTGTTACAGAAAGCTGTTTATTCCTTTGTAAGAATGATAATGTCCTTCAACACTTGCTCCTGTTACAGATGTTTCAAGTGTCTAAAATTATTCTTTTCGTTAGAGATGGAAAATGCTTGGCGCTTCATCTTCCACATGATTCTTGACCACGAATTGCCTGGATCCTTTTTGCCTTGTTTGTTGTGTTGTGGATTTCAACTAGTCTTTTGTAGCAAGGAGGCAATATCAGGTTTCAAGAGTTTTTATTATCATCAATGTGACAATCTTCAGCTGTGCTGAAAAAGGAACTGCCACTCCTTTTTAGTCAGTCAGTAAGTTTTATAGCATTTTACAGTGCATGTGCAATGGGGTTTCTACTAGGCTTCTGTTTCCCCCAAATCATCTGGTTTACAAGAAATCACATAGTTCTACAAGCCTACTAGGTTTTTAGTCTATGAGCAAACATCCTTTAGCAATCAACTTTAGGCACGTGCACACTAAGAAATTTGCAATTTCCTTTGCTTCCCTCTTAATTGTAGTTGAAGGGTTGGCACTGGGATGAAGTGAACTTTTGAATTGGCTGCGCTACAGCAGGTGGAAGTCAGATTGCTAGGTCTTTCTTTTCTTGCGCCCTGTCCTTCCCTGTCCCAGTGGATAATAGTATTTTAAATTTCTGTTTCTTTACTTCTCAAGCATTTACAATTTCAACTGTTTCTGCCTGTGGCCATTTTGACATAAATTTCCCAACAAAGCATAAGACAGAAAAGGGGTTCTCTACTCCTATTTAAGTCATCGTTGTCATCGTCAGCAGCAGAAGCAACATATGTGGAGGATTTTACTATGTCTTCTAATTCTTCATTGTTAAGAGTTTCTATATGCTCTTCTATGTGTTTTTGACATCTTCCTTTATCCTGTCAGGGAAGACATCCCCACCAATTTCCTCTGCAACATTCAAGATATATATTATTTCTGTATCAATTGGAAATTCCTGACATCACTTACTCCCTTATAATGGCTTACAACATGCCTTTGGCTGTTCTTCTTGGCTTTTGTTCACGAACAAAGATTCAGGAAGGACACATCCCACGCTTTCTACAAGCACATTGATGACTAAAAAGGCCAATCCGAGATAAGCAAGTCTGGTTGCAGAAAGCACAGCAGAAAGTCTCCTTGGGTGATGTTGTTTCCAAGTTGCTGTTCTTTCTGCGTCGTCGTTTCTCTTTGAGACTCGTTCGGCGTAACTTCTCGAAAGAATCTGCAGCATTGAGGATAGTGCATCTCCATGCCTCCCGATGTGAGGCCAGGGTGGTCCATTGTTGGCGATCAATCTGGCCGAGCCTGAGATGTTGTTTCAGGGAGTCCTTATATCTCTTTTTTGGGGCACCTCTCTTGTGCTGATCCCTGGTGAGTTCACCATAGAGTAGTATCTTTGGGAGGTGGTGGTCCTCCATCCTAGAAATGTGCCCTGCCCAGCACAGCTGTGCTCTCAATAGTATGGCCTCAATGCTGGTGATCCCTGCTTGCTCGAGGACAGCAACATTTGTCACATAGTCGGTCCAGTGTATATTTAGGATCGGGCGAAGACAGCACTGATGAAAGTGTTTGAGGAGTCACCCCACACTGTCCCCCGAGATCACCACGCTCCGAGGATGCTAATTTGTTAGAGATACCCTCGGCGAAATCGGCTAAACTGACATCTACTCGCCGGAGGGCGTTCTCCGTTATAGCTCCTACGCTGTGGAACGCCCTCCCGGCTGGAACGCGGGCTATAAAGGACCTGCTCCCGTTTAGACGCGCCTGCAAAACTTATTTGTTTAAGCAGGCCTTCGGTGAGTAGGTCCTGCCCATGTTCCGCTTTAGCCGCTGTCCTGGGGTGTCACGCTATCTAATTTCTGAACTGTACCTGGGGTTTTTGTATTTTGCTGTTTTAACTGTTAATTGTCTTAGATGTTTTATCACTGTTAATTGTCTTAGATGTTGTTTGTGTGTAGTTGCACCTTCGGTTCCTGTGAGCCGCCGCGAGCCTCAGGGAGTCGGCGGCATAGAAACCCGAATAATAAATAAAATAAATAAATAATATGTGTTGGCGATAGGTGACCCATGTTTCAGACCCATAGAGAATTGACAGTACGATAGCTCTGTACACACTGATTTTTGTGCTTTGCCTCAGGTGTTTGTTACTCCGGGCTCTTTTGTGAAGCCTTCCGAAAGCACTATATGCTTTTGCTAATCTGTGATCTATCTCTTTATCAATCTTGGCGTCTGAAGAGATGATGCTTCCCAGGTAGGTGAACTGCTGAACAGACTTAAGCATAGATTTGCTTCGGCTGTATAGCATATCCAATTGTACCACTTTTCCATACATTTAGCCATCCTACTATTTTCAGGGTTAACATCAAATTCAGAACTAATCTTCCCAAAGATGTAAATTCTCTTAATGCTTTTGATGATTTCTTGGTTGATTCATGTGTCTGGAGGCACTAATGTCACTTCCACATTCTCATTGGTAAAGCAGAAATTGGGAATAGTTTGGAAGATTGTCAGTTCTGAGGAGGACCTTTACAATTCTCTTAGGCTCAATCTGCACTACACTAAAATGCAGTGTAGGGGGCACATTCTCACAAGACATCCAAATAATGTCTCCTGATAATGCATATTAGCCCAGAATAAACAAGGAAATACAGGTTTGTTTGTTTATTTATTATATGCGTTTCTACCCTGCCTTCTCCCCCAAAGAGGGACTCCGGACAGCCTCACATAAGCATTATATGATGCTATCAACATATAGAAAACAAGGGTTACATTTAAGAAATAAAACAATAAAAATAATTAAAACATATTATACAGATGTATTACCAAGCTCATTAAAAAATAAATTAAGATGCCAGTTAAACCAATACCAAGTTGGGTAAATCCAATATCACGTATGTCCATTCTGGATTGAAAGAAACACCTCCAAAGATGGGGACCTTTCAATAAGATCTGCATCTTTGGAGGCATGGACCTGTGGAGGCTGCTCCTGGGATTGCCATAAGTCTCCAAGGTGACCCTGACTCTCTTGACTCAAGCAGTGCCAGCCTCCTGTCCCTCGCCATCTTTTCAGGCTTTAAAGGGTTTTTATAAAGGGCTCCTTAGTGAGCCTTATGACTTTTAAGGCCTCCATTTGGCATCTAAATGGCATGCAAAGTTGGGGGCGATTCCCCCCTTCTTCCTCCACAATCCCTTTAGATGCAAAGTGCAGATCTTAAAAGTTTGGTAAGGAGCCTTTTTAACCCTTTAAAGCTTTAAAAGGGGGCAAAGGAGGGTAGGGGAGCCAAATGGCCATGCCTACCTATGCCAATGCTAGTTTGGCACAGGTAGTTGTCTGCCCACTTCCTTGCCAATAAGGCAAAGTTTAAGCCAAACTGCACAAGGAACCAGAAGTTTAAACTGTGTGGAGGGGCCCTCAGAGATATTTCTTCACTTCAGAAAGGACGCACTGACAGAATTGTCCCAACCACAATATGGCAGTCTCCCAAGCCTTCTCATTGTGTTACCAGTAGACAGGTAGGCAACTATTATAACTATTGTTGATGAGGTTCAATGTCCATAGCCTTAAGAACCAAAATGATAGTTGCCTACATGTCTACTGGTAAGATGATCTTGAATTCTGGTGCTGCTTGGCACTCCTATAGATGAGGGTATGATTATACTTTTTGGTGTAGAAAAGCCTGTTTCATCCTAAAGAAAGCAAGGGGAGCAGGTGGTGGGCAAGCAAGAAGTGGTGAGTGAGCAAGGGGGTGGGTGAGCAGCAAACAAGCAAGTAGGGTGGTGGGTGAGGGAGTGAGCGGGGTGGGGGGAGTTGTTCATGTGCCAGGAGAGAGGAAACTGCATGTCCCTTTTGGCATGCATGCCATAGGTTGGCCAGCACTGTATTAACATATCCATGCATTATTAAGAAAGTAAGAAAATAGAAAGAAGCAAGCAAGTCCAGGAGGGCCTTCCATTGCCCTCCCTGGCAATGGCCATGGCGCAAAGGCCTGGGTTGGCTTGCACAGCGGTAGTTAGCAGGCCTTTGCACTGCAGCCTTGCTCCTGACAGAGGCAGAGGTATGAAAAGGCAGCGTGTGGGGGGGAGGAGAGGGGCAGAGGGCCCTTCACTTGCCTCCAGTGTGTGTTGCTTTTTGCGCCGCTTTTGGCGCTTTGCTGGCCCTACAGCTTGCGGGGGAGGGGAGACGGCAGGCCTTTTATTCCCTCCCCTCCTGCCTTTTTTCACCGCTTTCAGTGTTCCATTAGCCTCATGGCCAGTGGAGAGGGTGGGGGAGAGGGAGCAAAGGGCTTGCTTCCACCCCCGCCCTTCCCACTGGCCACAGGGCCAATGGAGTGCTGAAAGTGGCAAAAAAGGCAGCAGGGAGAGAATGAAGGGCCCTTTGCTTCCCCTCCCCTTCCCTACAAGCTGCAGGGCCAGCAAAAGGCAATGCACAGGGGGCAAGTGAAGTCCCCCTCTGCCGCCCCCTGCGTACCATCCCCGCATTCTCCCAGTTTGGTAAAATTCCATTGTTGGTGGAGTTCAGAATGCTCTTTGATTGTAGGTAAACCATAAATCCCAGTAACTACAACTCTCAAATGAGAAGGTCTATTTTCTCAAAACCCCACCAGTGTTCAAATTTGGGCATATTAAGTATTTGTGCCAAGTTTCATCCAAATCCATAGTTGTTTGGGTTCATAGTGCTCTCCAAATGTAGGTGAACTACATCTCTCCTAAATCAGTCAATTCCTTCCTCCACCCCCACCCCCCAGTATTTTCTGTTGGTCATGGGAGTTCGGTGTGCCAAGTTTGGCTGAATTCCATTGTTGGTGGAGTCCAAAGTGCTCTTTGATTGTAGGTGAACTATAAATCCAAGCAGTTACAACTCCCAAATGACAAAATCAAACCCCCCTCCCCCCGACTCCACCAGTGTTCAACTTTGGGTATATTGAGTATCTGTGCCAAATTTGGTCCAGATTCAGGATTGTTTGGGTTCAGAGTGCTCTCCAAATGTAGGTGAACCCCATCTCCCCTAAATCACTGTCAATTCCTCACAAACCCCTCCAGTATTTTCTGTTGGTCATGGGGGTTCTGTGTGTCCATACTCCCCAAACATATTGTTTTTGTGATTAATCACCAAGTTTGGTCCGGATCTGTCATTCAGGAACCACTTTTCTCAGAAAAGGAAAAAGGTACGCGCAGAACAATGGGGTCTCAGCTCATGTTTCCTTCCACTTCAGAAAAGAGCACACAACAAAAAACACCTAAAAGACATGAAGTCAGAGCTGAATTGGAAACCAAAGGTCACCAAAATGTCAACATAAATTCCCATCATCCGTTGTCCATACTCCCCCAATAAACATATTGTTTTTGTGATTAATCACTATGCATTAATTATGTTCCATTTATGACAATGAAATTTATGACATCCTGCATGGCTGCCAGAAAAAGATCAGATATTCACATTTGCATGTTTTTGAACTGCTAGGTTGGCAAAAGCTGGGGCCAACAGTGGAAGCTCATGCCGCTCCCTGGATTCGAGCCTGTGACATTTCAGTCAACAAGCTCAGCAGCTCAGCGGTTCAACCCACTACACCACCAGGGGATCCTGTTCTTTATGGGAAGGAGTAATTCATTCCATTTCCAACATTTTCAGGGGGATCCTGATATTTATTTTCCTCTCACAGCAAACTAGGATTTCTGTGTAAGGCTGTGACTTGCCTTCCTCTCCTGCACAAGTAGGTTGATCTTTCTGCAAATGAAGGAATCCTTTGGTGACATTGTGGTGGACTTTTTAAAGAACTGGATAACATGGGGCTCTTGAATCCTATCTCATGCACAAGTTGTTGTTGTTGTTTATTTGTTCGGTTCCTTCTGACTCTTCATGACCTCATGGACCAGCCCATGCTGAATTTATTGAATTTATTTATTAAATTTATTTATTGATTTTATTTATTTCATTTATTTATTTATTACTGAATTTATTCTGTTCAAGTCCGTTTCTTCTGCTTTTTATTTTTATTTTGAAGATGTTTAGTTATTTTTACTATTAACATTTTAGGGTCTATAGAAATGGCGCATAACTTTGGTTGTGGAGAAGATCCAGGGACCATACAATTTTCTGTAAGTATTATTATGTCAAGAATCTTCGTTCGCGAAGTAATGCCGAGAGAGAGATTATGTCAAAGAAAAGGAAATCATCTTGAGAACAGAAAGGCATAGAAATATGAGCATATTCAGTGGATATTAATTTGCATTGATTGTCCTGCTGTTCTGTTTGTCTCCACATTGATCTTTGTTTGGAAAATAAATAGCTTTGAATAGAGGTCATTACTTGTTTTGCAGCCAGAGATGGCACAGAAGGCACTTAACCTCATCTAGCTAGCTAGACACAATTTTCATTTCTTTTTTTCACCATGTAAAAGAACAGAATATTATTGAGTTAGTAAAGGCAGTTGTAAATAACTCAAGGGATTTGTGGAAGAGATAGAGCATGAAAATGATGATATTAGTCCAGGGGTGGGCAACTATTTTTTCCAAGGGGCCACACGAGAGCCAAAAAATATTATGGAGGGCCGCACCTAGAGGCGGAACTACATGCTAATCTACATAATTTATTTATTTATTCACTTACTATATTTACTATATATTACACATAATTAATATTAACATATTAATATATCAAGAAATATTCATATATTAGCTATTAATATCATAATTATTATTAGTATATATATATAAGCATAATATATTGAAATTATAATATATCATATAACATATTATATTATTTATTATATTATTTTATTATTTTATCACAATAATAATAAAAACCACTAAAATAAAATAATGCTTCCTTATAATCCCCTTCTCTGAGATTTAGTAGAGGCAGTTGTAAATAACTCAAGGGATTTGTGGAAGAGATAGAGCATGAAAATGATGATATTAGTCCATTGTCTTCTGAAGTCACTATGATTACAGGGCACTTATGAGAGAATAAAGAACAGTAATCGTAATTTTAAAATTATCTCTCAAACTGACTAAGGATTTTATCATAAAGACAAACAAACCAGCAGTGTATACTATCCCTTCCAGATTCTTCTGTCCATTGCTATTGACAGGGTGTGTGGTAGTATGATTATGGAGACTGCAGTTTTACAAGGTCTTTCAATTTCTCTGACAAAGTGCTGGTGTCTCATCAAACTACAAATCCCATGATTCCATAGCATTGAGCAATGGAAATTAAAGTGTTGTCAAACTGCATTGAGTATACAGTATAGATGTGGCCAAGGTGCTAAGAAATTCTGTTAGTTAATTCTGTTATTTATTTATTTACTTTATTTATATTCTGGCCTTCTCACCCCGAAGGGGACTCAGGGTGGATTACAGGTACACATACAAGCAGACAATCCCTGCCGTTTTTCACAGTACAGTACAGTACAGTACATACATTTTGGCACATTACACACATATAAATGAACAGAGGCAAATCTGGCCACCAGGGGGAGCTGACGCACTCCTCATCTCAGTGCTCCAGTGTCCCTCTATGTTCCTTCCACATTCCTCAGCATGACTGGAATTCTTTTTATGGCCTCATAAATTTTTGCCTCCCCACTTAATGTGGTACCTTTATCTCCTACTTGACAGCTGCAACTGTCTTTCGGGTTGCAAAGGTCGACAACAGGCTACACTTAAAGGCCGAACACCCACCTCGACCCGGGCAGGCCTCGAACTCATGACCTACTGGTCAGACAGATCTTACGCAGCTGACACTTAGCCAGCTGTGCCACATTCCCGGTGCTATTTTTTTTGTTAGGTTTTTTTTCCTTGTCAGAAGTAACTTGAGAAACTGCAAGTCACTTCTGGTGTGAGATAATTGGCTGGGGATGCCCGGATGTTTGATGTTTTACCATCTTTGTGGGAGGCTTCTCTCATGTCCCTGCATTGGGAGCTGACAGACTGGAGCTCATCCCACTCTCCCTGGATTCGAACCGCTGACCGGTCGGTCTTCATTCCATTACACCACCGGAGTCTCCACATTACAATTGCAAAAATGTGTGATGAGATATCAGCAAGAACATCAGTACTCCCTTGCCATGCATATTCTAGGTGTAACACTAGAAATATAATGCACGTAAAGGCCTCAAATGAGAGCCACCATCAAATCTTCACATGCAAAGCTCTATCTGTGATTCTCCCTCTGCTTGTATCCAGCCTGCTTCTACTATTGAGGACATCCTCAAAGTTACTGATGTAAGACTTCATCCACCTCACATCTTTACTCCTAGTTTATTCCTAAATTCAAAGTTAAAGATATATCTGCTAAATATAGATAGGACATTTTAACTGATACCTGCCACCATTTTCAGTAAAAGAATAGGCTTCCCAGAGCAATTTTCACAGCAGGGCATCTGAGAGGTATACTTTTAAAAGTCAATAAAAATGTGAAGTCAAGCCCATTTCTGAAGCCCAGAAGGAAAATGTGTCATCTTTAATAGATTTGGCCAAATGTATTCAAAGCAAAATAATAGCTTTTATGTTTTTCTTTTTTCCCCTCAGTGAATATTTTATTTATTATTATTTATTTATTCGTACTTGTTTGCCGACCTTCCCCAAAGGCTCGGGGCGGCTAACAGCATACTCATAAAACAATCATACACAACAGAATTAAAACCACGATTAAAACATATCTAAAAAGCACAGTAAGCCACATACTGGACACAGTGTGGCACATGATAAAACAAATGAGCGCAACTGGCGACATGCAACAGGGACTGCAGCTCATCCAGCTCCAAAAGTCTGCTGGAATAGCAGGGTCTTACATGCTTTCCGAAATGGGAGGATGTTCTGCATAGCGCGCATGTCGGCGGGCAACGAGTTCCAAAGTGTTGGAGCCACTATTGAAAAGGCCCGCCGACGGGTTGCCATCAAGCGATACGTTTTTGGGGAGGGAATGACCAGGAGGTTCTGTTCCTCGGAGTGCAACGAATATGGGTAAGTAAAATATATTCTTATCTTTCAAATAGGTTTAAATTCATTATTTAATAGGAGTCTGCAATTCGGGTAAACCCCATGCCATTTTCAGTGTCCAGATTTTGGCTGGCTCTGATCCGTTTTTTCTGGAGCTGCCCGAATTTGGGAGGGCAAAATGCTGTTTTTTGATTCGGCAGCCAGAAGATCCGTTTCTACCAAGAAGATCCATGCCATTGGTGACAGTGCGGGAAATTTCTGAGTCTTCCCTTTCTGTTATTTTTAGGGCTATCAGGATGAAAATGGCCACACTTACTGCAGCTAGCCCTCCAAGTTCCAGAACATTTGGGTCATCCTCTTACAGGGTTTTTCACAGCCCTGAATAGAGAGGAATCTCCTTCCAGTTTTTCATTAACACTTTGGATAATGCTAACATTACTTTCATGTCAAGGAATTTATTTTCAATATTTTTGTGAGTCACAAAGCATCCTATTGCCACTACTTAGTTTTGTGTGGCTTGTATGCAAGTTAACTTATTCTATAAGTAGAGAGCAGGTTTGGGAACAAAATTATTAATTTTGATTTTACCTGTAAATAAGTTGAAGGGCATCAACAAAGTAGGGAAAGAGCCAGTACTGACTCAAGGGGTCAACTGGCATTTCCCTACAAAGACATTCAAAAAGACCAGAGGCAATGCTGTGGTAGTGAGAGTAGAAAGGTTGATGCTTCTTTTATTTTCTCTTAAGACAGACTAAACTGTCACCTTTCACCTTTGTACTCAAGAGAAGGGAATGGTTATAACATTGACCCATGGATAAATTAGCTAAAGTTTTCAGGGTCAAATTTTGATTAAATTTCTAGACTTCTAGATGGGTCATAATGTTTTTAAACTGTACTGTTGTTGTTTATTGCTTTTTGTAAGTTATAGTGATCATATTGTTTTATTTGCTGTTGTGTTATTTTACTATGTATTGTGGGCTTGGCCTCATGTATTTATTTATTTATTTATTTCTTCGATTTTATATTCCGCTCCTCCCTGCAGGCTCGGGGCGGATCACAATTATAACATACAATAAAACATACGGTAAAAACACATGGTAAAAACATGGTACATAACCGAGGTGGAACAGGTCTACAGTTCTTTACTGAGACAGGACGAGCCAATCACGTTTGGGTTAGCCAAACGCTAACCTGAATAAGGCTGTCTTACATTCCCTTCGGAAGGGAAGGAGTTCAGGGGTCGCTCGAATGTAAGCCGCCCCGAGTCCCTAATAATAATAATAATAATAATAATAATAATAGGGTAAATATATTATATTCATTCTCATTTTAAGTAACTTCCTAAACTCTGTTGTTGGACTCATTTTGATTCTTCTCCTGTGTTTGTGGCATCTCCATGGTAGAAGCTATTGGTCCAGTTCACTCTCTATTCCTGCTCATAAGCTTCTGTGTGGTACAGTTGTTCATTGACATTTCCAGGAAATGTCAACAGTTTTCTAGGCTATAAGCAGGTATGTTTTCTCATACCAGTCCGGTGGTTGATCTATGCATATTTTTAGTCCAAACTTTAAAGCTGCCAGGCCTATTTTGCATGAAGTCCAGTACATTAGGCAACACCTGGATTAAGACTTGGAGCAGATTCAGATCAGAATCCTAGTTGTCACAAATCTTACTTTTGCAAGCTTGAAATGAATGTAGATGTTTCCCATTGAACAAAAAAGTCAACTATTTCCAAAGTGAAACATAACATATGCTTGTATAGGACACTAATAGGATTAAATTGATAAGATTTCTCTACGTCTACTCGTTGATAGTCATTGGTGGAAGTCAATATTAGAAACCAGTCAGCCTTGTAGATGTTGTTGAACTGCACAGTCCTCAGCATTCATGCTGGCAAGGGCAAATGGGATTTGTAGCCCTAGGTATGCATAATTTACACATCTGGTCTAAATTCAATAGCTAGTCCCATACAGAGCAGACCCATAGAATAAAAAAATGAATAATAGAATCAATAGCCATGATTAGGAGTTGCTCAAAAGGAGAACTAGTTTCCTAAGATACAAAACATGCCTCTTTATTAATGTTTTAGCAAACGCTGAGAATCAAAACACTAATCATGATTAATACTACCTTATATTCTCTAATCAGAACACATCATCTATGCTTCATAGACAGAGAATTTAAAATGGAAATGTGCTAAATTCTTCCGTCAAGAGAGAGTGGTGTGATCAAATCTGACAACTAGAGTTCCATCCAAATCGTGGCTGGCAAATGAACACAGCAATATGTCAATACAGGTTGTATGAGCAAGGAACAATATAATGCAAACATTAAGATTGCCTGTATTGGAGGTCATCATCTCTGATGATGAGACTTGCTGACAGGTGCTCAGTTTCAAAGCAAATCTTGTCTCTTCCATCATTTCTTCACAAATCATTGCAAGGAAATACAATCTACAGAAAGGTACAATAGGAAACTAGAAGGATTACATCGTGTGGATGTATAAGTATGTGTATGTATTTAAGTTGTCTATCAATTTATAATGGCACTATGGAATTTCATGTCATTTTCTTTGGCAAGGAGTACTCAGAGATGGTTTGCCATTATCTGTCTTTGAGTATAGACTACAATACCTGGCATTCATTGGTGGCCTTCCACCAAGTATTAACCAGATTGGACACTGCTGATACATAGATAGAGTTATCATGTGGTATACCAGACAAGGGAGGAATTAAAACTTGTTAGCTGACATCTTATTAGACAGTTGGGGTGTCATAAGCCAAAATTATGATCTCATAAATGCTTTGTTTCTGTAGGGGATACATTCTCGGCTCAACTGTGATTGCATGAAATCATCAATATGACCCAATGCCATGAAATTATCCCACTTATTATCCCAGCATACTATAGAATTAGGTTCGAGGACCCAGAGATTCATAGAAAGGGATCCTCTTTAGGTTTTTTCTAGGTCCTCCAACAAAACTCCAGGAAAAACACACCATAAAATTACCCAGAGAATCTAAGAAAAGTCTAGAGATACATTTTTTTCCAGATGCAAGTAAGTGAAACACCGGTACGAGCTCCACAGTTATGGAGGTATTATTTCACTCATATTTAATACAATGAGGCCATTGCCATGAACAAAGGTGTCTCCAAAGACTTTCTTAAAAGCCAAACAGTTTGAATGAATTAGCTTTGTTGCACTGGCAAGATGGATACTAAAAGATGATGCATCCAATCCTATCCCACCAGCAGGCTGCAGTGTGATGAAGAGTTATGACAGGACCCCCATATATTGTTTATTTGAAGAATTCCTTTGCTCAATCAAGTTCCATGGCTTTTAAGATAGATTTCAGTGGAGATGGAGAAGACCTACAACATTCTTGATATGTTTCCTATACAGGTGGCATTTAACAACATATCAATGACTCACAATAAAATAGCATTCCAAAAAAATCCGTGTTGCATTTTAGTCATCAGGGTATTGCTGTACCAATTAACATACATAATTATGACTTTCCTTTTCAAAGGTTCCCCATGGGATTCTGTATAATGGAGTGGAAGATAATCAGCCTTACATTACTTCTACGGTAGCATTATTTGTTGTAACCACCAATGAATTATGAATGCAACAATGTATATGAATAGGAGCCCCCAGTGTTGCAGCAGGTTAAACTGCTGAGCTGCTGAACTTGCTAACTGAAAGGTTGGTGGTTTGAATCTGAGGAGTGGGATGAGCTCCTGGTGTTAGTCCCGGCTTCTGCCAACCTAACTGTTCGAAAACATGCAAATATTAGTAGATCAATAGGTATTGCTTCTGCAGGAAGGTAACGGCGCTCCATGCAGTCATGCCGGCCACATGACCTTGGAGGTATCTGCGGACAGCACGGGCTCTTCGGCTTAGAAATGGAGATGAGCACAACCACCCAGAGGCAGACATGACTAGACTTAATGTCAAGGGGAAGCCTTTACTTTTACTCCTTTAATATGACATGGCTGTCAGTGTATGTGATGTGTGGTCATTTTGTTACAACTGCAACATGGTTCAGAAGTATGTTGTGTTTCACAGTATGCTACTGTCAACCAAAATTGTAATGGTCATTGGTTTAATGCAATTATAATGGCTTGTACCAAGTGGAAGCATTTACATACAAACACTTTCAATTTTAGCAGATAATGTTTCTGTTACAAATGCTTCTGAGTTACACAACTGACACCAACAGAAAAAAATCCTCAGATAGTGAGTTTAGTTGAATGTACTGACTGAGGACATCAGTTAATTTGTATTAAGGGTTTACAGTGTGAAAACTGGACATCATGGCTCCTATACCTTCAATTATGATGTAGAAACAAGAATTTTAGCAAGTGTTACTTGTTAACTGGGAGACTGGCAAACAACACATGCTGAGATTCTCTCTTCTACACCAATATTAATAGTACAGATAACACCTCCAGCTTTCACTTGTGCAGCCCTACTTGTATCATGCGGGCCAAGGGATTGGGAAAGTTGTAGTCCCAAAAGACAATGTATCCAAGCTCAAGACACAAGGTTTGTAGGTCTTTCAGGGAACTCCAGGGTCGCACCAACACCCTTCACTGGCCTTGCATGTGGCTTCATCTTGTATGCCCCCCACAATAGCTGACTTTTCTCCAGACCCATCTGCAATGAATGCATGTTCAATATATGCTGATGGTTTTAGACTTGGGATAGAAGAGAAAATGTGTTACACAAACTGTAATTTATTTTCCCTTGGCAACTGCAATATAACAAATAGAAAGACATAAAAATCATTCACCAAACATAATAAAAGAGTTACATTAACATCATGGCTGGCATTCTATCAATGAGTTATGATATCATCATTCCATCTATGTCACCATAGGGCTTTGTCACATGTTTTAACCTGTGTGAATTCTGTGGTGCTTCCTTAGGGATGAATTGTCAGCAAAACATTTCCCACACTCCTGGCATTGGTATGGCTTCTCTCCTGTGTGGAGTCTTTTGTGGCTCACCAAGGCTGAACTCACAGCAAAACATTTCCCACACTCCTGGCATTGGTATGGCTTCTCTCCTGTGTGGAGTCTTTTGTGGCTCACCAAGTTTGAACTCTGAGCAAAACATTTCCCACACTCCTGGCATTGGTATGGCTTCTCTCCTGTGTGGAGTCTTTTGTGCTTCACCAAGTCTGAACTGCGAGCAAAACATTTCCCACACTCCTGGCATTGGTATGGCTTCTCTCCTGTGTGGAGTCTTTTGTGCCTCACCAAGGCTGAACTCACAGCAAAACATTTCCCACACTCCTGGCATTGGTATGGCTTCTCTCCTGTGTGGAGTCTTTTGTGATTCACCAGGGCTGAATTGTCAACAAAATATTTCCCACACTCCTGGCATTGGTATGGCTTCTCTCCTGTGTGGAGTCTTTTGTGGCTCACCAAGATTGAATTGCGAGCAAAACATTTCCCACACTCCTGGCATTGGTGTGGCTTCTCTCCTGTGTGGAGTCTTTTGTGGCTCACCAAGTCTGAACTGCGAGCAAAACATTTCCCACACTCCTGGCATTGGTATGGCTTCTGATATTTCACTGATCTTTTCCATTTACAATGGCTTTTCCCAACACGGAGTGTCTTGTGAAGTTTGAGTCCCATATTTTGGGTAAAACACTGCCCACATACATTGCATTTGTAGGGCCTTTCTCTGGGAGAACCTCCGTCTTCTCTGTGGGTTTGCTGGCGTCTAGGGAGGCCCCCATTGTGTCCCAAATGCTTCCTCTGTTTGGTGTTCCAGTTATCTGCTGCGAAGAAGGATAGAAACAGTGTGAGTGACAAGGACTCTAGGGAATTGATATAAGGAGGAGATTGAAATGATCCTTAAAACAACATAGAAATGGAAGAAAAGAAGATATAAGTGCTGCCCTCTCCCCACCCCTTGTTCAGTAAAGATGGACACTGTGTGACTGCCAGGGGCCTCTAAGTTGTTGTTGTCTATTCGTGCACTCGCTTCCGACACTTTGTGACCTCCTGGACTAGCCCACGCCAGAGCTCCCTGTCGGCTGTGGCCATCCCCAGTTCCTTCAAAGTCAAGCCTGTCACTTTAAGGATAGCCTCCATTCATCTTTTTTTTGAAATATATTTATTGAGGTTTTTCCATAAGCAATAAAAGTGGGGGAACAATTACAGGTATAGGACAGTAGGAAAGATAGAGAGTTTTTTTTTTTTTTTTTGTAAAGTGTTTATTGAGGTTTTTCAAATAACAATCAAAGAGGTGGAACATTTTGAGGTATAGGACAGTAGGAAAGGTTTAAGAAGGGGGTATCAGAGGAGCTGGAGGGGACAGGTATGTAGGGTGATGGTGGGGATGGAGAGAACCTGGAAGGGGGGGTGTGGGGAGGGAGAGAACAGGGGGGCCGTGGGAAGTGGGTGGGGCAGCGGAGGGGGCTGGACAAGCGTGGGGAGATTATGGATACTGGGGAGGAGGGTAGGGAGGGTAAACAGAGGGGGGGGGAAGGTTGTGGCTTCCGATAACTTGCAACTCTTAGTTTCTGTTCTTGAGAACCCCCTGCATGAGGCGTGTGGGTACATCCTACGAGATCGTATATTTTAGCTGTCCTTGGGTCCCACTTTTTTAGCCGTTGTGGCCCGTGTCTTATCTGTTAAGTGGGGGTCGCCTCGCGCCTCCAAGAAGTCCGTGAGTAGAGACCAGTTAGTCCTTTTTGGTGTGACGCCTTCTGACTCGTCCAGATAGAAGGTGAGTTTGTCCATGTCTCTGATGTCTCCGACCTTGCTCTCCCACTCTTCCATGCTTGGAATCGTAGCGTTCTTCCAATTTCTTGCATAGACCAGTCTCGCCGCTGTAACTAGATATACAAATAGTCTCTCTGTACTCTCATCTGGGAACACAACTTCACAGGACAATCCTAACAGGTAGTACTCTGGTTTCAATTCGAAAGAAATCTGAAGGATTTTCTGGACCGCGTAGTGTATGGTTTTCCAAAACGTTATTGCCTCCGGGCATGACCACCACATGTGGAAAAATGTTCCTGTTTGCGAGCAACATTTCCAACATTTGTTCTGGGTGCCTTTGTACATTTGGCTTAGTTTTTGTGGGGTCATGTGCCATCGGAAAAACATTTTGTACCAGTTTTCCTTCAGGTCCATTGCGTACGTGAACTTTAATTTTGTCCTCCAGGCTTTTTCCCATTCCTGTAACAGAATTGGTCGGCCGATGTTCTGAGCCCATCTAATCATACAGTTTTTCACCAATTCCGTTTCCGTAGCCCATTCTAGCAGCTTCTGGTATGCTCTCGTAATTTGCCTCCTTCTGTTCTTCAGAAAGATTCTCCAGAATCCTTCCTTTTCTGCGAATCCCAGCTGGCTGTCTTTTTTAAAGCAGGTTTTGATATGTAGGTATTGGAGCCAGGTGAGGTCTTTGTGCTGGGCTCTTAGTTGCTCCCTTGACTTCAATTGCCTTTGTCCCTCCCTTATGACGGTCAGGTCTTCGTAGGTGGGCCAAAGTCTCCAGCCTAAGATGTTCCTTTGTCGGGCTTCTATGGGGGATACCCATAGGGGTGTTTTGGAGTAGAAGGATCTTTTGTACTTCTCCCAGATTTTCAGTAAGGCCGCTCTCAGTGGATGGTCTTTGAAGCTTTTTTCTGACTTGGTCTCTTTGTACCACAGATGGTTATGCCATCCACTTTTTAGGTCAAACCCTTCCAGGGCCAGTAGGTCTTCTTTCTTTAGGTCAATCCACTCTTTCAAGGCGACCAGCCCACAGGCCTCATAATATAGCTTTAGATCGGGGAGGCCTAGTCCACCTCTTTCCTTCTGATCCGTTAAAATTGTGTATTTAATTCTTGCCTTTTTGTCTTTCCATACGAAACTTAAAATGTCTTTTTTCCAGCTTTCAAAAATCCTGTTGGAACTGATAATCGGGATATTTTGGAAGAGGTATAGCAGTCTCGGCAGCACATTCATTTGTATGGCTGCCAGTCTGCCCATGAGTGAGAGGTTTGCGTTTTTCCAGCTGGCTAACTCCTTCTGGACTTTCTTCCAGAGCACCTCGTAGTTGTTTTTCATTAACTGCGAGTTCTGGGCTGATATGGTAATGCCTAGGTACTTAATGGATTGAACAATTTGGAAGCCTGAGTGCCTTTCCAGTTTTTCTTGGAGACTTTTCGGCATATTTTTTGTAAGTAGCTTTGTTTTTCTTTTGTTTATCTTGAAGCCGGCCAATTTGCCAAATTTGTCAAATTCTGAGATCCATGCTGGTAGGTTTTCCGTCGGCTCTTCAATGAAACAGATCAGATCGTCTGCAAAGGCTTTGACCTTATAGGAAAATTTTCCTATTTTCGGGCTCTTGAGCTGTTTGTTTGCTCTGAGCCTTCTTAGTAAGATTTCGATTGCCATTATAAATATTAGGGGGGAGAGGGGGCATCCCTGCCTCGTTCCTTTCTGAATTTGAATTTTTCCTGTTGGTTGGCCATTTATCCAAGCCTTTGCATTTTGGTCTTTGTAGATCGCTCCTATGGCCTTTTGGAAGTTATGGCCCATGTCCATCTCCTTCATTAGCAGTTGAAAAAATCTCCAGCTCAAATTATCGAAGGCCTTTTCTGCGTCCAAGGCCAGGAAGGCCACTTTCTTGTGGGGATGCAATCGATAATATTCAATTAGATCAATAACCGTTCTAACATTTTCTTTAGTTTGTCTGTTTGGGAGGAAGCCATTCTGGTCTGGACCTATCCATACATTGAGCCAGGCCTTTAGTCTCTCGGCCAAAATGTTGGCTAGTATTTTATAGTCATTATTAAGCAGCGAGATGGGCCTGTAATTTGCCACATTCGTCTCGTCGGTGTCATTTTTGTGAATCAGGATTATATTGGCCTCTTTCCAGGAGTTTGGTGTTATGCCCTCCGTTAGGACCCTGTTAAAGATTTTTTGTAAGTACGAGATTAGCTCACTCGATAGTGCCTTGTAAAATCTAGCGGTTAGGCCGTCTGGACCTGGGGCTTTGCTCATGTCCAGACCCCTGATTGCCCTTATAATCTCTTGCTCGGTGATCGCCCCATTCAGAATGTCTTTATATCTGGCTGGAATTTTACCTGGATGCTGTTCATCCAGATAATGCCTGATATCATCTTCTTTGGTCCTTTCTTCCGCGTATAACGTGGTAAAGAACCTTTGGAATTCTTCCTTTATCTTGTCTTCAGCCGCCGTCATTTTGTCTCCAATCCGGATCTTGGTAATGAATCCTGCTTGCTTTTTCTGTTTTATCTGTCTCGCAAGCCACCTGCCTGGTTTGTTGGCATTCTGGAAGTGTCTTTGTTTCAAGAACTTCAGGTTCTTAGATATTTGCTCCAGCTCCAGGTGGTGCTTCTGCTTGTGTAGTGCTTCCAGGGTTTTGACTAGATCCCGATTTTTTGGTTGTTCTTTCAGGGTTTTCTCTGCTTGCCCTATGTGGTCCTGGAGCTCTCGTAACAGTTTCTGGCGCTGTTTATTCCTGGTTGCGTTGTGCTGGATGAAGTGACCCCGGAGTACCGCCTTGCAGGCATCCCATATCACTTCCGGGCTCACTTCTGAGTTGTCGTTGTTTTGAAAGTAATCTTTGGTTATTGATTTGTACCTTAGGATGTCCTCTTCTTTTTTCAGGAGATTGTCATTGAGGCGCCACCTTCTTGTCGGGTGTTTGTGGTTGAAAGTTATCTCCATTGGGCAGTGGTCTGAATGGTCCCTTGGCAAGATTTTTATCAGGGAGATCTTGGTTGTCAGAGAGTTGGAGGCCCACACCATATCTATTCTCGACCAGCTTTGGTGTCTGTGCGAATAGAATGTGTAGTCCCTCTCCCCGTGGTTGTGCCAGCGCCATGCATCCTGCAAATTTGAGCTCTCCTTAAGGCGTAGGAAGGCCTTTGGGAGGGTACTAATTGGATCCATTCCTGTCCCCTTTCTTCTTTTGGTTTTGTGGGATTTATCAATTTGAGAGTCCATCACCCCGTTGAAGTCCCCCAATATCAGCAGGTCATCATATTCCTGATTATCGATGAGGGTCTGAAGGGTTTTATAAATTTGGATTTGGGGCCATTGGGCGCGTAAATGCTACACACCAGGAGCGTCTGGAGACCGATCTGTATTTTCACTCCTACTATTCTGCCCTCTTGGTCCCTGAATGCCAAGTCTGCTGGGAGTTTTTTGTTGACATATATCACCACTCCACATTTCTTCCCCTCTGCGAGAGAGTAGAATACGTTGCCGATGACGTTATGTTCTAGTAGGCGGGCGTGGGGCTGTTTAATGTGTACCTCTTGGAGGGCCACGATGTCGTAATGGTTCCTCCTCAGTGAGTGGAAGATTTTTTTTCTTTTGGATGCTGCATTCAAACCGTTGGTGTTGTTTGAATAGCATGAAATTTGCATTTGTAGTTCACTCATCTTGGGCAATTTTGGGAGGGCTCGATTCGTCTGTGCCTTCATCCATCTGGGGTGAGTCCGGGTCATGAGTTTTGCGATTGGTCTTGTCTGATTCGAGGTCAGGCGAGTAGAAGCGTCTCTTCTTGATATTTGTAGCTTGTCCCATTGGTGAAGGTGTTGTTTGCTCGTGGTCTTTCGTTAGAGTTGAGAAGAAGGCTTTTGCTTTGTCCTCCGATGTTAACCAGTGTTTTTGGTCCTTGTATGTGACCATTATACCCTCTGAACGTTCCCATCTGAATTTTATACGTCTATTCTTTAGCTCCTCCGTTAGGAAGAGGTATTTTCTCCTTTTGGTGATGGACGTCGCGGTGAATTCCTTGAGGATGATCACCCTTTTCCCTTTGAAGGACACCTCTGTGTCATTTTTCTTCTTAAGAATCTCATCTCTTAAGCTTCGTCTGTTGAACCTCACCACTACGTCTCGGTCTGCCTTGTATTTCCTCGCGTACGCGGTGGAGGTGCGGTATGCCGAGTCAATCTCCTGAAAGATGTAATCCTCATCTTTCTGAAGGATAGTAGATGTCAGATTGCCAATTATCTTTTTGAGGTCTTCCTTAGGTTCCTCCATTAAATTTCTAAAGCGCAGACAAAAGTCCAGATCATTTTGTTGGAGCCTTTCCTGTATCTGTTCTAGCCTTGTATTTTTTAATTCCAATCGATCAATTCTGGATTGCATTTTCCCTTGGGATGCCACTATCTTCTCTTTGCCCTGTTTTATTTCTTTGATCTCTTCATGAAAGCATAACATTTCATTTGACAATTCCGCTTTCATATTATGTAATTGATCTTGGACTAATTTGAGCTGTGCGTCTTGTCTGGCTGCCACTGCATCTACTTTTCTCTGCGTCTGATCTTGTTTGTCAGACAGCCTCTGTAGTTCTTTTAAAATATCTTTCAGTGTAGAGTCATCAGCCGCTGACTGTCGTCTTTGGATGCCTTTAGCGTCCTTAAAGATTTTAGGTGCGGTCATTGTCTTTCCTTGTCGCTTCCTCTCAAGGCAGAGTGTGTCCTGGGGCTGGTGATTTGTGCCCTGTGGGTGATCTTGGGTGTCTCAGACCCTTGGTAGGGTGATACTTCGGTGCCACCCCAACACACACGCAGTTAGCAGATGGCAGGGGGGTCTTGTGAATCTGTGGCTGATTTGGTGGCCCTGTTCCTGTTGGGGCTTCCTCACACGGCAGAATGTGCCCTGGGGCTGATAAATTGTACCCTGAGGGTAGTCTTGGGCGTCTTAGTCCCTTGACAGGGGGATGCTTCGGTGCCACCCCACCACAATTGACAGGTGACAGGTTGCTGTAGCTGAATGGGTTTGGTGGTCTTGTTCCTGTTGGAGCAGCAAGGGGGTGAGGGCTATCCTTCTCTTGGCTAGGGTGGGCTTTCACCCAGTTTGCGCGGGGGACTCTTTTCCTTGGGTAGTTTCCTTGCTTGGTGGGCCCCTTGTCCCCTTCTTATCCCTTCTTGTCCCCTTCTTCCCAGCCTCCGGGCTTGGTTCAATTTCCCCTCTCAGCTTGCGCGCTCTCCTTACCTTCCTCCCTCGCCGCCACCCTGCTCTCCGCTTGAAGCGTCTATCAGGGGGTTTTTATTTTGAATTTGCCGCGTGAACGAGAGGATCGCTCCTTGGCTTCCTCCTTCCGGGTTCCGCGTCCGTCTTCAAAAGGTCCCCGACGCACTTCCGGTCCTCGTGGGTCGCTCCTCCCCCCCGCAGTCCGCCACCTTTTGTAGTCCGGGTAGTTTGTTAGCTTGACTTCCGGTGACCGCTCGCCTCGCTTCCGATCAACTTCGTGCCCTTTTCTTCCCCTCGGGTATACAAGATGGCGCTCCCGCCTAATTCTGGTAGGATGGTGCTGTCCTTTACACTTCTTCTTTACTCCGCCATCTTGTCTTTCCCCCCTTTAGCCACCGATGGCCCAGGGCCTTCTGGGGCGGGACTGTTAGTGCTGGGCTCGGCTAGTTATTCTTTCCCCAAGTATTTTTCCCGATGTTTGTTCTGCTTTGCTTCGGCTTTTGTTCTAATTAATTTTAGCAGACAGGACGGCTGGGGGGTGCTCTGTCCTTGGCGGGGTTAGGTCCCTTGGGCTCGATGGTCCCCTGGGTTCTCGTACTCACAGCTGTTTGTTGAGTTTTCTGCTCTCGTTGTTCTGAGAGTGGGCTGGGCAGGCAGTAATTGCGGACCGCCGTCCGCTTCCCGTTTCCCGGTCCGCTCGCCAGTGCGCCTGAGCGCCGGACCCTCTCGTCTTCCCCCTCTTGAGGAGGGGTCGACCCTGGGGTCAGCGGCACTGTCGCTTAGGCTTCGCGTCTCCCAGTCGGCCCGATCTCGCCAAAGGAGGAGGCGAAAGTCGCCCTCTGACCAGGAAAACGGTTGGCACTCTGAGGAGCCTCAGAATGTCTGACCTGCCGCCATCTTTGCCCAACCGGAAGCCCCGTCTCCCACACTTTTGACTGTCCTACAATTTATTTTTATTACTTTAAAAAAGCAATTCTGCAGTTCCAATGATGGTCAACGATGGTCAATTTTTAAAAGGCATATATTACTGTCAAATATGTAAGAAACAGTTTGGGAATAGATCATGCAGTAACCAATGTCTTCTCTGGAATCCACTCTTTAAGTAAATCAACTTCGCCAAGCTCTTTTCCCGTAATTAGGGCATTATCTATAGGTCCTTGTAGATGGCTGTCACAGCATATTGAATGAGAGGAGAATCATTGGATACATCTCCACAGATTCCTAACATAGAAATGACCAGTTTGAGAACACAGAAAATAGGAGAGTTAAAAGGTGGATGAGATAGCATCAGGAGATGGAACTACAAGATATATGTATCCCAATACAGGAGCTCAGCCATTAGAACAATAACATACAATATACCATATAGTTGGCCTATGGTATCTTCTGGGGTGGGGGTTCCATGACTAACTGTGGAGATCAAAATCCATGGAAGCTCAAGCCCTATTGTATACAATGGTGCGGTAGAATGTTGTCTCATATATACAATGGCAAAATCAAGATTTGCTCTTTGGAATTTTGGGGGAATATTTTCAAACTATGGACATTGGGCGGTGAATCAGTGGGTGCTGAATCACTGGATACAGAAGACCACCTGTAAATGGACACAGATTGTAAGGATGAGAGGTCTATTTCCACCAGTAGTTTAAGCAGGCTTCTGCTTAAAGTAAGCAAATAAGTAATGTAAACAAATAAATTGGATATGGCACAGATGAGCTCACTAACTTGCCTTTGAGAGTGATACCATTATTTTTAAAAAGCACCAAAGCTGAGTGGTGTGATCAAAATAAATCAAGGACATCTAATAGGTGTATCTGGACGATAACTGATATTCACATGAAATGAGTCATAAACGTCCCTCTTCTTGAAGGTGCTAAAGCTGATGCCAGCAGACAGGACAGAACAATCCCAGTGGGCAACCTTGATAGCATTCCATGTCAGGGTTGGTACAGCAATTTATTGTAATTCGAGATTACAGGTGAAAGCATCCACAGCTGTCAGAAAGGCATGTAAGACCCATATTCTACATGCCCATACTGGCACAACACGGCTATAAAGCAACAAGCTAGAGCTGAGAGATTGCCAAGTTTCAGAGAAGAAAATGCACTTGCTTACATGCAATCATTGAATGAGCAAATATGTCATTCACAAATTTCATCATTAAGCAGAGCAAAGCAACTGCTTCAGATGGCAAAATTGTTTTACTGTTAATTCTTTTCTAGGTCTGCTGCTGTTCTGTTGGAAGATGGAAATATGTGCTCCTTAAAGCAGCCTCTTACCCCGTGGTCTCATCACAAAGGCTGAAGAAGGAAACAGTGGCCAGTCCAGCCTGGTGTTGTTTGTAGAATTGGAATGGATAGAGAAAAGCATGACACTTCTTTATTTACTTTGGAGAGGAGAGCAAAACATCCTGGCCTTGTAATTGTGAACTATATTAAATTTCCAGTTATAAGCAATATTTCACTGTTATTAAATCTAAATGTCACCATCTTTCCTCCCATAACTAGAACTCGCTGTTTGTATTAGAGTTACATTCCAAGGAGCAAACACAACAAGGGGCGCACAGAGAGAAAGCAGAGGGAAATGACTAACATAAAACAGAATATTGAAATATTTTTTAAAAAATAACTAAAATGCAGTAGGGTTCATGCTAGTCTTAACTGTGGCCAGCCACATCTACACTGTATCTACACCCCATTTTAACAGCCATGACTCAATGCTATTGACTTCTGGGGTTTTTAGTTTTAGTCATTAGCCCCCTCTGCTAAAGAGTGCTGGTGCCTCACAAAACTACATAGTCCTCAGTCCTCCGACACTGAACTCCCTGAAGCCCAATAGGGCTCATTCTGAAATCTGATCCCTATTGCCACTAATTTGACAACTGCTATTAATCCCAACATGGAAGCAGTTGCAGCCAAAATGAACCAGATTGAAATTTGGTGGCAGAAGATAAAAGAGGAAACCATGGTCATCTGTATGACAATCATGTCCCTTCCTCAAGGTGAGCTGTCACCTTGCTGTCTCAAAAGGAAAGACCCAAATCGTTTTTTAAGGCACCACAGTCAATTTTGACCATCTGTTTATGTAGTTGACTGTGATTACTGCAGCAGCAGTGGAGAAAAGCTACATGTGGACCTCATTTAGGCTAAGCAATTTACATGAAACCCTGGTGCTTTAAGTGTGTATCCTAATGGTAGAAGCTCATTCCTGCATAGTTGGACTACTTATAATTATAATCATATCATTTTTACATCTTTTAGATGGTTTTCTGGAGGACATGATGACCAAGAAGTAAATAGAATGAAAATTGGACACGATGCATAGAGAAATGGAAGAAATTGCACAAAGTAAAAAATACTCTGTTTTTGTCTTTTGGAAAGTAACACATTCTTAAAGTGTTCGCCCATGTTTTTTGTTTTCTTCTGATGACACCTGCAGTCAAAACAGTTGGGAGGACCAACCACTGCTCCATTCTGATGCAAAATTCTCAATTAGCAAGATTGTTTGAAAATGCTTATTAGACTCTGTTGTTTCTTTCTATTGAGATAAAGAAGAAATGATGTGAGGTTATTTGAAGAAAGAAAATGGACAGGTATGGTTCTGCATAAGCAACATCATCATTCTTATTCTTCTTTCTTTTGTGCGATATGTTTGACGAAACAGAAAGATTGCATTGATTTGTGTTAACAATGACACCCACAGTGCTACCTTTAATTCGCTTGTAAAGCCCTTCCCTTCATCTCTCCCTCCAACATTTTCAGCTGATGATTTTGCAAACTTTCTTTAAACTAAAATTGAAAATATCCATTCTGATTTTGCTGCTCCTGAAAGTTTCCCATTACTAGCATATCAAGTGTCAATTTCTTCCATGCCCCCCCCCGGTCTTGTGAGATGAACTACCCAAATACTGATGTGTTTGAACCCTTCTACCTGTTCTCTTGATCTTGCTCCTCCTCACTTCTTAATCACTGTTGTCCCTGACATTCTTCCTTCTCATTTCTTTATTATTAATCTGTCCCTTTCAACTATTTCCTTTCCTTCTGAGGTTAAACACACTGCTATTTCTCGAATTCTTACAAAGCCTTCATTTGAGCCATCTTCTCTTTATAAGCATCATCCTGTTTCACTGTTTGGGAATGCGTTGTCTATGCACATTGCCTCTATTTTGTTTGTTGTGTTTTTGTAATGGACTCCTTTCAGTTTGACTTTTGCTCTTTGAATTCTACAGAGGCAGCTACTACTACTATTAAAAAAAATCACAGATGATCTCTTTCAGGTCAAATCAAAAGGCCTATATTTAGTTCTTATTCTCCTTGATCTTTCTGTAGCCTTTGACATATTTGATCATGCTCTTTGATTGGCTTCACATAATGACCAAGGGTCTCTTTTAAAAATCTAGTCCTCAACTGGCTCAAATATTATCTCCTAGGTTGGTCCTTTCATAGAATAATTGAGTTGGAAGAGGTCTCATGGGCCATCCAGTCCACCCGCCCCCCCCCCCCCCCCCCAGCCAAGAAGCAGTAAAATCGCATCCAAAGCACCCCTGACAGATGGCCATCCAGTTTCTGTTTAAAAGCCTCCAAAGGAGGAGCTTCTACCACACTGAACAGCTCTCACAGTGAGGAAGTTCTTCCTCATGTTCACGTGGAATCTCCTTTCCTGTAGTATGAAGCCATTGCTCCGCGCCCTAGTCTCCAAGGTAGCAGAAAACAACCTTGCTCCCTCTTCCCTGTGACTTCCCTTCACATATTTATACATGACCATCATGCCTCCTCTCAGCCTCCTTCTCTTCTGCAGGCTAAACAGGTTGAGCTCTTTAAGCTCATAGGGCTTGTTCTCCAGACCCTTGATCATTTCAGTCGCCTTCCTCTGTACACATTCCAACTTGTCAACATCATTAGTAAAATTTAGTCATGTTCCCAGACACAGTATGGGAAGTCCCACAGGGATAATTTAGGCTAAAATCTTACTACAAATTAGCTCAATTCAGGACAATATATTGCAAACCAAGTTAGATTTTCTTTCTCCTCATTTGATGTTCTAGTTAACAGTATTGTTTAACATCATGCTTTGAATACGATAGGATTTAAAATGTGCATCAAATTTTTGAATGGGATCCATTTAAAACTCAATTCTATTATGCCACTTTCATGAGAGCAACAGAAGGAGAAGCTGTGTTGTGAGTCTAGGTTTTAATGCTTCTGTAGGCAAGGCCTTGTCCTTTGTTCAAGGGACCATAGTTCACTGTGGAAAATATGCTACATATAGAAGGCATCTCAAAGTAGGGCTGGAAAAAAATTCTGCCTGAAACCATGGAGGTGTCCTGCTAATCCCCATAGAACATAGTAGGTTAAAGACACCTAGTCTGGTTCATAACATGATCTTACTTCAGTATAAAGCAGATTTTTCTTTTTCTTCTATTCTTCTGTGTCCTTTCTGTGAAAAAGTTCTTGGTTTATATTCAGAATTTGTAGCATAGAAATTGACAAATAATTTCTCCAGAACCACTTTTCCCATGAAAAATCAATGAGTTTTCTTTGAAATTCAGTGCATTCACAACGTAGTCCAACATTATAAAATACAACTCAGTTGATCCACTGAATTGGTCTGAAGCTGACATTTACAATTGGGTATGTTTTCCATCAGCCTCCAATCTCATCATCTTTTTAGGTAAAAATATATTCAGAAGGTTAACTGGAATCTATTTATCTGAAGACCCATTTCTCCATCCTGCTTAATGGTCGTCAAAGTTTGTTCTAGTCAGTAAGAAACATTCACTTAAACTCCAGACAGAGAAAATTGCTTCCAACAGTGCTCTTGGAAGGGAACCACATCAAGGTTTATGCTGTAAACCGCTCTGGGCTCCAGAGAGAGCGGTCTACCAAATCGAATTTATAAATAAATAAATAAATAAAGGGAACCACAAACCGCATAGGGAAGCTGATGAAAAAAATATAACCTACAAACTATCTACAGACCCACTTAGAAAATCCAACAAATGCTACATTCAGCAAAGAACAAAAGGGATCCTCTCACCTCTGCAGGAGTATCGTATGCCATGCAGCTGTGGACAAGTCTACATAGGGACCACCAAACACCGCATTGCTCAAAGACAAATCAAGGAACAGGAAAAGCACTGCAGAATAAATCAATCAGAGAAGTCAGCCATAGCAGAGCACCAGATGAACCAACTTGGACACAGCATATTATCGGAGAACACAGAAATGCTGGACGACTCTAACAAAAAATGCGAGTCACAAGAACGCCAACACAACAAATGCTTTTCACCAATTCTATATTGTAGGTATATTAATTTTCAGTCATCATATCAACACGGTAGCAGTGGAAACAAAATAAAGGTAATTGCCAACTTGTATCTTCCAAGTAAGTCTTCCCTAGGAGTCAAGGTCTCTGGGTTGTCCAAATCCAAACAAATTCCAATAATAAATCAATAATATATAGTTCATATGGTGGTCACCCAGATTGGTCAACGGTCTAGCCGTTTCCGCCCTTATGGCCGTCGGGACCCTCAGACCAATGCTCCAACAATCAAGTTTCCAATGTGATCCGGAATATGTCTATAAAAAGTAAAACATTGCCATCATATATCTATACATAACAGTCATAGGCTAATAAACAACGTTCAACGGGAACTAACAGAAGTATAGGCTGTAAATACATACCAAATATTATATCCATAATTCTTAGGTAAATACCATCAACAATCTTGCGGATAGGGAATGAAACAATACTAACAACCACCATGTCAGACTACACAGAGAAGCCATTGAAATCCACAAGCATGTGAACAATTTCAACAGAAAGGAAGAAACCATGAAAATGAACAAAATCTGGCTACCGGTGTTTTTAAAAAACTCTAAAATCTTAACAGTAAATAAAGAACAACACTCACAAACAGAGGAATTCCAGACAAGAAAATATCAGGGCCAGCTAATCACCTCCTAACAAAGGATTCCCCCAGGTAGTAAGACACCAACCTGGAAACTGCTAGGCCATTAAATGCTAATCAAGGTGGCCGATTGAAACATTCACACTTTGCTCCAACAGAGTTCTTTCTCCCACCCTGGACTTTTCACAGATATATAAACCCTATTTTCATATTTTCCAACAGACCTCACAACGTCTGAGGATGCTTGCCATAGATGTAGGTGAAATGTCAGGAGAGAATGCTTTTGAAACATGGCCATACAGCCCAGAAAATTCACAACAACCCATTGGTAGGATGGTTTTCCTGTGTAATTTGACTTTAAAACAAGAACCTGGAGACTAGTTTTTAAAAAAGATTAAATGCTCAGAATATGGTTAATCTCCATGAGTCTGCAGGCTGGGAGATTTTGGGAACCATGGCCCTAAAAAGTAATTCTCTTAGCTATCAACTCTTTTCTGGTGTTCAATATCCTTGGTACCCATTCGACTTATGAGATCTAGGGAAAGACTTAGCTGGCTTTCTGAACATGTTTGGCTGAATGGTCAATCATCTCCCCATGTGTTCAGTATTCAGAGGCAGACAAAAAAGGCTACTAGAAAAAGAGATAGCGATACATAAGGCTGCTGCTTTTAGCATTGTGAATTAGCTTAACAAATAGGAGTGCATTGATGTCCTCTGTTGAATTTCATTAGGTATGATTGACTTGCCAAAGCACAAGGTCATTTCCCCTCTTCAACATTTCTTCTTTTATACATGCGATAACATTTTTCTCCAAAGCATTCCCCAAATGCCTGCTGTGGAAAGGATATTGGATTGGAATGCATAGACTCATGAAATCCTTGAGCAAACATTCTTGACCCACAATTCAGGTGTGGACCATTTTTTAGGATCACTAAAGCCCTTAGCATTTACCTGATATACCACATATACTTATATATAAGCTGAATTTTTCAGTCCTTTCTTAGGCTGAAAAAGCCCCCCTTGGCTTATACTAGAATCAAAGTTATTTATCATTTTACTCTGTTGTTGTTATTGTTGTTACATCCATTATTTCACTCTATTTATTATTATTGCATTTACGTTATTTACTCTCTTATTATTATTTGTATTGCATTTATTATTTTACTCTCATTATTATATTTATTATTTTACTCTATTTATCATTGCAATTACGACATTATTTTACTCTATTGTTTTTATTACATTTATTATTTTATTTTCTTTATTTTTGGAAGGATTCGTAAGCACATTTACATTCAAGAAGGTTAGAATAATGGTTTAATCAGAGTTGGACAGTCTCATCTTAAATTATAGTTTTATGTAAATATTCAATAAACATTTAACCTACTGATGCCTCAATTAATGTAATTTTATTGGTCTATTTTTATTTTGAAATCTACCAGTAGCTGCTGCGTTTCCCACCCTTGGCTTATACTCAAGTAAATACATTATCCCAGTTTTTTGTGGTAAAATTATGTGCCTCAGCTTATAGTTTGGTCGGCTTATACTCGAGTATATATGGTATGTCAGAGTGAACTGTGACTTCACAAATGGAAAACAACAGCAACAGATGCTAATTGCTTTTATTTTTAAATGTCTACCAGGTGACCCTAGGCAAGACACATTTGCTCTGTTTTAGAGGAATTGCAAATTTAGTCTGCACAAATCTGAACAAATCATGCCAAGAAAATCCCATGGTAGGCTTTTTAAAAGGCTATTATCCATGGGAAATGATTTGAAGGCACACAATAACAACAATGATTTAACTTCATGGAACTTAGTTTTGAGTCAACAGTTAGGAACAAAACATAGGGCGTGCTATTTAATCATTTTTAATGGTTTATCTCATATATTTGGAGTGTTAATGAAATGTATATTTATTTAATTTACATCATGTTCTCCCAATGAGGGACCCAAGGCAGCAAAATATGGTATATGTTGCAATTTCATTTTCTCTTCTAGTAACATAATGGTGCATAAAAATAGAATTAAAATGTATTGTTGAAGGCTCTTATGGTAGCCAGATATGGTTTATTTTCATGTTTCCTCCTTACTGTTGGCATTGTCCATGCTTGTGGATTTCAATGGCTTCTCTGTGTAGTCTGACATGGTGGTTGTTAGAGTGGTCCAGCATTTCTGTGTTCTCAAGTAATATGCTATTGTCCAGGTTGGTTCATCAGATGCTCTGCTATGGCTGACTTCTCAGGTTGTAGTAGTCTGCAGTCCCTTTCATGTTCTTTGATTCATGTTTGGACACTGCCATTAAAATCCACAAGCATGTGAACAATTTTAACAGAAAGGAAGAAACCATGAAAATGAACAAAATCTGGCTACCAGTATTTAAAAACTCTAAAATCAGGACAGTAAATAAAGGACAACACTCAAAAAACAAGAGAATTTCTAGCAAAAGACAATCAGGGCCAGCTAACACCTCCCCACAAAGGATTCCCTCAGGCAGGAAGTAGCTAGGCTTTGACACTGCAAGGCTATTCAATGCTAATCAAGGTGGTCAATTGCAACATTCACACATGCCTCAAGCAGACAATAGTTCTTTCTCCCCCACCCTGGACTTTCCACAAATATATAAATCTCACTTGCCTAGTTTCCATCAGAACTCACAACCTCTGAGAATGCCTGCCATAGATGCAGGTGAAACGTCAGGAGAGAATGCTCCTGGAACATGGCCGTACAGCCCGGAAAACTCACAGCAATCCACATAATTAAAACATTTCAAAGATGTCTGTCTTTAACTCAGTCACCCACTGGTTAAAATTCCCTACAGTTGATCACAACTGCTTTCTATTGATTAATAGATAATCATTTTTCCTGTCAAACCAGTTACTAATTCCATTATTTATCCTGAAGTGAAACTAGAGTGAAATGTGACCCCAGTTTGACTTCAAGATAATTAAATAATGTAGTATACGGACTCATAGTCTATTACGTTTAATATAGCAGAATCTGTCCATTGCCACCTCCAGTACATTTGGTCCTGGACTTTCAACTGTTGCCATAGATTCAGAAACATCAAAATGTATGTTAGTAATGTATGATAAAAAAGATAATTGCAGTGTCATTAAAACACATTACTGGTTGCCTGAAACGGCCATCAAGGAAGCATGCAGACACACAGGAGACAAAAAGCTTGTTTAAAACAAACCCACACGATTTGCAGTTATATTACAGAGATGTTAGGCCTCCTAATACTGGTGAAGATGGAAGGAAAGGGCAGGCAGAACACAGGAGGGAAAGTTCACAGTCACGCCTGGATAACAGGGAAGTGAGCATGAAGGAATTATCTGCTTTCTCAGTGTGACAAAGAAAATAATGTTTTGGGAGCCACATTGCTGTTGCCTCTGCTGGGGGTAAGGAAAAGTGGTAATTGCTAGGAATTCAAGTATTTGCCACATGATCCCAATGCTGTATTTTTCTAGTACAAAAAGGTGGTCTTTTAATAGTGCTTATTTAATGGGTGTGCGAACACTATTTTGATAATCCTTATAAAATCTGGCAATGACTCAGCATGGACCCGAATTATAATTGTGGATGGCATGGTTTTAATAATAGATATAATGCTTTTAACTGTTTTAATGCATATTAATTTTTATCTTAATTTAAGTGTTTATTTTAGTTGGATGTTGTTTTTAAGGCATTGAATAGTTGCCTATGTGTAAAGCCGCCTTGAATCCCCTTCAGTGTTGAGAAGGGCATGATATAAATATGGCAAATAAATAAATAAAAACTTTTAGGCAAGCCACCAGCATCATTATCATGACTGCCACATTACAAGACAGAAACAAGAGATTGATAAGACTGGATAAGCATCCTTTCTGTATAAATTAACTTGCAAGCTCATCGTTGAGATCGGATCTGAAGCACTAGTAATGTCCAATGTCTCGCATTCTTAGCAATGACACTGTACTCTCAATTGAATGGTTCCAAAAACACTGATACTAGATAATTTCAGAGGTGCCCATTAATATGGCATTAATCCCTTTTCTAGAGCCCCCAGTGGTGCAATGGATTAAACTCTTGTGCTGGCAGGACTGGAGACCGTCAGGTCAGAAGTTCAAATCTGGGGGGGGGGGAGAGTAAGGATGAGCTCCTTCTGTCAGCTCCAGATCCCCATGTGGGGACATGACAGAAGCCTCCCACAAGGATGGTAAAACATCAAAACATCCAGGCGTTCCCTTGGCTACGTCCTTGCAGACAGCCAATTCTATCACACCAGAAGAGTCTTGCAGTGTCTCAAGTTGGTTTTGATATGGAAAAAAAATCCTTATCTGCCCAGATTAACTTTCTGCTTTGAGGCAACACCCCTCCACACCCAACACCACCACATAGCCATTTAGTGGCCAAAGTACAGAAGTGGCCAGCCAATACCTCCAGCCCTCAGAGAGTTTCTTTGGAGGTCCAGAAAAATGGTGTGGGCTTTATATGTCTGGCAGCAGAAATATAACTGGATGATGCTGAAATTCAGGTGGATACTACAGAAAATAATTATAACAAAACTATTGTTTTCAAGAGGACAAATGATGGAGGAGGTATTGAGGAGTACAACTTGTTCAGGAGGCCCTAAGAAAAAACTGCATATGTGAGTTCCACAGATATGGGAGTTGTACTGTAAGTATAAATATACGCCAGGGTTAAAGAAAGTTGCGGCTGAATGTTATGGTGAAAAATTCAAAACTGTGCAATTTGAAACTTTCTTCATCATGCGTTATGAGAATGCTCTGCAACGTATGTTGTAAGGATTTAAATTAATTTTTTGTTACTGAGGAACTTATTATACAATTAAACAAAGAGAGTCTGGATAAAGCAGTCACCTTTTGAGTGTCTTTCATCCAACACTTTGTACCATGCAATGAACCTATCAAAATATTTCTTTTTACAAAGCTGGCGGAGAGACAGGATAGCACATTTTGTGCTCTTTTGTAAGAAAAGAGTGTCACACTGACATATATTGGATTTTACACTGATGCATATGCAGCAAAAAAAAACTAGATTAAAAGTCTGCCCTTGAGTTCATTATAATCTGCAGTGCCTCTGTTGTCCAGACATAGCTGTGCAACTTTTTTTATTTTAAGGTAAATTACAGAATGAAACTCAGTGTATAGTAGAACATTTCTATGCTGGTTCACATTCTGGTGAGAACGTGCCAGCTCTTTTGCAAGTCGCATTGAGATGACTCAGCAGGGAGTTTTCTCATCTTCATTTAGTCATGCCCATAAACAGGAGCCTTGGTTCATAGGTGCCTCAGCCAGTATGGGTGAGGCATTAACAAAAGCCCTTTTTTGATGTGTAAGAGGGTGGGGATCATGCGGTTGCAACAAAAGCAATTTTCTATTGCTCCTTTCCCGAGAGAGAAACTTGGTTGGATGTCTAGCAAATTTTCCTTCCGTTACGGAAGCCCGGCTTTTATAGCCAGTCTTCCCAAGACTCTCTTTTAAGAGCATCTAATTAGTCATCAGTCAGATAGAACAGTGATTTAATCCAACTATTTTTAAGTTTGTCAGAAAAAAATATTTCTGCATTTTGGGGCTATTTTAATTTATTATTTATTTATTTACAGTATTCATATTCTGTCCTTTACATCCTGCGGGGGTCTTTGGTCGGATTACAATGCATATCTATTTACATGGCAAACATACAACATATATGGACAGATACAGAGGCAATTTAACATTCCAGATGTGCCCAAGCTTTTTCCGGCTTCATAAGGGTATGCTGGATTCCGGCTCAATCCCAACCATGGTGGAGCTGCCGCTTCACTGTCCATTGTGACACCGAGTCCTTTGATGGAGTACTTCCTCATTCTTCTGCACACTGCTAGAAGGTTTTATGGCGTTGTAAGTTAGTTAAATTAGCCTCCCCGCATAAAGTGGTACCTACATTTCCTATTTGCCAGATGCAACCGTCTTTCAGACTGTATAGATCGACAGCAAGCTAGACAAATGGCTGGAAGCTCACTCTAACCCAGGCTGGCTTCACACTCATGACCTCTTGGTCAGTAGTGATTTAATGCAGCAAGCTCTCAGCTTACTGCACCACAGCCCGGTCCTTCTATTTTAACAATAGAAGTAAAAGGTTCCACCAGGTCATGTGGCAATTAATGATCTTTCTCACTCTCACACACATATATCCAGGGAATGTGTTTACATTGAAAACTGTAAAATACAAACAGAACCTTCTAAAGTAATAACAAGAGCTTACCTGATGGTATTAGATCATGGGTACTTAACCAGAAGTCCCCTTGAGGGTCCATGAAAAGATTTCATGGGGTTCATGAGCTTGAATTGAAAGAAAATCAACTTATTTCCTTTGGAATTTTATTTTATGCATGTAAATTTTTTTTATGGGGACATGTTGGTGCAGTTATGATATATGTATTAAATAATACACAGTATAGTGTAGACTTAGTAAGATATTTATTTTTATGTAATATAATCTTGGTGCACTGGACAACTGCCTGCAAAGATGGCAGAGAAAAGAAAACTTAATTTAAGAATTTCTTAAATATTTGCCAAAATAACTGTTTGAACATGTTAGGAGAAAGTGGTAACAGTTGAATTTGAATAATTCTAAAATTAAATTTAAACAAATGCTAATGTTGAGTGTCATAAAACTATCTGCCCTGGATCCTAAGAAAGGGTCTGTGGAACCAAAAATGTTAACAGCCCCTCTATTAGATGAAGGAAAGGTGGATTTCTCACACTTAGGCAGTGTTAACTGGTCACGGTATTGCACATAACACAACTGAATGACCCTTGAATGAGAACAGTCAAGAAACAGACTCACTTCACAGGATATCTAATTATAATGTATGGAGATGAGCTGATGGTACAAGCTTACATGGTTCTGAAAGAGGATTCGATCAAACTTGTGAGCTTCGCTGGCTAGTGGCTGTACAGTTAGACAAGGTGGAAAATGGGAGGTGACAGCAGGCTGCAACAGCAAAGAATAATAAATAGCAGATGCACTTCCCTTAAATTAGCATGCTTCCTTCTTGCACTCTGTTTAGGGCATCCTCCTTTTAAAAATGCATATGAGGGGGGAACAATTTATTACCAATACTACACTAAGTGGTGTCATCTGCCTATCTGTAGGGAGTTTCTACAAGAGAAAGAAGTACTTGTAGTAAATGGGCACCAATATGGTATTGTTTGAGGTGACAGTGAGGATCATCCAGCCAGCAGGGTCCGTTGCCATATTGGCCAATGGGTTCTTACAGTTCTCATCCTCAGTTCGTGTTAGTTCGAGGATTCAATGGATTGAAGTCCAAAACAGTAACTATTTATGAACTGTCTGAAAAGGTTCTATGTGGCTCGAAAAATCAATAAATTATATCCATTAGAATATAGGCAGAATCTTCACTGAAAGCAGTGTTGAAATTTAAAAAATTAAAATAATGGGTAAGAAAAAGAAACAAAACACATGAAACAATATCAAATAGAAAACAACATTAATGGACTTTACAAATACAAAATGACGCATCAAATGTATAGGTGATATTATGCTATCTGAATGTAATGCCTATATACTGAACTTTTTTTGATATTGTAAAGGGAGAAATTCACTCACAAGGCCTTTCACACAATGACCAAAATTTCTACAGGACTCACCTTCCACTTCTTCCTCCACTTCCATACCATTTAGGGACTGGTATAGTAAGGAGGGTGTTGGAAAAGTCTCTTGCTATTTTACTATAGTCAGATGTAGAACAACCAAGGCATGTTTCAGGACCTCATGATAGTCCCAAAGGATGATGTGAACATTGTGAATCAGTTACAGGAACATAGCCAGAGGTTTCTCCAACACCCTCTCATTGTCTACCAGCCATTGTTTTAAAGTGTGTAGACACTTGGAGGGGGGGGGGGGCTCTTCGTTTGATGTATTGGTAGTAGTCTAAAGAAGACAATTGATATATGTGTTCTATGAAAATAAGTGGGACAATAGAGTATTAATTAAATTTAGGTATCTCAAGCATGATTAACATTCTAATCATGGGTCAAATACATTTTATTTTACTTAGCTGGTGGTGCCCGGGTTATTTGAAAAAGGCATTGTTAAGAACATAAGAACACAAGAAGAGCCATGCTGAATCGGACCTCAGCCCATCTAGTCCAGCATTCTGTATCACACAGCAGAAGGGAGGGCAAAACCCTAACCTGCTCCCGACCCCCCACAACCAGTACCCAGGGAAATCCTGCCTACCTCAATCAACTCCGAGGTGGCACTTGAATGTCCTTTTCAGTAACTACCGATACACTTGTTATCCATGAATCTGTCTAATCCTGCCTTGAATTTGTTCAGGCTGACAGCTGTCACAACCTCTTCTGGAAGTGAGTTCCATAACCCAATGACCCTCTGGGTGAAGAAATATTTCCCTTTATTAGTCCTAATTTTCCTACCTTGGAGCATCAGGGAGTGCCCTCTAGTCCTAGTGTTTTGTGACAAAGAAAATAATTTTTCTTTATTCACCTTTTCTATCCCATGCATGATTTTATACACTTTGATCAAGTCACCTCTTAGACGCCATCTTTCAAGGCTGAAAAGACCAAGGCGTTGCAACCTGATTTCATAAGGGAGCCGCTCCATCCCTTGGATCATTCTTGTTGCCCTTTTCTGTACCTTTTCCAGTTCCGTTATATCCTTCTTAAGGTGCGGAGACCAGAATTGTACACAGTACTCCAAATGTGGCCTTACCATAGATTTGTAGAGAGGTAATACCACATTTGCTGACCTATTTTCGATTCCCTTTCTGATCATGCCTAGCATAGAATTTGCTTTTTTCACTGCTGCTGCGCACTGGGTTGACATCTTCATTGAGGTGTCCACCAAAACCCCAAGATCCCTTTCCTGGTTTGTCTCGGAAAGCTTTGACCCCATCAATTGGTAGGTGTAGTTGGGGTTCTTTGCCTCGATGTGCATGACTTTACACTTGTTTAGGTTAAAATGCATTTGCCACATTGTTGCCCATTCACTCAATTTCGAGAGATCTTTCTGGAGCTCTTTGCAATCAGTTTCATTTTTAACTACCCTGAACAATTTAGTGTCGTCTGCAAACTTTGCTACCTCAGAATTCACTCCTACATCCAGATCATTAATGAATAAATTAAAAAGTAACGGACCCAAAACTGAACCTTGGGGTACGCCACTTCTCACCTCTTTCCACCCAGAGAAATGTCCGTTTATTACCACCCTTTGTTTCCTACAGTTTAGCCAAGTTCCAATCCAGGACAAGACTTGTCCCCTGATTCCATGGCTGAAGAGCTTATTTAGGAGCCTTTGGTGAGGGACTTTGTCAAAAGCCTTTTGAAAGTCAAGGTAAACAATATCAATTGGGTCCCCTTTATCTATGTGTTTATTTACACCCTCAAAGAATTCTAACAAGTTAGTAAGACATGATTTGCCTTTGCAGAAACCATGTTGATTTTCTTTCAGCAATGCCTGTTCTTCTATGTGCCTAGTAATATTTTCTTTAATAATTGTTTATTTTGGGGTGTTAGTTAATATCATTTAGTTAATTAGTAAGACTATTTATTAGGAAAAATCCAGTCTTTGATTTTGTTTGTCATGAATGCTCCTATTAGAAAATACATAACAATGTGGGTGAACAACAGTGCCCAGAATTGTGAGTCAACCCTCCCCAAACCAGGCCTGTATGTAGTTGGCCATGTTGGGTGTGTGTGCCAAATTTGGCCCAGATCTGTAATTGGATAAGTTCAGTGCTCCCTTGGGGGGGGGGGGGAGATGGGGATGGAGAGGGTGTCACGGTGCTCTGCCATGATGCTGAGTGAACTGCAACTTCCATCCGGTTGAGTCAGTTTCCCAAACCCATCCAGTCTGTTCAATTGCTGATCAATTCCTCTGTGTTTGCTGCGTGCCATAGGAAAGGGTAGGAAAGGGTTAAGGGAGAAACAGTGGGCGGGGTCATGACAATTGCACACAAGGAACCCTGGGATGCCTGTCTGTGGTCAAGGAAACACATCAAATGCAGGATGAAATTGTTCCGAAATGAAAGCATTCCCTGGGTGGTGGGCCATAGTGTTTGGGGAGCACATTGGCAGCGTTTGGGCTACATGTTCATGGCACTCACTGTAAACTTCAATGTCAGTTGAGGGAGTGCTTTTGGGAGCTTCTCAGCACTTGGAACTATGGCCTGTTTGTGGAGACAGAAGGCTGTCTGTGTAAGCGGACACCTCCACCACATACACATCTTTCACTTTCATTATGTGTATAGATTTCACACCATTTTAAACTTATTTTAAGAGCTTTTCTACACTTACTAGAAAACCTGGAGTCAGTATCTGTCTCCACAATGCCTGGGGACTTTCAGGGACTGTCTGACTTTAACGTGACCTTGGCTCACTTTAGGCAAAATCAGAGGATTTGCAGAAAAGTCCAGAATATCCCAGCAGCACCCTCTTTCCTTTATTCTGATCATGCTGGTGCCTCATTCTGAGATAAGCAGGTGCAACAGGTGAGGTCATGGAGTTCTGTGGCTGGCAGGGAGCAATTTCAGCAACATGTACTGAGCAATGTCAGTTGTATCAGTAGAGCTGATGCAATAGTGTGGCCCAATTAGACATGAGACACCTATGTGCTGGATTTGGAGTTGCTCTGGGCCAGAAAAACCTGCAAAAATGGTATTTTAAAATAGAAATGCAGTTAAACTGTGTTTTAACTTTTGCATTAAGAGCTTTAAAAATTGTTTTGTCCTTTTAAAACATTGTTTGCCACCTTGGATTCTGTGCTCGGGCAAATAAATAACATAAATACATCATAAACCTCTAAGGTGGATCCATAAGTAGTCTTATTAAAAGTGAAACTAGGGTGTAACTTTATGACTGGGCCTTGCAAAATCATACAATTGACATAGAACCATAGAATCACAGAGCTGGAAGAGACCTTGTGGACCATCCAGTCCAACCCCCTGCCAAGAAGCAGGAAGATCACATTCAAAGCACCCCTGACAGATGGCCATCCAGCCTCCATTTAAAAGCCTCTGAAGAAGGAGCCTCCACCACTTTCTGGGGCACAGAGTTCCACTGCTGAACAGATCTCACCGTCATGAAGTTCTTCCTAATGCTTAGATTGTCTTTTGCTGCACATCACTGTCCTGTCTGGATGAAAGTATCATAGGTATAGATAACCTTTCTTACGCCTTTAGGATAAGATGGGGGAAATGCTGAATCAGATATTGTGATCAATTTAATTCAACCTTTTGAACTAGTTCTTTAGGGAAAGCCATTGCAACTGAATAATAAAATCAACTACTGCTTGTGATGGCTTTCAAATACACACACCTTTATGAAAAATGTGTTATCTGCAGCAGCATTTATCAACTCACAATTCTGGGAGAAGGAAATAAGAAACTGCCTGAGGTGCCTGTAATCACCTATCCCATTTATTTTCATTACAATTTGATTTTTAAGCACTGCAATCAAGATGGTTCCTCTAGTCAGTTATGTTGCTTACTCATCCTTATAATGCCAAACTTCTAAGTAATCTGTTTTTCAAATAGCACCATGATATAATTTGAAAAACTGTTTTGGGAACACAGGTTCCAGAACCTCAAAGCTAGCATGGCCAGTGTAGTTATAATTTTGCTGGTGTGGGCAGTTTATGGAGGCACTGTCTTACAGTTTTTCCATTCCTATCTATATGACCAGTTCCAGATAATAGCACTGGGAATACGCTTTGGTCCCATGCCTATTAAACCATAGTGGAAGATCCAATCTCATTCCCCTGCCGTGTAATATCCACATGAAGCCAATGGCTGAGGTTATCAGATGCTTTGGAACTGGGAGCTATCAGTAGGCCAATGACACTCAATTAAATTTCTCTGTTGGAGTCTGCTTGTGCAAGTGCCAGTACAAGTCCAGTATCTGGATGTTGTAATGAACTGGATGATATATATTGTTTGTATTAGCGCCAAGGACTGGTAAGCAGCCTGTCCTGAATAGATTTGCTCTCTAGCTGAAAGACAAGATACTATCTTTGTCACTCGAGGCCTAGGAGACTCTATGGCTGGAAGTGTTTGGCACCCACTTTGAGTACCACATGACAATGCCCTTTCTTGGAAAGAGTCAAACTAGACATAGTAGTTCACACATTAGTAACCTTATCTACCAGCTGTAGTGTGCTTTACCTGGAGTGCCCACAAAGATGACTCTGAAGATGTACATAGTGCAAATGCAGTGGCACAACTGCTAACTGGAATGCCAAACAGATCGAATGATTCCAAAAACACTGATAAAATTTCAGAGGTGTCCATTAATATGGCAATGATCCCTTATCTGGAGCCCCAGGTGGTGCAATGGATTAAACTCTTGTGCTGGCAGGACTGAAGACCGACAGGTCGAAGGTTTGAATCCGGGGAGAGCGCAGATGAGCTCCCTCTCAGCTCCAGCCCCCAATGTGGGGACATGAGAGAAGCCTCCCATAAGGATGGTAAAACATCAAAAACATCTGGGTGACCCCTGGGCAATGTCCTTGCAGATGGCCAATTCTCTCACACCAGAAGTGACTTGCAGTTTAGTTTCTTCAACAAAGAAGAGCATGTAATGTGAGGCTTAAAATAAGGGCACTGGCTGCCAATGTGCTTTAAGTGTGAATTCAAAGTGCTTGTGATCACATTGAAAGCCCCGTGTTTCTCGTATGTGGTCCATAAGTGAGATTTGAATAAGGATATGAGAGTGGACCTTATTGGCCATGGCATCCCAGCCGTAAAATACTCAACACTTGAAAACCCAAAAGGTACCCGAATGGCTTGCTTTGAAGTGTCTAGCAATTTGGATGCTTTTGAGCATTTTGGAGTCTAATTGGTTTCTTTCTAAATGGTAATGCTCATGATTTTAAAATACATTTAATCTTCTAAATTCTATCTTAACTTGTTGATCGTTTATAATATGTTTCTAGTCTACTTAAATTATTCGTATTGATTTAAATTATTTTAACTCATTTACATTCATTGTAATTATATGCTGCCTGGAAAATAGAGATATTTCAATAAAGCAAACATTAAAATCCTAAAGGTTGCATTTCCAAGCCCTGTAACTGCAGTTCAACAAATTAGATGCAGTTCATGAGTTATGTACTAAAGCCAGTCAGATGGTTGACACTTCCCCATGGCTTTATACAGCCAAGTCGCCATATGTCAGATTAGTCCATTGGAAATCTTTCATTCTTTTTTTAAAAAATTACCCAGTTCAAGCAAAACGATTTCCAGAAACCCACATGTGGTAAGCAACATGAAATATAGTAACTAATGCCATTTCATGCACATCTGAATGGGCTTGCTTATGTCCACATTGTTTTAGTATTATTTAATAACAATATATAAATTGCCAGGGTTAGAAATTAGCCTCATAGCAATTTTAGTCAGAATCCTGTTTGCAGACATGCTTTATAGATCAGTATTCAATTCATCATGTGATTCTCTCTGTCTTCCTTCCTTCTTCCAGGTTGATGAAGTATATAATCCTAATGACTGCTCATAAAGAATTTTTATTACCAAACTTACAACAAAATGATTTTTTTTGCAGTACAATTTTAAAATATATTCTGGCACAGTTTTGCAATATGTGATCAGTAGTATTTCTCCACAGATACCCCTTTGTTTAAAATGTGGGTTTTCAGATAGCACTAAATCATGGGTTTTAAACAGGAGCAAAAAAATCCCAGGACTTCAGAAGAGGTCCATATACAGACCTGCTGGTCCCGGGATTTCTAATTCTGTTGTCCAGACTTGATGCTGTGTTTGCAAGATTTAGAGGCTCCCAAGATGGCCACCGTGGGACTTCTGCCGGAAACTCCAGCCATTTTTTAAAAATAAACCTCAAGATGCACATATGTGGATATGCAAAGAATCACTGCAGCAAATCACTGCAAAAGTTCTGTTCTTTGTCCTGGCTAGAAAAACCGTGTTCTCAAGACGTTTCATGAAGTATCTGCCACACAAACAAAGTTTACAGGGTAGGACCACTTCTGCCCAGGTCAGCACTGCACAATCAAACAGGAATGCACACTTTCAAGTCAGGATCATAACTTTGTCATTATAGACACTTTTTAGAGCCTGGTTGCCTGGCCATCTGTCCAGACAAATTTGGTTGTGTACTTATAGCATTAAACAACAGGGTGCTGTCCCTGGGTTATACATGGCTATTCCTGATTGTTCTTCTTGTGAAAAGATGTACAATGTTGACTAGGGGGCCACAACTTTGTCCTGGCCAGAGAAAATGTGCTCTCCACACGTTTCATAAAGTTTCTGACACTCAACTGTCACCTTCTTTTTACAAAGCAACCTATCAGGAACAAAAATCTAAAATGTAGGAACCAACCTATATTTAAAAAATCCCGTGATTCCCAATTGCAAAGACAATACAGACATTCGAAGATGTGGATATTTGCCTCAAAACCGCAATATTCCCGCACCTGGAAATCTCACGGTTTTGGCCTTTTATAGCGATTGCTTCCTCATTTACAGGGAACAGTGTCTGGCCACCCTCCTGTTTACTGTTTACTGTGGAACTTCCTGAGATAAAGGTACTGTATAGATGGGCCCCCAAAAGCATTAATATAATGCAATACATTGTATGGCTAAAGAAGCTGTAATTTCAAAGTCCAATAAGGCCTTGTCTGCAAATGTACAATGTGTACATCAGACAGTAATCACTTATTATGACGTGCTTGTCATAAGAAGACAAATGAGTATAAGATAGGGTATAATCAAATATATTTTCTTAAAAGCTTTCTTTTAACCCACTTCAAAGGTGAAAAGAAACGAGTCACAGTACAATTCTGTTCATTGCTATTCAGAAGAAAGCTTGAAAGCTTTTAATTGGCCTTTCTCCCAGGTAAGTGGATAGGCTGTGCCTGAACTTAAATCATACATTTTAAATGAATCACTAAAGCAATAGCATGTGTCTGAAAAACTTCTGAAGGAATGCAATTTCTTCACTGAGCATCCACTCAGAATATGGACAAAGACCATGTAAGCAAACAACCAAAGTGCTTTCTATAGAAATTGTTTTCAATTTTAAAAAAATTAGAAACCTGTGGTTGATCTCCTTTGGTGTAATAAGCAGAAAAGTGAAACTTCAGCTGTGATTGAGATGTTTTTGTGTATGAAGGACATTTTAATGCTGAGTGCAAGGATTTTCTCTATTGAACAGGTGGGGATCATGCAGCCCCAGATGTTGTTAAACCTTATCTTCCATCATCCTTCATTCTTGACGTTGCTGGCTAGATCTGACCAGAATTATAATCCATGAACATCTGGATGACCACCAGTCCCCTAGCTGTAGGCATTGGTGCCAGGTTGGGGGCATGGAGAGGGCCCAGATAAAGCTGACAAAAGAAATTGTCTAAAACTCTGGATAGCTGCTGCACTGCAGTGTAGATACAAGTAAACTAAATGGGTTCATAATCTGATACAGATAGATAGATAGATAGATAGATAGATAGATGATAGATAGATAGATACCTGGTCCTCCACTCTACCATATCCCATACATTGATCCATGGATAGGTTTTCAGAGTCAATTTGTTTACTGAAATTTCTAGACTTGCACATGAGTATATATAGTACATTCCCTTAGTGGAGTGATTCTTAACCTGTGGGTCTCCAGATGTTTACCTTCAATTCCCAGAAATCCTAACAGTTGGTAAACTGGCTGGGATTTCTGGGAGTTGTAGGCCAAAACACCTGGGGACCCACAGGTTGAGAACCACTACTTTAATGATTAAACATATATTAACACCGGGTGTTACGATGTATAAGTGATTGCTGCTGAAAATGGCAACGGCATAGATATAATCCTGTGGCTAGGAAACACAAGTATTGACTTACATTGCATAAAATATGAGTGTTCAAACAATGTGAAGTACAACAGGCATTTAGAACGCAAGTATAAAATAAGTAACAAAAAAACATTTTATTGTGCAGGAATAATAATGTACAAAAGTCCCAAAACATTAAAAGTAGCTGAGGTTTTAAATGCTTCCCTTGGCTTGTCCAGTTATCTTACTGAAATTCATAAAAAAATTCAGCCTTGAGGTGACTCTGACTGTATCTCAGATACCATAAATACATATAAACATGTCCAATTCCAAAACTTATGCTGAAACAGAGTTTTGGAGCAAGTAATATAATACAAAGGTATAGCAGTAATCTAAACCCTGCCGTAATTTTAGCTAAGCTTTACAAAAGCTGCCCATTAGTCTATACTTATCAAGTATCCACAGCACTGATATGTACACATGCCATAATTTTCATTTGTTTTTGTATATAAAATTGCCAAATCTTTGCATAATTCCTCGAAACTTGTTTTCATTTGGATGCAATGGGTGGTATACACCAGGGTTGTAATTAACTACTGGATTATTCCTTGCATAATTATTTTGTGCAGTCTTGCTACTTGCCTCCGAAAACTGAGCACTGTTTTTTTGGGTGCTGTTCACTGGCTGAGTTATTGCTGGCTGAGAAGGGCTTTCTAAGTTGCAGAATTGCTCAAAGCGACTGTAAATCCGCCTTTCACCCAGGCGAGGCCTGATGAGTTCAGCGGTAGGCTTTGTGGCAGAAGAATGACGGGTCACTGCGTTGACTCTTTGTGAAGAAACTGCAACATGAGCAGAAGGGGGTACCCGCTCACGGCCTGCGTTTGCATGCCTCTCCCTGACATCTTGGTACTGAATCTGTTCAGTGTTAAATCTGGGTGCAGATGGGTCACCTGGAGGCACTTCTAACAACCTATTTTCCAAGGGTTTCAGGGTTGGACTTCTTTTAATAGTCTCATCAGAGGGAGGTTGTAGAGATTTTGGAGATTTTGGTGTCTTTGGAGACTTGGGTGACTTTGGAGGCTTGGGAGATTTGGGGGATTTGGGAGGCTTAAGGGACTTTGGGGTCACAGCAATATCCTCTTTACTTCTATGCAGGCTCGCCTGTGAATTGGATGAGGATGTTCTTTTTCTTATTGGAGAACAATCGATCTTAATTTCAGACACTTTGGGCTTTTGAATTTCTTCTCCTTCTGATATTAGAGTGTCCGAACTGCTACACATCCTATAGAAAGCAGGAGCTTTGTTTTTTGACAAACCTTCTTTCTTGTCTGGTGAAAGATTCAGCAGTGATCTTAATTTCTGTGATCCTTTTTTCAGGAAACTTGGGGAATGTTTACTCTCTTTTTTTGCTGAGGCATCTTTACTGGAGTCTTCTTTACTAGACTCAAATAGCTCAGCCACAGAAATGCTATTGGGTGTGGTGGGGCTTTTTGGTTCATCTTTGGGGATTGTAGTGTCCTCTGGAAGATGATTGGTTACACTGTGTAAACCTTTACCATTTGTTACGTTGTCCTCTGGGGATGGCTTTATAGCTGTTGGTTGCTTTAGTCTATTCCTGTTTAGTGTGCTATAGACATAGCTGGACACCTCTTTCGCATCTCCGTTATCCAAAGTAGATTTTGAATGGTCAAATATGGGAAAGCTTCTTCTTTTTAGTATGTTTTCATTCTGTTGATTCTTCAAAAATTCAATTCGTCTACTTATACTCGGAGAGGAATAGAGGAAGGGGGATGTCTCCCTATTAACAGGCGGAGTCATATTTGGTTTTCCATCTTCTGAAATATGATGATTCTGGCTTTTTATTACAGCAGGTTCCAATGGAACATTATTACTTGGTTCCACTTTTGTGTCAGCAGCCACATCCTCTAATTTGGGAATATGATTTGGTGTTGCTTTTGGTGTTATACTACCCTCTGAACCAATGATAGTTGAATTTGAAGAACCTGCACCGCTGTTTACTTCTTTCTGTTCAGGAAGAGTTGGCTTAAAAACAAATGAGGAGCGTAGCCGAGAATGGGTATAAAGAGCAAGGGCTTTGATATTTTCCACTGCATCGTAGGCTTCGCCTCTCTCACCTGCCCCTGAACCATTTGCGTCTTCTGGAAAATCTGATTGATCATTTAAATATGATTCAATACGCCAATTCCGTAGAAAAGATTTTGTGGTACGCTCAAGAGTTGGCATTTTCTGCTGGAGAAAGCGAATGTGATTGTCTGTTCCATTGAAAGATCTCCGTACAACTGAGTTCCTATCTGCAATGTTGAGCTTTGGCTGTGAAAGACGATCAGCTAAACCCTTTTGATACCCATTGTGGCCAGTAAAGCTTCCATGCAATGACGATTTCATGCTGAGACTGTCAGATGGTACTTTCCAGGTATTTGGTGGGTTATTTGCCCGATTAATTGCTCTGTTGAGCAGTAAATATGGAGTCCTTTCTGGTTTCTCACCTGCATAACTGTGTCTTTTCCAATGTTCATTTACTTCATTAGGTTGATACTGCTGGATTCTATTTTGCATATGAAAACCTGGTGCAAATTGTGTTTTTTGAAATAGCTGGTTTCTAGTCCCGAATTTGTCACTGTCATTTAATCCGTATCTGCCAGTCCCTCGGTTTTTCAGAAAGTTGGGATCTAAGTTATGAATCCTGTCTTGTTTCCCCAAAAGGTTACGTTGGCTAGAAAGTGAAGCTAAGGAAGAATGTGAAGGTTGGTATGCATCATTTTCCCATAGCATTCTGCGACTATTAATCCTAACTAATTCTGGAGCAAATGAACTGGGAACAGAGGAACGAGCATATAATGTCCTAAATTCTTCATCAAAAGAATCAACAAGTTGTCCTGTGATAATCTGGACCATGCTGAGGTTGGATTTTTCAAATGACCACATAAAGCTGAAAGATGAAGAAAAGAACATTAGCAATCCAACTCAGGAGCAAGCAAACACTTTCATTTATTATGAGTTATTTTTAAAACTAACAATGTGTTGCGTATGATAATATGGCCCTAAAGGGAGATGATCATTTTTTCTTTGTATACATACACTGGGAAAATAAGGCTATATACGTGTGTGTGTGTGTGTGTGTGTGTGGTGTGTGTGTAAAAGTAGATTACAATAATTTTACTAAGTACATCTGTACATTCAAAACCACACTTATTTCTATTAACACATTCATGTGTCTTGGCTTGTAATGTTATCTAATATGGGGACATTTTTCACTTGTTGCAATTGTGTGTGCAAATGCAAACATCTCCTATTATGCTTCTCTTTATTATTGTCTGAACGCATCTCCCTCTATAATCAACCTTGGAGGTTAAGATCATCCGAGAGGCTCTGCTCTCGGTCCCATCTCCTTCACAGGCATGGCTGGTGGGGATGAGAGACAGGACCTTCTCAGTGGTGGCCCCTCATCTATGGAACTCCCTCCCCAGCGAAATTAGATCAACCCCTCTCATCTGACCTTCAAGAAAAAAAACTTAAGGCATGGCTTTGGGACCAAGCCTTTGACCAGTTAATTGGAGCAGTGTAATAAGTGACCACAAATTGGTGTGATTGACAATTGATAATTAGAATGGCCCTTTGGATTGTGTGACTTTAATTGATGTTCAATAATGGATGTTTTAACTGTTTGGATTTTAATTGTATTAGTTTTTTAAGGATTTATATGTGTATGTCATCAAATAGTTCCCTGTTGTAAGGCATCCATGAATCTCCTTTGGGGTAAGAAGAGCGGGGTAAAAATGTGGTAAATAAATAAATAAAATAATTAGAAGGAACGCAACACAGCACTGCAAAAGTTTTAAAAGTGACAGCTTTCAATTTTTCCCCCATCCTAAAAAAAAGTCTTTTACAGGGTTTACACATTTTGCTTTAGGTTCCTATAAACCTAGAACGTCATTGTATCTGATGAGTCTAAGAAATACTATGCTAGAAATTTCTTTTTCTCAATTACCCCCAAAGGTACTACAGGATTTCTTTACCTCTCTTTGCGAAAACAAAAACCAAACAAAGACCAAAGGCACATCTGTGTAGAATAATTTTCTGAAGCTGCACAGAAATATTCATTTTTTCTGCAGCAGGGAGAAATCTGTAGAAACTATTCTTCCTCACTTGCGAGAATGAAATGCCTCCAATAACAAGTTGTACGATCAAAATGTGTAGATTCACTATTTTGGCCGCAATCCTTAATATAATCTAATCGATTTCAATCAGCACTGCTCCCTCAAATTATAATACTTTTTGCAACAAAGCTCTGATGCATAAATTATGCCGAGAGACAGATTACTTTACCTTCAACTGTTTCATCTGAATGCAACAAAAGACGAAGCAAATTAAGAATAAAAAATCCAGAGGGTTTTTACAAATGTATATCATATACTAATTTAAAGAACCCCACTGTAACCATCATTCTTACAGTAAGCAGAGGCAATCAGAATGTAGCTTTTAAGTAAATTATGGGAAGACCTTGAAGATAGTAATCAACTATAGTTATAATTGCTTACTCCCCACTAGCTGCCTCACCAAGACTATCAATTCTAACTATCCTGCGAGGAAAGAAAGCAGCAGGCAGCGAAGTGAAGTGCCATTTTTGGTACAATGCCCTGGCTTTATAAAGGATTGTTTTTAGTCAAATGTGTTATTTTAACCATCTTCTTTGGGAGAAAAGCAGAATATAAATTGAATAAGCAAATAGAATTTCCATTTGTTACTGCTGTACTGGCCTTTTTATCTCCCTTCATAAAAGCTACTATAACTAATTGAGTTGTGAGGAAGAACTGTATAAATTGGGTCCCCTCAACCTTTATCTACAGTGATGAAAATAACCAGACCCTAGAAAGTTCAAAGCAGACTCCAGAAAGCCCAATGCTATGCGAGTTTCCATACAACCAACATCTCCCAAAAGTATTACGGCCATTTCCAAATTTAATGACTTGACATCCCTAGCTGTCTAATTCTATCACAACTTGCCTTCATATCACATTAAGAATTGCTCCATCATTCTTTCTTTCAATGTCATATTATTTTACATTTTAAAACAGAAGGCAGGGACAATTCTGTTTTCATAATGTATATACCATTCTGGTAGCCTGCTTTTGCAAGCTGTTTGAGCTGGGGAGGGAGATATAAATTTAAAGTACAAATAAATAGAAGTATTTCAATGTTGGAGTGTTAAAGGTTTAAAATCAGTGCTTCCAAAACTTGGGTTGACTAGATCCTGTTTGCCTCATGAACCAAGAAGCTAGACCTGGGATTCTGGAAGCTATAGTTACATTTTGGGGACCACTGCTCTCAATAGAAAGGTGTTGGGGTTTTTTTGGGGGGGGGATCAATAAATATTTATTTTCAATATTTAGTTTTATTATTCTTTGTCCAAGAAGTTCCAAACTGCAAAGAATGAGGTGCATGTACAGCCCTATATGTAAGACTATGTATGATGAGGTGGATATTTATGTGTAAATGCATGTGCTGTATGTTGATCACATGTTTGTTTATATGGTTTAGAAGGGACATTTGTATTTGAAATGGGGTTGAATGTTAGACAGAACCTAAAGGGTTAACTATGATAGTAAAGGCATTTCTCCTCCTAGGGGAATGTGTTGTCATAGTAACAGTGGGCGGAGCCAGCCAAGGCTAGCTTTAGAATGTGGAGTTTAAAAATGACAGTTAGGAGTTAGCCAGCTGCTGTGGGCAGAGTGGGGGCTGAGAGCTCAGAGAGAGCAGTTGTGTTTAGACCAGCTCAAGGAGCTGAGAGGTGGATAGTTAATCCAGTCCAACTCAAGGAGCTGAGAAGGTGTTAGGATACTCAGCCTAGGACAAAAGCTGAGGGAAGAAGTTAAGGATAACTTCTATCAGTTAAAAGGAATAGTTCAGAGGTTTGGCTGGGGAAGCCAACCTGTAGTTTATGCTGATGCATAAAGGTGGCAAGAAAAGCCTAATTTAAGATTGTGTAATGTTTAAGAAAGAACCTCTGAGAGAGAATATTGAAACTTCGTAACCAGCAAGCTAAAGTTCACATTTAAAAATAAACTTGTTACAGTTTCTTGGTTCATAAGACTCCTGGTGTTTATATTATAAGCCTCACTCTGAAGCCTAACAGTGATTAACACATCATCTCTCTTTACAAACGGTGGTCAAACAGTTACCTCAGTATTAAAATGGTGGCAGCAAGATAAGTAAATAAATAAAACAAAAGAAAACTGTGATAGCTGGTGGCTGCCCTGCCACCGTACTACACGGTTCACGCAGTTTGGTGTGTGAATAAGAGAAGATCGACGCCAAGCTTTAGGCGGCGTTTCGATTCGTTTCACTATGTTGTGCCCCACTCCGATCCAAAAGGAGAGGCAGGTAATAATTAAATTAGTAGTAGTAGTACAATACATGTCTGATAAGCACATGGAGGAAATTCTCTAAAGAGAGCATAGCTACTGAAATTCCTAGGATAAATAATATAGAAATCCCAAATAAAGCAATTGGTATAGCATGAGTTTTAACATCATATTCAATGTTTCCTGTAGTCTTGCTTATCTAACATAAATGGGTCAGCAGGACATTAGATAAGAGAAAATGTTGGATAATAAGGAGATAATAAGAAAAAGCCTATTGAACACCAAATTACGTTATGATTTTACAAATTAAGCACTCAAAATCATGTTTTACAACAAATCAACAGAAAAAGCAGTTCAATACACAGTAACGTTAGGTAGTAATTCCTGTATTTACGAATTTAGCACCAAAACATCGCAATGTATTGAAACAGCTGTGGATCCAGGCAGGAGGTAGACTGTGTTAGATAATACAGAACGTTGGATGAGCAAAATTTGGATAAGCGAGTCTCTACTGTATCTATATAGATTACCCCATGCATGTTGGTTCTTACCTATAGGTACCATACATAACTTTCTTACAGTCAACAAGAAGAAACCTCTGTTCCATTTTCCCATGGAATTTTGCCCCCGATTTAGAGAAATAATCTTGTCCTTTTACTGTCCGTACTCTCATGTTCTGAAAAAGATGGAAATGGTACAACAATTTAATAAAACACATACCTTATTCTTTATGACTTGGATTAATATGGCTTACATTACCTAACGCCATCAGATCCAGTCTGATTTTACAAGCTGAAAAGAGTCACTCCTGGTCAGTACTTGGATGAGAAAGACAGAGTATAAATATAATTTTTTTTAATTAAACAGTCCCATACAACAACAAAAGAAACTCCATAAGACCTTCTCTGTAAGAATGACAGGCAGAGAATTCAAGAGAGTTAGATTGAGGTCTCACTTGCTTCTACTACCTGCCTAACATACCCAGGGTTCTTAAGACAGTCCGTGGGTTTGCATGCAATCTTTGGCCCCTAGAATCCATGAAGCTTACCCAGATACTTAGCTGGTACTCTTTGGTGAGGTTTTTCCCCCTGTCCTTCCACTGTAACTCTGCATTTATTTATTGCAACTGATTAGAGATATGTCTATATTGTAGAATTAATGCAGTTTGAAACCATTGCAACTATCACAGATCAAAGCTATAGAATCCTGGAATTTGTAGTTTAATGAGGCACTGGCACTTTTTGGCTGAGAAAGCAAAATAATTGTTCAAAATCGCAGCTCCCATGATTCCATAGCATTGAGCCAAGATAGTTAAAATGGTGCTAAACCATGCTAAATCTATGGTGCAGATGCACTCTAAAACAGATATATGTTGACTTCCTCAAAGTGAGTCATAGTAAAATTCCAACTTAAAAATGGTAATTGCAATAAAAGAAAAGTATCCATACCATAGAAAAAAATCACAAAAGCAAAACTAAGAATCAGATTAACAAAATGTGTTTTGCAGTAAGTGAATGTTGACACTTGTTCTGACTATCATGGTAGTAAACACAGGTCTAGGTTGCCTGCTTACTTCATAGCAGGGCCGTAGCCAGGATTTTGATTCGGGGGTGAGTTTGGTTCGGGGGGCTGAGACTGGGTGGAAGAGGGTCTACCCTAGCAAACCTTTTGTATTGTTATCCCAATAACCCCATTAATGTGGGATATAATGAGCATGGTGATCAGATCATGATATGAATAAACATAACAGTTTAAATAATGTACCAGTAAGGCCTTTTCGCGGACCACCCTGAGAATTTCGGGGGGGGGGCTGAAGCCTCCTTAGCCCCCCCCCCTGGCTACATGCCTGCTTCATAGCATCAGAACCAGTACCCAAAACACTCTTCTAATCTCTCATAACAAAGTGACAATGCTGGGCCGACCAGGAAGCACAAAGAAGGTTTGCAGCAAGGAGGTGGTCCCTCAAGTACGGGCAACCCCTCAGTTCTAAACATCTGACTTACGGATGACTCATAGTTACAAATGGGATGAGACAACAGAAAGGAAGAGAAATCTACCCCTAGGAAAGGATATTATTTCCTGGAAGAGTTATCATGCGGAAAAGGTGTCTTCACTGAAGCTTTCTCACCAATCCTTGTTTCCACAGCAAACCATTTTTTTTCCAAAATCCAATTATCACAGGGACAGAAAGTGCAATGAAATCTCCTGAACAGGGGCTCCAGCCAATGCTCACTGAATGCAGGAATATCTATACGCCAACGGATCACTCCATGCTAGAATACAAATTACTTTCTACAGGTCACTAACCTGATAATCTTCTGAACATGCTCTAAGAAACATTTTCTCAATTTGAACATCGGTCACCTATGAAAGCACTGATATGTAGCTCAAGCTCGAGTCGAGCAATGCTTCACAGACTTTTGAGACACAGCAGTATTACTTGCTGAGTGATGTGTGTTCAGCCCTGTGTATCCCACAAATTATGTATCCACAAATGTAACCCATCCATTACTTCAAAATTTTCTTTCTCAAAATTCCAAAAAGCAAATTTTGCTATTTTATGTAAGGGACTATGCTGCCATATATAATGGGGTTTAATGTATTTTATTCTTAACTGTTTGCTTTTTATTATTATTATTATTATTACATGTATACTATGTGGCATGGAATCGTTGCCGTTGTTAGGCCGCTCTGAGTCTCCCCTGAGAAGAAGCGGGGTAGAAATTATGGAAATAAATAAATAAATAAGCCCCCATAGAGTTTGGTACCCAAAGAAAGTCCTGGAATGAAATCCCAGCAAATATCAAGGACCTACAGTAAATATATTTAGAATGGTTCAGTGATAAGCATTAAATGGATATGGGCATATGTAGGCAGGGGCGGACTAAGGTAATTTTAAATGGTAAGCGAACAGTATTTTGGCGCCCCCTAACCAATCACTCATATATATAGATAGATAGATAGATAGATAGATATAGATATATATATATACACACACACACACACATACACACACACATATGGATGGGATGCATAGACAATTTTTGGCCCTCCTGGTATTATGGACTTCCTACTAGCTGTTTGGAATTGTGGGAGTTGAAATCCAAAACACATGGAGGGCCGAAGTTGGCCTATGCCATACACACACACACACCATCCTTCCTTCTCACCCTTTTCCCTGCTCTATTCCTATTATCTTTGTGTGTGTGTGTGTGTCTATATATCTATTCCCCTTCCTTCCTCCTCACCCTTTCCTTGCCCCCTTCCTAATCTCGTTCCCTTTCTTACCCTTTTCTCTCCTCTCTTCCTACTCTCTGTGTGTATGTATGTATATGTGTGTATCAGGTCTAGGCTAATTTCAGCCTCCTTCCAGGTGTTTTGGACTTCAACTCCCACAATTCTGTCTGTTAGGACACATGGAAGGAAGGCCGAAATTATGCTGACCAAAGCTAGAGTTGAGTTCCATAAGGTATCACACTAAATTCCTTAATATTCTATACCAGTGGTTCTCAACCTTTCTAATGCCATGACCCCTAAATCCAGTTCCTTATGTTGTGGTGACCCCCAACCATAAAAAATTTTTCGTTGCTATTTATTTTATTACTAATTATTTAATTATTTAATATTAAATTCAATTATTTATCGAGTGTGCTGCTATGGCTGGGTTCTCTGGCTGAATCAGTCTGCAGTGCCTTTCATGTTCCTTGATTGAGAGAACTTGATGAACCAACTTGGACACTGATTATTTGAGAATACAGAAATGCTGGACCACTCTAACAACCACCATGTCAGACAACACAGAGAAGCCACATGAAGCACATGGAAATTTTCAACAGAAAGGAGGAAACCATGAACATGAACAAAATCTGGCTACCAGTATTAAAAACTGTAAAATCAGGACAGTAAAAAAAGAAAGAAACACTCTGAAAACAGTGGAATTCCAGGCATGAAAAATCAAGGCCAGCTAACATATCCCCCAGGCAGGAATCTGCCAGGCCTTGAAGCTGCAAAGCTTTGCAGTGCTAATCAAGCTGATTAATTCCAACATTCACACTTGCTTCTGACAGGGGAGTTTTTTTCCCCACCCTGGACACCATTCCACAGATATATAAATCTCCCTTGCCTAGATTCCAATAGATCCCAACAACCTCTGAGGATAGCTGCCACAGGTGTGAGCAGAATGTCAGGAGAGAATGCTTCTGGAACATGGCCAGACAGCCTGGAAAACACACAGCAACCCAGTAATTTAAATATCTGGTATATATGGTGTATTTCCATTGTTACAAATTGAATATAATTAAAGCATAGTGATAAATCACAAAAACTATTCTTAGGCCCTCCAGGTGTCTGGACTTCCAACTCCCACAATGCCCTGCCAGGTAGGCAGTTAGGAATTATGGGAGTTGAAGTCCAGACACCTGGAGGGCCCAAGTTTGCCCAGGCCTGGGCTAAGGTCACCTGGAGAGGCACCCCTTCCTCTTTCAACTCTGGGGCACCACAGAAGACAGCAGCGCCAGGCGGCTTCACTCCCTTCCTCATGCCTTCCTCCCAAAAACAAAAGCACAACACAGAGGAGGAAGAGGAGGGGGCAGCAAAAGCAGCTTGCGTCCCCTGCAGCCAGTGCAGGCTGGGTGCTGCTCTACTCCACCAATGCCACTAGCAGCACAGAGCCAGCAGCAGCAGCAGCCTCCCTCCTTCCCTCCCTTTCCCTCCCTCCTCCCAATGCACGGGTGGGTGGGTGGGTGGGTGGATGGATGGCTGCAGAGTACACACAGGGGCTGCAACCTGGATTTAGGCAGCCTGGGGAGGGAAGGGGCGGAAAGATCGAAGCAAGGAAGGAAGCAAGGAGAAGGGGGAGAGAAGAAAGGGAAGGGATTGAATGGGGGAAGGATATCCTGTGCCCTGGGGGAAAACAACAAGGGCATTTGTCATGGGGGGGGGGGTATTGGTAAGGAAGGGAGGGCAATGTTCCAAAGAAAACTTTGCCCCAACCCTGCAGCCCCCGCCTTAAACACTAAACAGACCCATCTGGGAAGCAGAATGAGGCTCAACTGAGGCGCCACTGACTGGCAACTCTTTCCTTCATACACAAAAACCGGCAGAACATAAGGATACTAAGACAGGGCCATACAGCCTGGAAAACTCACAGCATCCCAGCCAGGTCTCTGCCCCGAGGGTTTCAAGGGAAGAGGAGCAGGGAGGAAGGCAAAAGGACTCGAGAGAAAAGGGGCACAGTGCATCAGCACCTTCACCCTCTCCCTCCTCCTCCTGGGGAGACCCTCCATTGTTGCATGCGGTCTGCGGGGAAGAAGGAGCAATGGGCCCTTCACTCCTCCCCCCCCCCCGCCACACACACACACTCACTGCCTTTTCGCGCCCTTTTTTGTGCTCTGCCTGCCCTGCAGCCTGCAGAGAAGGCAGGGAGGAGGGCAGCGGGGGGGGCTCCTTTGCTCCCTCCTTCCTCTGCACCTAAAGGCCACCTCGCCTGACCTCCTCCTGCCCATGCAAGCTCCAACATCTCTCTGCCGGCCTGGCTTCTTCCTTTGTTGCCTTCGCCTCCCACACGCTCTTGCCAGCCGGCGGGAGCGCGAGGGAGGCGACGCACAACAAGGCCTTGTGTGAAGGAGCCCTGCTGAGCTGGGCAGGGGGCCAGGAGGGCCTTTGCTTTCAAGCTCCTCCTCCTCCTGATTCCCTGCAGCCCTGTGGGAACAGAAGGTGGAGGAGCTGACCTGGACTGCCTGGCTGTTTCCCTGGCACAGGGGCCGGCAGCCATTTTGAGGAGGCAACAGGGGCGGGGCCAACCGAGGCACCTTCGCGACCCCCCGAAAATGACCCTGTGCCCCGGCCTGTAGCAATGGCGCTGCATGTGCTGCACCTGGCGGCCGCGGCAGAAGCGCCCTTCGCCATGGCCAGATACGCCCTGCGCCTGGCCAGATGCGTGGCGCCCTGAGGCAGCCGCCTCCCTTGGCCTCCAGTAAGATCCGCCTCTGTATGTAGGCAATTAAGGCTTCATCCTATGCACATTATGTGAGCTCCTGTGATATACAGTGTTCCCTCACTTATTGTGGGGGTTACATTCCAGGACCTCCCGCAATAAGTGAAAAACAGCAAAGTAGGGATGCTCTATTTATTTAAATATTTATACATTATTTTAGTAGTTAGACACTAATTCAAGTCTTTATAAACTTAAAATAAAGTGAAGGAAAGAAAGGAAGAAAAGGTCATTCAGGCTGGAGGGAGGGAGAGAGAACTGAGGAGGGAAAGCGCCTTGGAGAGCAGCGGCAAAACCCCACAAAACAATGAAAATACCATGATACATATTTTAAATTAATTTTTTAAATCCGCGAAACAGTGAGTCCATTAAATGTAATCTGCGAACTAGCGAGGGAACACTTGAATAATAACCACGCAGATTTTGAGTGTATGTCATAATGAAGTCAAGGACACTTACATCAGAGCAAGAGCACGTAGACAACAATTTTAGTTAAGGAAAACACTATGAACTAATTTGAACTAAAATAGCTCACAAAATAGATAGGTTGACTGAAAATCTCTTCATTTTACTAATATTAGAAGCCACCACTCTCCAAGCCTTTTGTATACAACTGAAGATATGGCTTTTTAGACATATCTAGAAATTTGACAACTTAAGAGATTTTTCACTGTCCACTTTATTAGACTTATATTGATTGCAGGTTGTTTTGTATTCTGCAGCTATTGTTGCATTTTACTGCTCTTAACCCGGGAAGGGGGGGGGGTTGATGTTTATGTTGGTTGTTGTTGTTTTGTTGTGTTTGCACTTTTTCTATATTGTGTGTTTGCACCTTTAAGTGCTTTGTGAGCTGCCCCAAGTCCCTCTGGGAGATGGTGGTGGGGTATACATGAAGTTGTTGTTGTTGTGTAGCAGCTACTATCAAGCAACAACTTAACACATCTACAGTACCAGCATATTATTTTCTAAAGAATTTGAGCAGGCTGTCCTTTGAAACTGAACTGGAAAATATCCTGCAATGAACTGTTTTCAAATTTTCCACTAAAAATCACAGAAAGCCAATGAAAGAATAACTCAAACTGTGTTGTGTCACTACAGTAGCATAATTCTTAGGCAATACAACTCTAAACTGAGAAAATGCAAATTAAAGATACTGTAAATTCCCAACAGAATGCTGACAACACAATATGCCATCAACATATCTGAACATTTTGAGAAATTACATAACTTTAACTACATCACTGAAGTGAGATCAGATGACGACTTTACAGATTGTTGATTACAATCTGATTCTTGTTGATAACTGGAGCAGACAGGATGGGTCATTTCAGTGTGTGAGAGGAGGTAATCACATAAATTGCTGTTGCTGTTGTTGTTGTTGTTATCCTGATTTTCTTTCTTGATTGAGACCCAAAGCAGTTCAAGAAATATCAGAAGCTTTGCCTTGTGAGAGTGGATATATTTTCTGTTTAGGCACAGCCCATTGGAGATAATCAATGTTTTTCCACCACATTTCTGGGAAAAAAATACCCAGACACTTCTGATATCATGCTGGAGGCAACAGAGCTATGTTAGACCTCTTCACACAGTGCAAAATTTGGTGGCAGCAACGGGGTTTTGCCTTTTCACGATCGAGTCTGCTGACTCCCATCACTCAGTAAAAGTACTTCTGTGATGGCTCCATGGAGAAACTTGTGCAAAAATTCTGCCGTTAAAAAATTGCCGACGGCACACAACAGGAGGTTCTTGGTCTTTCCATTAGGAAAGGTGGGTCGAGCCAGCTTAAAGAGGCTTCACTCTGTGTGATGAGGTAGCGGGAAGTAGGGATGGTGTTTCCAACAGGTCCCCACACAAACTGGGCAGGCGCCGCAGGAATCACAGAGCTCCATGGCAATATTGGGCAATTCCGACAGCATAGTAAGTGTTTCCTAATATACCCAAACTAACTGAGAAAAGACATGCCACACATATTCCGGTTATTAATATTTATACTTGGCCTTTCCACAGTAACCATGTTATGACATAAAGTTGCCTTAATTATTAGATCATTTCAAGACATTCTGTGGGATTTTCCAAATGTATTTGGGGCTTCAAAAAGAAATAAATGAATCCAAATTGCAGAATGTAATGCAGTGTAATCAGAAAGTCCAGACACAGTCACTAAGACTGCATCAAATTGTAATCTTGATCCCATACTTCTTACTTAAAAGAAAATCCAGTTTATTTTAAAGGGATTTACTTGCTTGTCAGTAGGCAAAAGATAGCAACCTCAGCAAGCGGTCCTAAACATCCTTAGTGGACAAAAAAAACCCTCTTGGCACAGTAGGGTTTACTGTGCCAAAGAAATCCAGGGGGCTGGCAGTAAATCTTCCAGGCCTTCTCAGCGTCATACTGTGAAGGCAGTATTCACAATCTGGAAGTGGTAATTTAAAAACCCAGTGGAAAATTTCCCTTGTCCTCCTTTGATAGTTTTATTTTACAGGTTTTTTTTTTACCTCTGAGGGTTTTAAAGTAATATTTATTGTTTTTTGTTTAAAATGCTGGTATATTGGTAATGTTTTTCTTCATTTATGCATTCTCTGAGTTTAAAATAAAGGAAGCTAACCTATAGAATATGAAAATCTATTATTTATGTATTTGTTTATTTAATTATCAATTTATTGGTCAGTCCGGTTGTTCTTATATTTTATTAAGTGTGAAAACATATACTGTAAGACGCAGAGGATGCGTTCCCCAACTTTGCGTGGCTATGCAAAACCACAGATAATAGTATGCATGCCATCGTCCCGGGCCTCTAAAGCCTGTAGAAGGGCGTAGACGTGTATCTCTCTATTCCCGGGGGATTGCGAATGCCTTCCTGTGACAGCTTTGGGGGTCTTCACAAATTATTCTGAGGCTTGCTCTTTAAGTTAACTGGCTTTATTAGTTATAAGAGTTGCATTACTCCAAGCAAGCACAAAAAAGTCTCCCAAATACAACTAGGGATTTGCCGGCCCCAAAATAAAGCAAACAGATCTTACTTTTCTCCTGACCTTTTCTTTAGCGAAGACTAAGACGAAGTCTCCCCAAAGTAGTCCTTTCCTCTGGCAATGAAGTCCGGAGACATCCAAAGCCACCAACGACTAGCCTGCTGGACGTACAAGTCATCCACTACCTGGCACGACCACTGGGTTGAAGGCGTCCAGGTCTCCTTTCGGCGTCAGTTGATCATGCGATGTACCAACTATTCCGTTTGAGTCCTGGTCTTTACTTCGTTTTGCGTTCTGTCCAAGGGATAGATGTAGCCTGTCCAAGGGATAGCCTGGATGACCTCAATTTTGTTAACTGTGATTAAACACGCCTGTACTCTTTACTCTCAGGAAGCCTCAGGCAAGTTGAACAAAATGGAGGCTGCAGCCCAGGAAAAAGGGCTGGGCTAAAGCAATTTTGTTAACTGTGATTGACAAGCAGGAACTAGCCAATCAATGCAAACCTTAGCTTGGCTATGCTTTTAGGTTGTATGCAAAGCTTGCAAACCTCTAGGGCAACAGAAAGCTATGCAAAGATGGCACAGTATGCTCTATTGAAATTAAAGACTTCTGGCCCCAAAATACCATAGAGTTACACTGGAGGATCTAGAAAATGTCTAGCCATTACCTATTTTGTCAGGGGTGGATACATTGAAACATGGATACTGGCCACTTATTGCATGCTATGGTAATGTGTTTAGGTTCAATTGTACATCTGTATACAATTGTGACCAAAACCAAAATAAACATAAAACGTTATTGTATAACTAGAAATGTTAACATTAGGTATCTCTTCCATTGAATAAGTGACTTACCCTGAGCCTCTGGACTTGGCAGCCCTGTTTCTCTGTCATCTTCAGAAAGTGGTTGAAGTTAGATTCGTCTAGTAGAAGATACACCGAAATTCCCTTGGTGGATGCTTCTACAATTTCTTTGAAAATATCTACATCCGTAAAAATATCCATGACTATAGCAATGACCTGTAGTAGAGAAGAAAAAGAAAGAAAGGTTAGATAACTTTTAATAGAGTGATTCTAAGAATTTGAACTATATGAGCAGTATGTAAGGTGGCTCCAATGTGTCCATTACTTGTAAAAGCAAAGGCTGTTATGTCAGTCAATGAAACATAAAAAAAAAACCCTATAGTCACAGAATTACTTTATTATCAACCAACTAAAATGTCACAAAAGTGTGCATACAAGATCTCTAAAACCTTTTCCAAGGGACAAAAAGGAAAAAAAGGAGGGGGTAGAGGAAGAAACACAATATGGTTAGCCCTCTATATACATGCATATTGCATCCATGGACTCTACAAGCCACGGCTAGAATTTAAAAAAAAATCCAAAAAGCAAACTTTGATTTTGCCACTTTATATAAAAGGACACAATTTCACCATACCATGGTATATAATAGGACTTGAGCACCCACAGATTTTAGTATCCACAGTTGGTCCTGGAACCAAGCCCTAGTGGATAACAACAACCTGAAAATTTGGCTGGTTATTGCACCATTATGGCTGGCATTATAATTCAGTACCAAGACAGAGATGGCAGATTTTCATGCATTCATAGGCCCCTTTTGGGACATAATCTATACTTGGAATTAAGTCACAATAGAAAGCAGCACATAAATTCATTTTAAACAAGGCACAGATAGCAAGGAACATAATTAATGAATGTCAGTGTAAACTATTCCAGAAACTTATTTGTTTTGAATCTGGAAGGATAAGACTTAATTCATGAATTCATCCCAAACTGTTGAGTTTTAAAAATTCACCTGAACACTAGTAGAGTTGTGGCTGCATGTCCCTCAGGTGATCATAGTAGAGCAATTTTTAAATTATTTCCTTGGTTTGCTGTGAGTCACCTTGACTCACTTTTTGGGGAGAAAATCAGGGCTTAAGTCAAAAACCAGATGCTATACCGATAAAAAGACCAAAATGGAAAGAAAAGCCTATAAAATATTATATAATATCCAATACTATGAGAGATGCTATTGGCCATTTGGAGGTTAAAAGGTAATTTTTCAGCTACACAAATCTGGAGCGCTGGAAATACTTCCACTTGCTACATGTTATATGACCAGCAGTACTGTGGAACTTGAAGGGGCACGAATGGAGGGTGAAAGGGAGAAACGTGCCAAGAAGAAGGTGCATTAAGCAAACGCTGACCGGAACCAATGTCCTCACTGTGGAAAAACATGTGGGTCAAAAATAGGGCTCAACAGTCACCTACGTACGCACCAGCAAGACAATACACTTGGAAGGCCATCATACTCGGAGGATGAGGGATCGCCTAAATAAGTAGTAAGTAAGTATTTATGTCATGCTACATATTATATATTATGCTGCATATTCTAAGGACCCAATGTGGGTCCTCAGATGTTGTTGGACTTCAATTTCACAAATCTATGACCACTGTCCATGTGGGCCGAGCTTCTAGGGGCTGAAACAACAATATATGAGGACTCACTAAACTAAATTGCATTTTTCAGCTAGTCATTTTTTCCTAATTCAAAATGCAAGGTAGATAATTCAGCATTTCTCAAAAGTTTTGATTAAATTAATAAATCCAAATATATTCCAATAAAGGTTATGGCATTTCAAAAAAGCGGTGAGTGAGGAGTGCTTAGCTTGGCTCATTGTTAGGACAGCTAACAGATGAAATATAATGTATTCAACAAGCATCGCTCAAGGTTCGTAAGGCTAAAGTGCAAAATGAGCTCAGGCTTGCTAGGGAGATTAAAAATAATAAAAAGGGGTTCTTTGGTCATGTCAGTAGAATAAGGAAGAAAAAGGAAACAGCAGGGCCTCTGAATGAAGAAGGTGAAAATGATCTTGGAGTCGGTGATGCCTACAGTCCATGTGAGCTCTTCCTGGACAACAAGTTGAACATGAGCCAACAGTGTGATGCAGCAGCTAAAAAGCCAATGGGATTTTGGGCTGAAGCAAAGGGAGTATAATATCTAGATGGAGGGAAGTCATGCTGCCTCTGTATTCTGCTTTGCTTAGACCTCACCTGGGATACTGTGTCCATTTCTGGACACCACAGTTCAAAAGAGATATTGACAAGCTGTAGGGTGTCCAGAGGAGGACAACTAAAATGACCAAACATCTGGAGACCAGGCCCTATGAAAATCACCTTAAAGAGCTAGGTATGTTTAGTCTGCAGAGGAAAAGGTTAGGAGGAGACATGATAGCCATGTAAACATATGTGAAAGGGTGTCATAAGGAAGAGGGACCAGGCTTGTTTTCTGGTGCCCTGGAAACTAGGACTCAGAGCAATGGGTTCAAATTACAGGAAAGGAGATTCCACTGGAACATTAGGAAGAATTTTCTGACTCTGGGAGTATTTCAACAGTAGTACTCACTGCCTCGAAATGTGGTGGAAACTCCTTTTATACAGAGGCCAGATGGCCATCTGTCAGGAGTACTTTGTGCTTTTCCTACATGGCAGAGGGTTGGACTAGATAGCCCATGTGGTCTCTTCCAATTTTATTAGCCCCCGGTGGCACAGTGGGTTAAACCACTGAGCTGCTAAGCTTGTTGACTGAAAGGTCGCAGGTTCGAATCCGGGGAACAGCATGAGCTTCCACTGTTAGCCCCAGCTTCTGCCAGCGTAGCAGTTCGAAAACATGCAAATGTGAGTAGATCAATAGGTACCACTCTGGCAAGAAGGTAATATCACTCCATACAGTCATGCTGGCCACATGACCTTGGAGATGTCTACAGAGAATGCTGGCTCTTCGGCTTAGAAATGGAGATGAGCACCATTCCCCAGAGTTGGACACGACTGGACTTAATGTCAAGGGGAAAACCTTTTTACTATGATTCTATTCTATTTACTATTGAATTAAATATCTCCCCTGAATATTCAGAAGAAGAGTTTGGAGGCAGCTAATTATTTTTTTAAAAAAATGTTTTAGGGAAGTATGCTAGAACTTGTCACCTCTACATAATAACATATGATACATAATTCCTCTAAAAATGCAATAAACTATTTGCATGTGCTAAGTGAACCTAAAGGTTTCATTCAGAATCGTACAACAGCAGGCATAGAGGGGGTAAATAATGAGTATCTCTATTACCAGCTGTTCAGTCTGCTCTGACTACTTTTTTATCGAGTCTCTGTTCTATTCCCTGACTGAAGGCTGAAATGGGTTGACAATAACACTGTGATGATTATGAGAAGATGATATTGGTATCGAACAAGAGCTGTTACATGCAAAATTTGTATAGGTTGTTTGGCACACAACATTGCTTTTTTCTGATTAAAAAACAATTTATTACTATAGAAATAAATATACACATAAATGCTATTTCCTCTGTGGGCAATTGTATAGTTGATTTATTCCATTCACAAAAATGTTGTTTCTTTTGTATTATAGTTGAATTGTTCTGTGCAACATTTGGTTGTTTTGTATAGAAAAAAATCTTTTCAACACAGGAAATAGTTTTTTTTCTGATTTGGAAAATGATATCTGTAAAAATATTATTTTCCATGCATAACAACAATGCTAGGACCAACACAAATATGCTATATATGTCTTTAATGTCACAGATGCTATGTGCACGATCACTGAGGTTTATAGTGGGGGGACTTTTAACTTTAACTTTTTAACTGTTTTAACTGTTTTTAGCTGTTTTATAATGTCACTTTTATGTGTTTTAATTGGTTCTGTTTGCATGCTGTAAACCGCCCTGAGCTTCGGATAGGGTGATCTATTAAGCCGAAACAATAAATAAATAAATAAATAATGCTTATTTATATTTTTGTGATTTGGGTTTTCTACATTGTGTGTTTTATTATTTATATGTTGGGTTGTGGGGTAAGGGGTTTTATTTTATATACTTATGTATGCCACTTTGAGTCCCATTTGTGGGAGAAAAGCGGGATAAAAGTAAATTCATAATAATGCTGCTTCTGTGCAAAATCACCATATGATAATTTCACACAGAATATTATCTGCGTTATAAGAATATTATAATTTCACAGTTCCAAATGCTGAATAGTGCTTAGAAACTGTTTCTTGCAGCAGGAAGAAAACTGATCAATTAACTTGTTTCTCTTGAGAAGAAACGTAGCTAAGAGCTACATTCCTGTCTGTCATTGATATGAATGAAAAAACTATTTGCCAATATTTATTTATTTATTCTATTTATATCCCGCCCTTCTCGACCCTGAAGGAGACTCAAGGCGGCTTATAGTGGAGGCAAAATTCAAAGCCTTAAACAATTCAACAATTTAATAACATTTAGTTAAAAATCTAAATAAGATTAAAAGCAATTAAAACATAAACAATTCAACTTACAGCTATAAAATCACGTTATCCACAATGAAGGTCAGGCCATTCTAATGACTGTTACACATTAGTTACACATTAGTTGTTTGGTCACAAAACCATGTTTTTACCTTTTTTCTGAAAGTCAGGAAGGAAGGGGGCTGATCTAATATCACTGGGGAGGGAGTACCATAGCTTTTCCAGATACTGTGATATTATTTTGAAAGTATGATCAACCAATTTTTCATATCTCAGGGTGTTCTTTGTGAGAACTTCACTGGTGCCCGGTTTTTGTATAAAACAAAGTAATTTGTGTAAAATCCAATAAGCTTTTCATATTCACAAAACCAATGTTTTTGCAAAATAACACCTAGACAGGAAAAATTGTTGAATAATTTATAGGTTATGCCAAGTAGGGGGGGAAATGATTTTTTTTCTTCCTATATGCTAGAAGAAAGTAAGAGGGGGAAAACTCCCTAATAGTATTCTGAATGTAGTCTTAATGCCATCACTGTACATATTCATAAGCACATGAGGTAGGGGTTTTATTGGAGCAAATTTTATTGACGTTCGTTCTTTGGGGAGTCAGCAGATGTTGCGTGCCAGCAATGGGTAAGTGACAGAACATTCAGGTTTGAGTGAAAATGCATGTCAAGATTTGTAAGAAGAATACTGAAATATTTAAAATGTAGATTGCATCTTCATTTGAAACTTAATCCAAAGACAAAGGCCAGCTCAAAGTCAGACCATGGCTCTTAATTCACTTGGCAAAGGGCAGCGTGTCATGCTTACATCATTTTTCTTATGTTTGAAATGCTTTAAACTGCTTTAACTTTATGCTTTTTATAAAGGGTTTGTTTAATTTTTAAAGTTTTGTATAATAAGATTTAAATTTGTTGTGCAACACTTTGGCTCACATTCCAGAGGAAAAGAAAGATAGAAATTAAATAAATGTTTTGATGGTATTCGGAACTAAATACATTCACACTAGTTAACAAGACAGTATAAGCATTCATCCATCCATTTTCAGTTCATTTCTTTGTCTCCAGAAAGAATATTATGTAAGTCTGAAAATCAAAATAAAGAACAGGCAAACATTCAAAATACAGTTTGTAATGTAGGTGCAAACTTGTCCATTCTTTCTGAAAGCTGTAACTTGAAGTAGGTTCAGCAATGTTATTCTTGACGTGTCTCAATACTGGAACCCCTGTAGTCCGGAAAATGAACTACAGGGGCTGTGTGTGTGTGTGTGTGTGTGTGTGTGTCTGTCTGTCTGTCTGTCTATCTATCTATCTATCTATCTGACTCAATCAAGACAGCTTTCCAACAGGCCCAGGATCAAAGCTACGGAACATTTCATTGGAAATTAAGAACCTGTTTTGCTGAATAATTAGGGAGTAACACCACAGTTAATAATTTGTGTTCTGTGTGAACAATGAAACTTTTGAGCATTTCATTCATGTGTTGTAGAAAGTATATCAAAATGATTTTTTTGACTTTCATGTGAAGCTGCAGTAAGCCAATCCAGATCATATTAAAGGGCATGAAAGGAATACACTAAAAGGGATCATATCTGAGCATCAAAAAAGCAGTCTTCCTTCCCATTATCTATAAATGATTTTCTTCCAAAGCTATGGCAGCGAGGTTTTCTTTAATGACAACTTTGAGATAAGAGTAGGAAAAAAACATCTTAATGGATATTGAATAAATATCATAGCTCTGCAGAAACTTTACAGCTTATCAAGAATTTGGATCTCAGTTTTTCCATATCTAGCAATGCATACAACACATTGACTTTCTGCTTCATGCATCTACAACAATTTTAAGCAGCTGAATATAACTCTCATTCAAACCAATTAGACTTCTTCACTACTTGTTAATTTTTTTGCATTAGGCATCAGAACAAGTAATGCTCAGGTAGTAAATTATTCTATGGATATTAATTAACTACGCAGAACTCAGAGCACTTTGTAATTAGATATAAGTTTCCCCGTCATATGCACAGATTCTGCATCCATGGATTTAACCACCCATACCTTGAACACTTAAAAAATTAAAAACAAAGCTTGATTTTGTAATATTATATAAGGGATACAATTTAACTATAATGGGGGGGGGGCGCCAAAATAATGTTCGCTTACCATTTAAAATTACCTTCGTCCGCCCCTGGCTACAGCAGGGGTGCTCACACTTTTTCAGCATGTGTGCTACTTATAAAACAACCAAGTCAAAATGATCTACCTACCCACTATAAAAATGTGAAACATATAACACAATATCTGCTTTGAACTGGGTTTTCCGAGTCCACACTGCCATATAATCTGATTCAAAGCAGATAACATGGGATTTTATTCAACTGTGTGGAAAGGACCTCAGATAACCCAGGGCCAGCAGCACTTGGGCAGTGTCGGGAGCCTGCGGGGTGGGACGGAGCCTTCCTCCCGCCCTGCCTGCGATCTACCAGGACGCTCTACACAATCTACCAGTAGATCTACCTAACGAGCACCCCTGAGCTACAGCATCACACTGTTGGATTATGTTCTGCTCATGGTAGACTAAGGCTCCCTTCATAGAATCCTAGAGTTGGAAGGAACCTCTAAAGGCCATCTAGTTCAACCCCCTTCATTCTACCATCATGCAGGGAAAACACAATGAAAATGTGTATTGTGATTGTGATTTTTTTTCTGATGTTTGTTGTTCATTTTATTTTTATTGTGTGTGTTTTAATCTGTATTTTCCGGCTTGTCCTCTTGTATGCCACCTCGAGTCCCTTTGGGGAGATAGTGGTGGGGTGTAAAAATTAAAGAAGTTGTTGTTGTTGTTGTTATATAGCACCCCAATAGGTGGCAATCCATTCTTAATAAAAATAAAAATAATGTTGGTAGGGATCTCTAAAGACCATCTAGTCCAACCCCCTTCTGCTTTCATGCAGCAGCATAATCAAAGCACCCATGACAGGTGGTCACCCAGTCCCAATAATAATAATAATAATAACAACATTAATAAAGAATTGGAAGAGACCCCAAGGGCTATCTAGTCCAACCCCCTTCTATCTTCATGCAGCAGAAGCACAATCAAAACACCCTTGACAGATGGCCACCCAGTCTCAATAATAGTAGTAGTAATAACAACAACGCTAATGAAGAGGATTGTAAGAGACCCCATGGGCCATCTAGTCCCTTCTGTCTTTTCCTTCCCCACCCTTGCCGTGCACAAGCTTTCCTCAGCGGCGGTGGTGGCAGAGGAGGAGAGAGCCCCAGCAGTAGGGTTTTCTGCAGCTTTGCTCTCCTTCTCCCTTGTCCCATGTACAACAGCGGTGGCGGGGGCAGTGGAGGGAGGAAGCAGAAAAGCTGTGCATGGGGCGAGGGATGAGGGAAAGGTGTGCACCACTCTCCCCTTCCTCTCTCGCTCCACATGCACCTTCCTCGGCAGCGGTGGTAAAGGCAGCATGGGGCATGGGAGGAGGGAAAGCCATGCACCTTTCTCTTTTCCTTCGCATGGATTTCCTGCCTCCGCCACCGAGGAAGGCATGCGCGGGATAAGAGAGGAAGGGAAAAGGCACGCGCCTTTCCCTCCTCCCTTACCCCATGTGCAGCTTTTCTGCCTCCTCACGCCGCTGCCCCCGCCATTGTGGCCACGCATGGGATGAGGGAGAAGGAGAGCAAAGCCGTGGAAAACCGTGCCGCTGGGGCTCTCTCTCCTCTGCCGCCGAGGAAGGCTTGCCTTTCCTTCCTCCTCCCCCATTCCATGTGAGGTTTCCTCGGCGGAGGAGGGAGCCGTGGGGCTTGTCCATGGCCTCGCTCTCCTCCGGGCTCGGAGGAAAGGCGCACAGGGGGCAAGGGAGAAGAGGTGAGGAGCCTGGTGGGAAGGCATGGGGAAAGGGCTCTTCTTTCAGCCCGACACTCTCCCACCAGGACTCTCACCCAAATATAAGCTGAGGGGAGATTTTTCAGCCTGAAAAAAGGGCTGAAAAACTCAGCTTATAGTCGAGTATATACGGTATCTTATCCTCAATTAGTCGGCTTCCCTGGTAAATCCCTACTGTTTTCTTCACCTAGCATATAGTTCAAGGGATCTTAGACCTGTTACTTCAAATTATTTAATTATAAACCATGAATTCGAAGTGGCAAGTTCTATATTTCCAAGGAAAGGTGTGGTATGAGGCATAATGTGATTCTTGACTGCTTAGGCCAGGGGTGCGCAATTACCGGCCCTCCAGGTGTTTTGGACTTCAACTCCCAGAAATCCTAACAGCTGGTAAACTGGCTAGAATTTCTGGGAGTTGAAGTCCAAAACACCTGGAGGGCTGGTAATTGCCCACCCCGGCTTAGGCGGTGTATTAGAAAGTACACTGACATGATATATCGGTAATATAGGTTTCCCGACTTGTATATTTTTACTTCCAAAGCAAACATTTTTGACTTGCAGGCCTAGTGCTAACATGGTTGCAGCTCTTATTTTGAGGTGAACAGTAGAGATATTATAAACGAAAGTTACAAGAGCTGAAACTAGAGTCCCCTGAATATCTCAGTGTCTGTCATTGTGAATTACAACATAAAAGCACACTTAAAACAAAATACTAAGTGGACAAAATTCTGTGAGGTGATTCATACATGGATTTAAGCCACTAAGCTTGAAAACCAGCTTTATTTGAATGAAAAGTTCTAGATAAAACCTAAAGTATGGGTACCAACTTGCAAAAAGCACTATGAAATATTTTGATTCATTTTTCTAGCAATCACTCCCAGTAATATGATGGATTGCCAAAAAAAATCCCTTGTATGTGTTCATACAAGCCAAGCTGTCATGTGGGTGTTATGATAATGAATGAAGAGTTCAATCAGACAGGCCTTAACTTTCAACAAGAAACGTATCATATGCTGAATGCCAATATTCGGATGTGCCCAGTCCTTCAAATGCAGAACAGAATTCTGAAGCATGGCATTTACATATAAAAACTCCAAAAAGAAGAAATAATCAGCTCTGATGCATAAACAGAAAAAAGAATATAACAACCCTTACCAACACAAGCCTCCTTTTTATGCCCTTCCTATCTTGCAAATGCAGCTTCGCTATTTATACATGAACATGTTCTCTTTTTATGTTTGTAGGAGTGATGGCAATACAAAGAGGGAGTTATTTCAGGCAGTTGGATTTACAAGGCTACTAACTGAAAGGGAACTAGTCAGCACAATGGAAGGATCCTAAACTTTATTATGTTGACTGTGTTTTACTGCTTTTTCTTCGGGCCATAAAATAGCAACAGTCCTTTCTGGGACCCAAAGCCGTAACTATATCAGGAGATGAATGAGAGTGATTATTGGTTAGGTATTAAATATACTCACAAAGGCTTTTTAAAAATGTCATTTGTTTTCTTAGACTGATAACATTTTAAAAGATGCTGGTACATAACGTCCCCTATTATAGGCCATGCCTAGCAAGAGGTTATCCTGAGACCATACATTATCTGCAAAATGGATTGAGCCACTGCAGTTAAAGTAGTGTCAAACTGTATCAATTCTACACTATGCTCTACAGGAATATGCACCTGTAGAACACAGATGTAATAGTTACTTACATGGATAGTGAACTTCCTTTTTAAAAATAAAAATGCCTCAAATGCTGTGGCTGCTCTCTCATGTGTTCAAGTACTTCCCATGTGTGTAAAATGAAAGTGAAGGACAAATGTAGGATATTACACTTAGGCAGAAAATAAATGAAAGGCAACGATAAGGATGGGTGACCCTGGCTCAACAATAGTCAAAAAAGAATCATGGAGTCTTCATGGACAAGTTGAACATGAGACAACAGTGTGATGCAGTAGCTTTAAAAGGCAATGGATTTTGGACAGTATCAAAAGGAGTATACAGTGTTTCTTCGCTACTTCGCGGTTCGCTTATTGCGGACTCGCTGTTTTGCAGATTTCAAAAAATATTAATTTAAAATTCATATCATGGTATTTTTGCTGTTTTGTGGGGTTTTGCCATCGCCAATCTCCTAGGCACTTTCCCTCCTCAGTCCTCCCTCCCTCCAGCCTTGAAGGGCCTTTTCTTCCTTTCCTTTACGTTATTTTGAGTTTATAAAGACTTAAAATAGTGTATAACTACTAAAATAATGTATAAATATTAAAATAAATAGAGCATCCCTACATCGCGGTTTTTCACTTATTGTGGGAGGTCCTGGAACCTAACCTCAGCAATAAATGAGGGAACATTGTAGTGTCTAGACTGGGGGACATCATGGTGCCTCTCTATTCTGCTTTGGTTAGACCTCATCTGGAATAATGTGTCCAATTCTGGGCATCACAGTTTAAAAGAGATATTGACAAGTTGGAAGGCATTCAGAGGAGGGCAACTAAAATGACCAAAGGTCTGCAGACCATAACCTATGAAGAGCCTCTTAAAGAGATAGGTATGTTTAGCCTGCAGAAGAGAAGGTTGAGAGGAGTCATGATAACCATGTATAAATATGTGAAAGGGTGTCATGAGGAAGAGAGAGCAGACTTGTTTTCTGCTGTCCTGGAAACTAGAGCAATGGGTTCAAATTACAGGAAAGGAGATTTCACTTGAACATTAGGAAGAACTTCCTGACTGTAAGAATTGTTCATCAGTGGAACTCAAGCTTAGCCTTGGTTTGAGTGATGGTTTTTTTCCGCAAAAAATAATGCTTAATGAACACACAAAATCCACATTTTCCATTTTCTCCTCAAATCACGCGGTATCTGCTATCAATGGCTGTCAAACACAAACTAAATTATGTTGCTTGTTCAAATTTTGACAGGAGTCAACTGACAGATGCCTGTTGACAGGAGCAGTGTTGCCCTTTCAGTTAAGAGGCGGGAAATTCAAAAAGTCACAGACTTATTGACCCACCCTCGTATTTAACAACTATCTATAATATTTGGGAACCAAAGGTGGAATTCCTTTGAAGCATGCCGAGAATATGCACACCTATAATACTTGTGACTTGGCTGTTAAGGAAAAGGGCAATACAGTTCCTAAATGCCCTTTCAGCAAATATCTCTTGTGTGGGCAAAGGGCAACCAACCTCCCCCCCACCAGGAGCCCACAAGCAAACACAAATATGAGGAGTTGGGATAACCAAAGGCCACAACTTGTTTATTTGTTACAATAAAAGCAGGGTTGGCAGCCATGCATGAATCAAGTATCAGACAGCCCGCTGCTGACCAAGGCCACTTCACAGCAATAGGGGTCGCAAGCAGTGAGCTGACGAGTTCCGGTCTGGGACACTGGTACTTCCACACCCCTACACCACCAGGACACCTCAATAAGGGGGAGAGGTATGCAAACCGGATCCAGAAATCATAATACATGCCACAAAAGGGAGGGGCGCCACCAACCCTGAACCACTGCAGCCCAATAAATCCAAACCAAGAGCATCTATGGGAGCACCATAGAGATGACAGGCCCTCAGAGCCAGCCTACCTCCGTTTTTATCCGTGTTGGTGGATTGAAGTGGGGCCCACACAGAGCCAATTAGGGTGCCTGTTGCCCAGCCAAGCATGCCAACACATGCAGAGCATGGGGCTTCCTGGGAAGGAGAACCACAAAAGAGAGAGTGGCAAGTGAGGAGCCCCAGCTGTTGCAATATCCCTGTCCAGTAAGTTGGGAAGACCATTACCAAGAAGGTGGAAAAAAATTCCTATCTGTCTATCTATCTTAGTCAAAAATGTCTGCATTGTCAACAGAGAAGAGAGAGTAAATGGATGGATGTTTTCATGCTTGAAATTAAAATATTTCTGAACTTAATTCACAAAGTTAGTAACTGGATTTACACACATTTATTGGAAATGCAGCATGCTATCTGGAAGTTGTTCTGTGGAATGGCTAGAGCAAAAATTAGTATTCAGAATAATGAAACCAAAAATAAATGTTTATGGACTGAACAGCAGCCAGTATTACACTCCTTTACGTCAATGGTATAAATGGATTGTAACAGTAAAAGGAAATGGATTGCAAATAAATTAACAGTATGAGACTGACGGATAAGTGCTAAAGAGCATTTCCAACTTTTTACATCCTTTAGTTGTAATTTTGGACAGAAAGTGTAAATTTAGCCAGGCAGCTGAACAGAAAAAACACAGATCCTGAATTAATCAATTCTGTATAACATTACTTAATGCTCGAATTTAGGAGAAAGGTAGGATTTAAGGCAATAAACAAACAAAGTAATTAGTGTTATGTAAATGTGTAGAAGGACTACACTGTGATATAAGGTCTAACTTACTATTTGTAAAATGTCAGAGAATTTGAAATGGAATTGTTTGATAAAAATTAAAATACAGTACTTACATTGATCTGTGGATAAGTCAACACGGGGGGGGGTTTGGCCGATTTTTTAACTAAAATGTCTAGACTTATATACGAATACATAAGGTACTGTATATGCCCACAGGGATTCTCTTTGCAAGCTTTGTTTTCTTAGGCTTTATTGTCTTGTGGAGTTCCTCAGGGCTCAATACTATCTCCCATGTTGTTTAACATCTACATGAAGCCCCTGGGGGAGGTCATCCAGAGTTTCGGAGTGCAGTGTCGTCTGTATGCAGATGATGTCCAACTCTGTCACTCCTTCCCACCTGCTACTAAGGAAGCTGTTCAGGTCTTTAACCGGTGCTTGGCCGCTGTGTCAGACTGGATGCGGGCGAACAAATTGAAATTGAATCCAGACAAACCAGAGGCACTCCTGGTCAGTCGAAAGGCCGAACAGGGCATAGGGTTACAGCCTGTGTTAGACGGGGTTACACTCCCCCTGAAGATGCAGGTTCGCAGTTTGGGTGTGATCCTGGACTCATCGATGAGCCTGGAACCCCAGGGTTCGGCGGTGACCAGGGCGCATTTGCTCAGTTCAAACTTGTGCGCCAGCTGCGCCCGTACCTTGAGAAGTCTGACTTCGTCACGGTGGTCCACGCTCTGGTTACATCCCATATAGATTACTGCAATGCTCTCTACGTGGGGTTGCCTTTGAAGACTGTTCGGAAGCTGCAACTAGTCCAACGGACAGCAGCCAGGTTGATAACAGGAGCGGCATTCAGAGAGCGCACAACTCCTCTGTTGTGCCAGCTCCACTGGCTGCCAGTTTGCTACCGGGCACAATTCAAAGTGCTGGCTTTAGCCTTTAAAACCCTAAACGGTTCGGGTCCTACTTACCTGTCCGAACACATCTCTCCCTATGAACCATCAAGATGTTTAAGATCATCTGGAGAGGCCCTGCTCTCGGTCCCGCCTTCTTCGCAGGCACGATTGGCGGGGACAAGGGACAGGGCCTTTTCAGTGGTGGCTCCTTGGCTTTGGAACGCCCTCCCTAAACACATCAGATTGGCCCATTCCCTCCTGACGTTTCGCAAGAAAGTGAAGACCTGGCTATTTGAGCAGGCATTTGTTGATGAAATATAAGTCTTAATTGGATATATGGAATGACGACGATGCAATGGAAACTGATTTCAACATGACGCTGAGGCTGCAATTGTATGTTTTTAATTGTTAAATCATTATTATATTGTTATGTTTTGGGGGGGAAGGGTTTGTCTTGTTGCTGTGTTATATTGAGGGCAGAGACTGCCTGTGTAAACCGTCCCGAGTCACCTTCGGGCTGAGAGGGGCAGTATAGAAACGTGACAAATAAATAAAATAAAATACACTTTCCTTACATTTCTATCATGTCTAAAAGGAGTTTATTCCTGCTAAACAATGCAGGAGTCTAAAGTATGTATGTTTGAAGTCAAGAAACTACAAACTCATGACACACATTCTTTCTGGATTACTTCAAGTTTGGTCTTAATTGCTTTTCCGATAAGAGTACAAGGTCAGTACATATGGCTTCATCCCAACACCAAAAATGAACTTTCCTGATAAAGAAACTCACAAGATAATCACTGCTACTTCGATAAATGAAACGTAGCTGGACAAGTACTATTCACTGAAAGTAGAAATCTATACATTTGTTAGCTAGCATGTATTTTCACAAAAATATACAACAGTGCCCTAAATATACAGACTAGAATTGTATTTGTGCCTACATTCAGTGCAATTATAGCTTACTGGTGACAGTACAAATTTTAGTAGAGAACAATGAAAAAAGGACAGCTATATAATAGGTATGTTTCTCAACAGGTTTCACAGAGACTTCATTAAGGATAATAGAAACAAAGTTATTCAGAATGAAATATTTCAGGAAACAGCTGTGAGTTAATCCCCACAAAAGGTCTTCGAAGCAAAATCCAATATCAGAGGATGGCTTGAATACATTCCAGTGCAATTAAATAGGTGCCAGATTGGTCCCTACATATACCAGAAAAAAACCTTTATGCTCTATCACCAAATGATTTATTGAAATTATTCAAAATAGGACAGATATTAGCTGCAATTCATCACATTTGGAATGTGTACAAGTAATGTTTAAGTCATACTGCCCTAATATGCATGCAAATCCCCATATAATTTTTTTCTGCAGACTGAGCTAAGACTGCATTATGAAAGGTGAGGAATTTACAGAAAGATCAATCATGCCACTAAAACCTTTATACAGAAGGCAATACTCAAAAGGGAATAATACTATTGTAGAGATCTGCATTCTTCCCTGTCCTTCAATATAATGCCAGAAAACTGAATTCAAAAGGCAAGCCAGACATTTTATCTTTAGCCAGTTTTAATTGTTTTTTCCTCGTCAAACATATTTTCTCAAAGTGAAAAAGCTGAGAGAATATTTTCATGTGCTCCATTTTACTCCAGGTTTCAAGAAAGAAAAGGCAAGACATAATAACTGTAATTTTGATAGAATCTATAAGTAAATCTCAGATAGTAACTTAGAAGAGCATCTAAGGTTGAATAAGTGGAATATATTCAGCCAAAAATAAGAATAGCATTTATAGTATTCCAATATACAGGCAGCCCCAAAGTTATGAACAAGATAGGTTCTGTAGATAAGTTCTTAAGTTGAATTTGTATGTAAGCCGGAACAGGTATATTTTTAGTGTAACTCCCCCCTTGGCGCAGTCTATGTTTATATGTTTTGCATGTATATATGTCTATATAAATGTGTATATGTGGTTTTGCGAATGCCTTGTAATGTAATTTTTGGGTTCTTTTGGCTTTTTAAGTCTTTTCTGCTATGTTTTTCATTGTTTTTATGAGTGATGGTCACTTGTTGGCCTGATGGGTGTATTGTGTCCAAATTTGGTGTCAATTCATCCAGTGGTTCTTGAGTTATGTTAATCCCACAAATGAAGCTTCTCTCATGTCCCTGCATGGGGAGCTGGAGTTGACAGAGGGAGCTGATCCCCGCCCTCCTCGGATTCAAACCTCCGACCAACCTGTCGGTCTTCAGTCCTGCCAGCACAAGAGTTTAACTCATTGTGCCACCAGGGGCTCCTAAGAAAATGGTAAAGCCACCATATGGAAAAAAAGGTAAAGTGCTAGCAGGGGACAGAAAAAAGGCAGATATCCTCAACATCTCCTTTCTCTCAGTCTTCTCCCAACAGGATAATACTATTCAAGCTGAAGGAGAAAGGGACAGACATTAGGGTGAATGCAGCACAGATTAAGTAAAGAAGTAGTGTAGAAATATCTTGCTACTCTAAATGAATTCAAGTTTCCAGGGTCAGATTAAAACTTTTACTATGAGGAATGTTTAAGTCAAACAAAACTTTTGAGTTTATAAAATAAAAGAACAAATGTCAAAGAGTGGAAATTGCATTTGTATATGAGACCTCAGAAAATTGCATACAATTCAGTTTCAAATGCAAAAGTAAACCTGCTCCCTTCATCTATTTAATTTTTAAGAGATTTTTTAAATAGATTGTTATGCTGACACTACAATCTGATTATAAAATCTACTTAGCTTAACAAAATCACAAGTAGCTTTATTCTTGCACAGACTTGCATCTCTGTCAAGTCGAATCAGAGATGGTATTTCCTTTTTTGTCTAAGTAGTTCTGTCATGCTTCCAAAAGTACATTTTTTAAAATATTTATTTTGACAAACTGAAGGCATTTTACAGGCCCAGACTGTTCATAAAATAGAACTCAACTGACAGTAAATAGAATTACCAACTCATGGGGGAGGGCTGTTTTTTTAAAGCATTGTGCAGTATCTGAATGTGTGTCTTCATGTTACTTGTTGTTAGCTGCCAAGATCAGATGGGATCTGTTGCAAACCTAGCAGTACATGGTATCATAATGAAGAAACAGTTACAACCAGAAACATTTTTTCCTATGCTGATTTGATTGGAGTGAGTATCGCAATTACATGTTGTTGGGTTTTTTTAATTAACTGAAAAAATTTCAAGACCTTGCCATAAAAAAACGGAAAAAATTGTGAGGAATTTCATTTCATTTAATTTTCCCTCAAATCCCTTTTTCCCGGGGAGAAAAACAGGAAAAACAAAAAATGACAGGGAAGAGAAAAAAAAGATTTATCTTAGAATTTTAAAGAGAAGGAAAGAAGACAAAGGAGAAAAGGAATGAGGCAACATCTTTAAGACCAATTGGCTTTATTTTAAGACTAATTGATTCCTCAAATATAAAGCATGTTTATATAATTGTACAAGTTGGATAGAATTTCTAAAAGATGCCATCCTCTTTTGTCCTAAATTGTAATTTCTTTTAAAATATAAATAAAATATTTAAGACAAATAGTGTGCATGTGCATGGAGTTATGCGCATGCATCTTCAAGTCACTTTTTTTACTTATTGGGACCCCATGAATTTCTTAGTTTTCTTGGGCAAGTTATACTCAAGGATTGCCAGTACATTTCTCTTAGGGTCTCATCATTCCGGAGTTTGTAGTTTAGGGAGGAGCCTTTAACAGTCTCACTAAACTACAAACCCCAGAATTCTGCAGGAGGTAGAAACTGGATTTTAAGTGGAATTTTTCTCTAGTATGATGAAGTGGTAAAACAGCGGTTCCCAACCTCTTTGTCTCTTTGACTTGCAGAGCTCTTTTTAGAATCAATTTGTATAGCACAGTGGTTCTCAACATGTTATGCACCTATGCTGTACAACAGGTGTTTCGGCCTACAACTCTCAGAAATCCCAGCCAGTTGTTTGGATTTCTGGGAGTTGAAGGCCAGAACATCTGGGGACCCACAGGTTGAGAACCACTGGTATATCAGACGCCTTAGGCCTACCCTCTGTCTTACAAGTTAATGATATTTAGCAGTGTCTAGTAGTGTTAAGTGGGATGAAAAGGGGATAGATAGTAAGGGAATGTAAAGTAAAGAGATACCTAAACAATTTCATAGAATCACAGAGTTGGAAGAGACCTCATGGGCCAGCCAGTCCAATCTCCTGCCAAGAAGCAGAAAAATCACAAAGCACCCCCGACAGATGGCCATGCTGCCTCTGTTTAAAAGCCTCCAAAGAAGGAGCCTCCACCATAGGCCAAAACAGAGGTTTTGACTGCTGAAAAGTTCTCACAGTCAGGAAGTTCTTCCTCATGTTCTAGTGGAATCTTCTTTCCTGTAGTTTGAAGCCATTGTTCCGTGTCCCATTCTCCAGGGAAGCAGAAATTTGCAATATCCATGCAATGAAATTGTATTATTAAAATTTTGAAATTCAAGTGGTGCCTTATATTTTGGCCTTCTTAACAACCGCATAACATCATGTTACAAGAAAGAAAACTAATACAGAATTAGAAGGTAAAGAAGATGAGATGATGTGAACTCTCAACACATGCAATACATGATGGAGGTTAAAGACAACCACATACGTTAAGAACAGAAAAACTGAAAAATAAAATATGCTAATATTGTATTGCTGCTTCTCAAGGAATAAAATGCCAAGAATAAAAAGCGTTTTTACCAGATAATCTTTACTTTTCTCATTGTGTTGAGGATTGCTAGGAAAGATGGGAGCAACCTTGACATATCTACTACCTCTTTCCCTCCACACTCAATTTATTTCAAAGAGCTTGTATGTAACAGTCTAAAGTCTGGAAAAGTCCCAGTTTTAAGAGATGTAAAATCAGAATGTAAAATCTAGTTTTCTAGATTTTTTTGTTTCTTATTCTTTAATTTCAGTCTATTTTTATTTATTTTGTTTTCCTGAAGTGGTTGCAAACACCCTGGGAAGTGTACGCAGAACACTTAAGGCTCCACGGAGTACAGGTTAGGAACCTGCTTTCCAATCCTAGCTGGTTTATCAACTCCCCAAATGGACATATTTTCATCGGTTTAAGGGGGGGGGGGGACATCAGCCATGGAGAATGACCACATTCAAGTATTTCATTTAGGGTTCTACCATGCACAGATTTGCATTATGCATCTGTAATGTTACTTTTGCAAGATTCAAGATTACATTAGATGTACACAGAAATCAACACATTCTAAATTAGTGGTTCTCAACCTGTGGGTCCCCAGATGTTTTGGCCGTCAACTCCCAGAAATCCTAGTAGCTGGTAAACTGGCTGGGATTTCTGGGAGTTGTGGGCCAAACATCTGGGGACAACTGGTTGAGAACCACCATCTAGATCAGGCCTGGACAAACTTCAGCCTGCCGGCTGTTAGGAATTGTGGGAGTTGGAGTCCAAAACACCTGGAGGGCCGAAGTTTGCCCAGGTCTGGTCTAGATGCTATACACTCTAACAGCCTCTCCGCACCGTTATGTATATTAATCCAATACAAATACACCAACACTTTAAAAAGGAGTTAATAAAACTAATGTGAATATTTAATAACCAGCTATGATAAAGTCATATTACGCTGATGAAATGTCAAATTCACATTGTATATTAAATACATAGAATAATTATTTGCAACAGTAAATAGTTATTACATTAGAATTTGACAACATACAGAACAAAAGACAGGAAACTGGAATGGAACACAATTAAGATGTCAAAGGCACAGATATCAGAATGGTGTGGGATATGAGGAAAGAATTCACGAGAAAGTGTTTTCTATGACAGAATAATTACAGTAATTTATAAGAGACATGAGAAAATGAAAATGATTTTGGATGAGACAAAATGGTTGAGATTAATGAAATGAAGATTTTATGGACAGCTATATTTGGGTGCATTTTTAAACTATGTATTTACTATGTTATATAAAATACTCATGATTGAGAAAAATATGGATGAATATTATGGCATGTGAGCATTGTAACAAGAAAATCATGCGCAGAAAAGTGAAAAAGACCAACTGTTAATAACTGTATGATATAGCAGAACTGGACAAACTATCCGTTTGGGTCAGAGAAAAGCCATTAGTGACATTGTTGAAAGACTGGGATTCCTTGATTGTCTTTTTGCAGAGAAAAAGAGGATAACAGTAGTATGTGATAATTGTAAGATTTATAACTATCACAAAGAAAGGAAGAAGGGATTGTAAATTTTCTTCCTTTTGCTTTTGGGTATATTTTTTCTTTTTCTATGTTTGTGTGTATCTCATTTTATGGAAGTTTGTGATTTCTATTCTGAAAACAGAGGCTGAGTATCCCTTATCCAGATAGCTGGCAGCAAAGAGAGAGAGAAACTGAGGACCTGAGAGAGAAATGAGTAGGAATATTGCAGCTGCCACCTCAATCGTGGAAGAGACAGCTGGCAGCAAAGCTTTTAGGGATTTCGGATTTCCAGGTCACAGGAGTTCAACCTGTTTTTAGGTTTTGCCAGTGTGTTACCTGTTTCATTTGGCTCATTTAATGGAGCCCCAATTACTAAAATACCGACAATTGGCATTTTGCTCCCTTCAATAGTATTACAACAGGACTACACGAGGATGCCCTTTGTCATCATTACTATTCAGCATATGCTTAGACACAATGACAAAACAATTTAAGCAATATGAATGCATTTTAAGTGGAAACACATCTATGTGAAAGCAAGTTTCTGCTGTGTACATCTGATATCATGTTTGCATTAAGAAATTCCAAACTATCTAAAAGATTTTCAGTGGTCTCTAAAGGACAGAAATGAAAACAGTACATTTGTCCATAGGATATTTTATGATACCATCCTCTGGTAAAGCAATGACCATGATGATAGCTGCTATCACACGAATTATAGATCTTGATTACAACTGAATCCACGTAGTATAGAGTTATGCAACATTTCAAGCAAATAGGCAACATCAATAAACAATGATATCCTCCATGTTGACTGTCTCATGTGGAAATTCCTATAGTTAGTCAATAAAACCAAAGGACGTTATGCATAAAACCAATCATGTTCTATTCAATCTATTCAATTATTGGTTGAATTAATGTTGCCTTACAAACAATTGTACTTTTTAAAAAAATCTGCTTCTCTGGTTTTTTAAAATCTCAACAAAAACTTTTTAAATAAACAGTAGACATCTTCAGTGACAAAGTATGATAGACTTACTAATGGTATGAACACATATTGACTATCTCCGAACAAATCCAAAGTTATATTATATTCATAGAAAACTGAGATTGAAAACAATGGGGGTCCATCTTTATAGCCTTAGGATGTACTGAGAAATTTCTACCTGACTTCTGATCTTTTTAAAAATGTCATCCCGCAATAAACAAAGCAACAAGTCAATTTCTCCTGCAGTTTACAATTCCCACCACCACCACGAGGATTGTGTATGTGTCTCAAAATTGAATTTTTAAAAATTAAAGAAATTCTCCAGCAGTTTTCCGTTTCTCTCACTGGTGTCTTTGAACATACAAAAACATGTATGTTACCGTATACATTTTTGAAAGAGTGAGAATACATTATGAGTTTGCTGCAAACATTTTCGAAGAATAGGGACTTTGCTATGCTATCCAATCTGCTGCTTTGCTGGACTGCCATTTTCAGTTTATACTTACGTTAAATCTCAAATAATGATAACAAAAATATCAGGGCTCTCTAATCCAACTGAAGACATTCTCAGATTTTGCTGCACTTGAACATCTGGTTTCTCAGGGCAGTCACTGAGAAGCATGTAGCATTATTTTACTATAGAATATATAAGTGGAAGTTCTGCATGTTTCCACAAGATTTCACAGCTGCAACTTTGTGATTTTAAAAAGCCCTTTTTAATGGCCTTCATCTTCTTTCCCACATATGTTACATTACACCATATGGTATGCCTCTTTCACAGGTGTTCTTATTATCACCTTTAAGGCTGATGGAAGGTTTCAAATGGAATTATATGGCAGATGAAGCCATAGTTACTTTCCATCTTAATAACAATATGCAATTTTACATTTCAAGAAAACAGAGACTAAAGTTCACTTTCTCTGGAACTTGAATGTTATGGTCTCATGAATTAATAACTCTTATTGGAGTCTGAGATTCTTCGTCCACAGGCAACAGTTCTACCACTGTACTGAATGAACAGAGTAAGCACCAATACATGAACTTATGTTTATATCATTGCCATTAATACAGCTTGAGGTTTCTCTTGAGTTCTTAACTTACCGTACTTTGATGTATCAGTAGTAACTGTAAGTTTTTTAATTTCTTGCAAATTGAGCTCCAGCTTTGAGGGAAAGGTAAAATATAAATGAAATTATAATAATAGCAAAAACATCTGAAGTCATATCTTACTTATTGTTGAACTGAGAATTGCTTTATTTTCTGGTGTATAAGACTATTTTTTAACCCAGGAAATCTTCTCAAAAGTCAGTGGTCATCTTATACACTGGGTGTTGTCTTATAGGTTGAAACTTCTGAGCTGGACTGGAGAATCTGTGGTCACCGCATATGGGGGGGGGGGGGAGCCGCAGCCACAACCCTGGCACATGCAGTGACTGTATGAAAGCAGCAAAGGTAGTGCTGTACAAGTATAGTAGAAGAAAATCCACTCACCAGGATTCGTGGAAAGAAGTGACTTCATGCGGTCCCGATGATGAGGTGAGGGGGCGCCTCACCAGGAAGGTGTTAAGTAAAGGGCGGAGCAAGCTGCAGGAGGCCAGGACGCCCGTGGTATGGAAAAAAATAGAGCGGCACTGTACCCAGAAAAGCACACCTCTTTCACCCATCTGGCCCACCCTTGTATCCTATTACCATATCTCCTTCTCTGACTCTCAGATCTCGCTCCTGAGGACTGCAGTGAAGCATTGTAGGTATGCATGTGTGAGATCTGAGAGGCAGTGAAGGTACAGTAATAGGAAAATTACCATATTGAAATCAAATCTGATTTTTTTTAAAAAAAATTATTTGATGTGTGTTGGAAGAGGGGTAGTCTTATGCAGCGAATATATCCCAAACTCTATATTTTAACTGGAAATGTTGGGGGTCATCTTATATGTGTTATACCTTTTAAAATGGGTTAAAGAGTAACTCAGTTCCCATCTACATTATCATTATAATGCAAATTGAACTGAATTATATAACAGCGTAGACTCATATAACCCAGTTCAATGCAGTTTAATAGATGGGGCTTCAGACAACAGTTGTCATGTCCTTGAAGGTAATACCGTTCCCCTTTCTTGTACTAATTTCTCAGAAAGTTGGAAATAACAGTAGCCAGAATGAACATGGCATGTACCATATGCTTTCCTCTTGTCAGTTCAGCCACTGTTTCCAAACATCTCCCAATTTGTACTATAACTCAGTGGGAAAGCAGCTCACTCTGGTATCTCTCTCATCACTACATGAAACATAATTCATTTGCAAAATATTTACAGAAATCAGGCATATATTTTTGCAAAGTGGATCAGGTTTTGAAGTTATAATAGACATCACTGCTTCTTAAACTGTAGGTCCCAACCTAAAATGGGGTCCCCTTAGTAAAATGTTGGGGTCACAAAAATTGACAACAGTAAAAGGTTTCTGAATGACAACCATTTACATGAATCTGTTTTTTAAAACATATGCAGTGTTTATAGTCGACTGCAAAAAAATGCTTCAGCTGTACTTTATAAAAAGGACAATCCGTCTGCTTAGCAAATTAGCTTTGCAAATGCTGATTTATTATATACCCATATACCTAGGGTCACCTAAAAATATCTCGAGCAGAAACGTGTCATAAGTGGAAAAGGTTTAAAAAGCCTTTATCCACATGGCCTATAGTTGCATGGCAGCATCTGTGAAACTGCACTAAATGCAACATCCACAATTCTTTGTAAAATGTCTATTGTTTCTACATACCAAATCTCAAATCTATGTTTGCTCTTCTGCCACAAATGATAAAATATTGGGTTGTGTTCAGCAGCATCAAGGCCAGCAATTAGAACATCTGATGTTGTCTTGCACAAAAAGCATATCACAGCACATTTTCTTGCCTATGCTCAAGTGTCCTACCCTGATTTCTGAAGCACGTCTGAGCTCTGTGATGATAACAGAGAAGGCAGAGAAACATTTAGAAATACCTTAACTCTCCTTGAAAATGTCTTTCACAAAAGTAAACTAGGAACAATTGGATATATGCATCTACTTTCAAATCTCACAATCTGTGCCACTACTGGAACAACCATCAACTCATCAGAGTATAAAACAAGCAGGTTTTAGTAGAAACTATTTCCACAGCTTCCCAGCAAAGCTGCAATTAAACCCTAGTGTTAGTAAAAGGTTGTCATTTTCCTTATCCAGCGATCAATGTAATGGTTGATGAATACAGTATTTACTGTTTAAGGAAATGATTCCAACTAGAAAACAATCCATCCTGCCATTTGGGTTGATCCCTCAGTTGATTACTATTGCATGGATAAAGTCCTTCAGATTAGCACAGTTTTTCTATCCAAACATAACAGTATAAAATAATGCAATTGCTAAGAATTTTTATGGTAAGAACAAGGAATTTGCACACTTATCCTACTGACATGCTGTTTGTTTTTACACAAAGCCCTGAAAAGCCTCCTTAATATTATTTTATTTTCCTTTTTACAATGAGTGCCATTTCTTTTGACAGAGAAATGTGTTTTAATAGGGAATTGTCTTCAAATATGCAACGGACAGTTAAAAAACAAAGTTTTAGCTAATTTTCCTTGTGTACGAGGGCGGGTCAATAAGTCCGTGACTTTTTGAATTTCCTGCCTCTTAACTGAAAAGGCAACACTGCTCCTGTCAACAGGCATCTGTCAGTTGACTCCTGTCAAAATTTGAACAAGCTGTTCAAATTTTAGTTTGTGTTTGACAGCCATTGATAGCAGATTACCGCGTGATTTGAGGAGAAAGTGGGAAAAAGTGAATTTTGTGTGCTCGTGAAGCATTATTTTTTGCAGAAAAAACCATCCGTCAAACCAAGGCTAAGCTTGATAAATACTATGGTGACTCTGCACCATCAATTTCAATGGTAAAAAAGTGGTTTACTGAATTTTGTTATGGCCGTACAAGCACGGAAGATGCCGAACGTTCTGGACGCCCAGTTGAGGTCTCTACACCTGAAAAAATTGAGATATGATATGGTGTTGATATGGTGTTGGCCGATTGGAGATTGAAAGTGCGAGAGATTGTGGAAGCCATGGGCATCTCACATGGCTCAGTGGTTTCAATTTTAAATGATCACTTGGGTATGAGAAAGCTTTCAGCAAGATGGGTGCCACATTTGCTCACAATCGACCACAAACGCAATCGTGTGACAATTTCGCAGGAGTGTTTGGCATTGTTCAATCGCAATATGGACGGGTTTTGCGCCGTTTTGTAACTGTGGATGAAATGTGGATCCACCACATCACACCAGAGACCAAACAGCAGTCAAAACAGTGGGTTTCTAGGGGTGAATTAGCACCAAAGAAGGCCAAGGTAGGTTTGTCAGCTAATAAAGTCTTGGTGACCGTTTTTGGGGATGCAAGCGGTATAATCCACATTGTCTACCTTCAAAGGGGTAAAATAATCAATGTCGATATTATGCCAACTTATTGGGTCGATTTAATGAGGATTTGGGGGGGGAAAGATTGAACTTGGCCAAGAAAAAAGTTATTTTGCACCAGGACAATGCAAGGGTGTACACATGTGCAATTGCCATGGCAACAATCCATGAATTGGGATACAAATTGCTCCCTCATCCACCATATTCTCCAGATTTAGCCCCAAGTGACTATTTCTTGTTTCCAAAATTGAAAAAATGGCTTGGCAGACAGAGATTTGACTCCAACAATGAAATCATCTCACAAACAAATAACTATTTTGATGACCTTGACAAATCTTATTTTTTGGAAGGGATAAAAAATTGGAGAAACAATGGACAAAGTGTATATGCTATAGTTTTCAAAGTCCAGATGTTTTTGCTATCCTTAAGTCACAATTGATTACATACGCTTTACTAAAAAGGACATATTGATGATTTGAAGAGCCTTTGAATTTGAAAAACTTCGGAAAAATACATGCTTTATTTACACATTTTACAACTGATCTGGCACGGCGCTCAAAGCCAATGATAAATGGATAACAAAGATCTATAGCACTATGTAACAAAATCTGAAAAATAATTCTGTTCCTCTTTTGAAAATGTTGTTCCTGTTTAATTGTGTGGCACATTTTTTGCTATACTCTAGAAACTTCATTTTTGTGGCTGCCACAAACTGTTAAATTGCTTGAGACTCGACACATCTGGACTTTGAAAACTATAGCAAAATGTGCTGCAAGATGTTCGACAAAAAAAGTTTTTGCTGTTTAATGTACATTTTTCATGCTTCTTTGATAGAATCCATTAGGAAATGACATTTATAACCAAGGAACAAAATTATGTTACATTTTTTCCTTATGAAGATTGCCCATTCTCAAATTACACCATCAAAATGATCAATGTAATAAGATTTTATCACTTAGTATTGCAGTGATAGCAGTATGTTTCAGTGGCCAGAATTAGGCTTGCTAGTGATGATGCCACTCTTCTCTTAAAGCAGTGGTTCTCAACCTGTGGATCCCCAGATGTTTTGGCCTTCAACTCGCAGAAATCCTAACAGCTGGTAAACTGGATGGGATTTCTGGGAGTTGTAGGCCAAAACACATGGGGACCCACAGGTTGAGAACCACTGTTTTAAAGCAATAGAAGTGATCTGAATAGAACAAAAGTGGTGCAATCTGGAACTCTATATGAGGTCCCATGTTCCACAGGAAGGATCTAATTGCTTTATCTAATTGCTCAATATTCCCCAGTGAAACAAATGAAGGGAGGAAATAAAAGGGAAATGTTGTATATGTATATAGAAACACAAAATGGAAGAATGTGGTACCGTCTTTCAGAATATTATAGCAAGGGATGCTAGGGTTTATCATAGGACAATATATACAGCAAAAGCCAATTTTTACGCACTTTATCAGTACTTTGGATGATTATGACTGGATGGGAGTATAGTAGTATATAGTTTATTGCATTAGCCACAAGGCCATATCAAGCCTGGATGGGAGTAAGCAACAGCACCTTGAGTAAGGCTTTGTATTTTTAGCAGGTTATACCCATATTTTACTGCACTTTAGCAAAACAAGGATATGGGTCTTCATAGTAGTTCAGATATTTAAAGGAGCCACCATATGGTAAGGAGAAAGATGGGATATAAATAAAATAAATAGAATTGCAAAGCCAAAATTAGAATAGACATTGACAGTGCAACTGTCCTATTTATAGAGCTCCGTATGAGTAATATTTTGCATGGCCAATCTGAATACAATGACATTTGTTTCTTTTGTATGAAGAAATAACAACAAAAAGTGAACACCAGTATGTATGATGAATATGGCCTGCCTACCTCTTCCTGTATTACAATTTACTGCTTTCATCTTCCAACTGTAATCAAATTTATATCCTATTGATTTCACTGCAGGAGAGGTAAACACATACTTCCTCCATGGAAATCAAAAGGAGTTACAGATACAGATTGGACATCCCTTATCCAGAATTTTAAAATCTAAAAGTGTTCATGTGAGTAGTTGAGATAGTGATGTTTTGCCTTCTGATGGTTCAGTGCACACAAACTTTGTTTAATGCACACAGGGCCGTAGCCAGGATTTTGTTTCGGAGGGGCTGAGTTTGGTTCGGGGGGGGCTGAGACTGGGTGGAAGAGGGTCTACCCCAGCAAATCTTTTGTATTGTTATCCCAATAACCCCATTAATGTGGGATATAATGAGCATGGTGGTCAGATCATGATATGAATAAACATAACAGTTTAAATAATGTACCAGTAAGGCCTTTTCGCGGACCACCCTGAGAATTTCGGGGCTGAAGCCCCTTAGCCCCCCTGGCTACATGCCTGAATGCACACAATTATTGCATATAAAAAGTAACTATAAGCTATGTGTATAAGATGTACAGTAGATTAAACACACACACACATATAATGTAGACATGTATCCCATCTCCAAGATATGAATGTATATGCAAATACTGATAATCCAAAATCCAAAACACTTTTTGTCCAAAGCATTTCTGATAAGGGATACACAATATGCACTTTCATCATTCAGTCAAATAAGCAAATATGAATCTAATTTGGAGTTCCTGATATAATTATCTTTTTTTGTGAAAGCAGCCATCATTGCACTCCATATTTGACCTGGTACTGCTGACTGAAAAGTTTCAATTTCCCCACCATGCTGTGGTACATCCCGCAAACCTCTCCCAAAACATTGTCTACAAAATGAACCTTAAATTGAGAGCTCCAATATAACATAAGATTTACCTAAACATCCCCCCCCCCGCCGCCCTTCCTGTTCCATGTCTCAATCCTTTGTATTTTTTCTTGTCAATGATTTTTTTTCCTTGAAAGAATACTATATATCTCATAAGCCTTTCACACAAGTCCTTCAGATGTCTGGAAGCATTTCAAGCAAAACAGTGTATAAAATATCCCATAGAATTTTTAAATTGAAATTCCCAATTACATTAAGATGGATATCATTTCCATTTTTTTTACCTTTCTTGCTTCTTTTATCATCTTTCGAATTGTTTCCTTTATTGTGTAGGGTTGTATCCGTGGAGGATGGAAGAGCAGCTCAATATTTGTACCACCAGAAATCCCAGGCATCACATAAGGCCAACCCAAGTCAAGATTAGGAGCTTCCACATCTGATTCCATGGGCCAATATGTTCCCGATGAAGAGGTATCATCAACTGTATTGTCAGTAGCATAAATTGTGTTTTGGGGGAGCTTCTGAACAGTGCTTAGTATATAATTCAGCTCATCATCTGCAAGGAACTCTGAACATCTTTCCTTGGCAAGGAATTCTTGGTAAGCCTCAGAACCACCTTCAATCAGTGCATCAATGGCCAGCCTGTAACACTCCTTGTAATGTGGCTCAAGGTAGTTGTCCGATCTGCATTCATCGTGCAAAGACGACAGCAGAGATGAGCTTTCCATTTTCACAGTTCTTTAATGGCAACGTTTGTCAGACTTCCATTCATGAGCTATGGAATGCACCTAACATAAAAAGATGAATAGCAGTCAAAACATGTATAACAATATATAATAAGCTGTTTTCAATATTGTTGAGAAATGTCATGAAACAGAGAAAAAATCTGCTACATCACTAACTGTTTAACACATCAGTTCTCAAAGTGTGCTCTGGGTAGCGCTTGGGGCTCTGCAAGAGGTGCTCATGGGCACCATGGGAACTCCACCTCCTCTGGGGTTTCTATTATTATTATTGTTGTTATTATTATTAGCCGTCCCCTGCCAAGCGTTGCTGTGGCCGTCTGTGTACATGTGTTTTGTGTGTATATATATTTGTGTATGTGGGTATATATGTGGTTTTGTGCATGCATTGTAATATATTTTTATTTTTTGGCTTATAAGTCTCTTTTGTTGGTCACTCATTGGACTGATAGGTGTATTGTGTCCTAATTTGGTGTCAATTTGTCCAGTGGTTTTTTAGTTATGTTAATCCCATGAATGAACATTACATTTTTATTCATATAGATGATGATGAGATGATGATGATTATTATTAGAAACACAACAAGATTAGTACACAGCAAACAAGATCACAATGCTGGCTGTTGTATATTATAATTATTTCCAAGGTTGGATGGCCATCTGTTGGGTGTGCTTTAATTGCTCTGGGAAATCTTCCACTGTCAAGTTTGTGTTTGTCAAAATTGCTCTTCATTTTAAATATTGTAATTTTTGCACTGTTTTAATTAGTCCACACAAACACTCTCGATCCATCTGCCACTGGCCCAGACCATGCCTGATATATATATATATATATATATATATATATATATATATATATATATATATATAACAACATATAAACGTTTCTTGGGGCTCCACAAGAAACTTTTGCTTAAAAAACGGTTCCATGGCTGAAAAAGTTTGAAAACTCTGAGATAGGCAAAGTTTAAACCAATTCATTCACCTCCACATTTGTAGGTTTGAGTTTTGTGGATTTGATTGTCTGTGGATTTGAATAAAACATTCTCTCTAGGTAAATCTAGATCCTCCGCCACAATGGTTTACTTCTAGTTGAGGTTGACCATAGTTACGATGGAAGACCAAAAAGGTGTTACCTCAGTCCCCCAACACACACACACAGTATTTGCATTTACAGTTTGGCACGTTCACAGCTGTCCTCTACCTATAATCACAATGAATGTACTACATTGCAACCCAGGCATTAAATAAGCATTTCGCCCTGGGAAGAAGTAGAATGATCCCCACAGAACATTTTTATGTCCTTGGTAATCACAACTTTCTATGTGTGTATTTAATGTACCTTATTTAGTCTAGATCATACATTTTTCTTTCCCCCCTTTTAAAAACCACACATCTATATTGTTGGTTTGAGAATGCCACTTACTTAGCCAGTAAAAAAGGGAAATCTAAATGCACAAACACATGTCAATGAGATTAGACTTCCATTAGTTATGCAGCAAAATTCAGCCTTTCTTTCTTTCTTTCTCATGCTGGTGTACATGCTGGCTATAAAAAATATACACACCTCATCTCCAGTTACACCGAACCTGTCTGTGAGCTTATCAACCAGTTTTTCCCATGCTGATCTAATCCACTTTCTGCTTGCATCTTCAATCAACCTATATCACTTCCATGAATAATTAATACACCAACTCTGAAGAATGTTCTTCTCCCACACCTTGAATCAAATACGTAATCAGCAAAGTGATAATAGGTACCTGCCCTGTTCTTGAAAGCAGCAACTTGTATTTGTAGTGTTGCTGGTTTATTGAACAAGCATGGTTTTTGGCTGTTGTCCAACAATGAGGCCAGAACTTCAAAGTGGCTGAGTGCTAAGCAAGTGCCTAGATATTTTTTTTACTTTTTCATGTGCAGAAAACAGAGAGTCACATTTAAAATTAGCTTTCTTTCAATTACCGTTGCAACAAGTAACCAATTAAGCAAATATGATTGCTTAGTTAGCTATTAGAATTGCTGTGTAATAATAACAACAACTACTACTACTACTTTATTTATATCCCATCACTATCCCCTAAAAAGAACTCGGGACTGCTTCTAGAAAAGCACATAATAGTGGCATAAAAACACATAAAATACATCAACATTTATAACAGTAACAGTATCAATAAACATAAGGTAACACTCACAAGAAATAAGGGGAAAAAACCACTCAATTAAATAAAATATTCAATAAAAACACAGCAATAGCTATTAATTAAAATGGGCAGTGTATACACCGGTATAAGTCTGGCAAATTTTACTTTTTAAAAATCGACCAAAATACCTAGGTTTACTTATTCACAAATAAATATCAGTACTTTTTTCCCAAAAAGTATTATTACCTTCTCTGAATGGTGATAGGCATGAGCTTAGCCTGTCCCAGGAGAACTGAAAAGGAGCACAAACCCCCTATACTATCTCCATTGCAGTGCCATTCCCCCTATACCATGTTTACTATACTATATGCACTGCTGTGGATATAGTATAGTAAATATTAGGCATGCTAAAATTGAAACGGAAATCTAATTGATTCGTTAGAAATTCGTAATTAATGGGACTTTTGTTGTTTTACGGCTCGCTGCCGTGAACCCGGTACGGCACTTCGCGGCGCCATTTTTGTATCTGGGCCGTAAAGCATTCGTATGGCTTCGTTGCCCTTTTTAAGCGTGTTTTGTCAGTGGCTGAGGAGACAGGCCCCCGCGCGCCTCTCTGCCTCTCTCTAGCCTCGATCCAGGCTAGAGAGAAGCAGAGGGGTGCGCGGAGCGCCTTTCCAGCTAAAATATAAGCCGACCCAGGCTTGGGTCGGCTTATATTTAGCTGGTGCGGCGCTCCGCGCACCCCTCTGCTTCTCTCTAGCCTGGATCCAGGCTAGAGAGAGGCGGAGAGGGGCGCCTTTCCAGCTAAAATATGTTTCCGACCCAGGCTTAGGTCGGCTTATATTTTAGCTGGAAAGAGGCGCTCCGCGCACCCCTCTGCTTCTCTCTAGCCTGGATCCAGGCTAGAGAGAGCGGAGAGGCGCGGGGCGCCTTTCAGCTAAAATATAAGCCAACCCAGGCTTGGGTTGGCTTATATTTTAGCTGGAAGGGGGCCCCGTGCCCCTCTGCTTCTCTCTAGCCTGGATCGAGGCTAGAGAGAAGCAGAGGGGGCCCCTTTTCCAGCTAAAATATAAGCCGACCCAGGCTTGGGTCGGCTTATATTTTAGCTGGAAAGGCGCTCCGCGCGCACCCCTCTGCTTCTCTCTAGCCTGGATCCAGGCTAGAGAGAGGCGGAGAGGCGTGGGGCGCCTTTCAGCTAAAATATAAGCCGACCCAGGCTTGGGTCGGCTTATATTTTAGCTGGAAAGGGGCAGGCGCTCTCTGCCTCTCTCTAGCCTCGATCCATGGATCGAGGCTAGAGAGAGGCGAGGGGGTGAGCGAGGCACCGGCGAGCGGGGGGAAAGGGGCGAAGAAGAGAAAAGAAGGGATGGGAACCAAAGAGCAAAGGAAGGAATGAAAGAAGAGGGTAGAGAAGGAAGAAAGGAGGAAAGGGAAATAATAAGGGCGGGGGAGAATCGTACTTCACTTTCTGGTGTCCTGAGAGCTAGTAGCTAGTAGCTACTACCTCTTATATTTATGTTATACATTACAGCTCCACTTAATTGCACTGCAGAGGTGAAGGGAATGTTCCCCCTTGATTTTTAACTGTTTCCCTGCTTTTCCTACTTTAGAACCACATTAGAATTTCGTTAGTACTTAAGTTATATTTTAGCACTTTTTGGAAAAATTTTGTAAGTCTTTGATATACTAATCAAAAAAAAATCCCCCCCCCCCCCATTTGATTTTAGAATCCCGATTTTAGGATTCTAAACCAACCCTAGTAAATATGGTATAGGGGGAAATCATGGATGAAGAATCCAGGGATACAACCAACTATAATTATTTTACATCATGGACTGTGCTCATAAGTTTTTACCTAATTTGGGTCCCCAGATGTCATTGAACAACATCACTTCTGATTATCTGCCACAAATAATGGGAATTGTAGCCCAATAGCACTTGCGGCTCTGAGGCTAGGGAAAGGTTAAAGGACGTTGTAAAGTCTGACATCACATCCACAAGCCTTGTATCGAAATTCAAACCTCACTATCCTGACTGAACAGAACAAACAGCAGCCTTCCAGATGTTACTGTATCACAACTCCCATCAGCTGTAGTCATTATCTCTAATAATGAGGAATACAGGAGTTGTAGGGCCACATAAAATAGCAGCATGGATTTGGCCTGCAGGCCTTGAGTTCGACATCTGTGATCTAAGCACAGCAAAGTCTGAATTCTGTACCACCTGCAGCTTTGAATGATCTCTCAGTGCAAGTGAAGTTGTGGTGTGTGACTTGATGGCACATATACAAATACATTTCGCAGCCATCAAACCTTTATTCTAAAAGCTAGAAGAGATGCAGCAATATCAGCAGGAATTTTAGGAATCAGAAACCACATTTTTAGCCAGTATTATAATCGAATGCACTGTGATGTCTGCCACCATGACCACAATTTTATCTGCATTCAGGTTCAATTTGTTCACTTGTATGAAATGTCTAACCATAGCCAGGGAGTGCTTAAAAATAATAATGAAACCACAGGATTAGATATCACCAGGCAGCACCTCATTCCTTCACACATTCTCAACAAATGACACCCCCACTTAAGCAGATGTGGCAGAGATCCTGTTTTCCGCATCCAATTTCAACCCCAACATCCCACATACCAGAATATATATGCGTATGAATTACTAATTAACTAAACTGGTTCAGGCATACCTCAGTCAACAAAGCCTCTGACAAAGATGCTCCGTTTTACAAAGTCTTTTTACACTCCCAGACCCAGTGTTCTTCCTTGATCTCTTTCTAGGCTCAACCTATAACAGATCCTTCCATTATAGGACATAGTCCAACTCAGCCTTATTCAAAAGTGTGCCATTTAGTATACTGGGTTTTGATTCCAGATATGACAGAGCTGCTTCTGGTCAGCCAAAAGGGAGATCGAGGAATAGGAATTCTGCCTATGTTGGATGGATTTAGACTGCCCTTGAAATCGCAAAGCCACTTAGGTGTTTTTCTGGCATCAATCCTAAATCTTGACGTCCGGGTTTCAGAAGTGACCTGGAGTAAAAACTTGTGGACCAGCAGCACCCATTCCTTGAGATATAAAATCTAGCTATGAAGACTTGATTGCATCCTGTTTGAACATAGGCTATCATCGTTGTCCAGGTATGATGGCCTTCGAAGTGTAGTGCCTTGGTGGTGGGTACGTAGGTGACTGTGGAGATCTATTCTTGATCCACATGTTCTTCCACAGTGAGGGAATCGGTTCGCAGGTTGGAGGCAGTCCCGGTCAAGGCTGACTTGACGCGCCATCCTCTTGGCATGTTTCTCCCTTTCACACTCCATTCTTCAAATTCCACAGCACTGCAGTTCACAGTTATCTGCCAGTTAAAGCACTCAAAGGCCAGAGCTTCCCAGTTCTCTGGGTCTTAAGGTTAGCTTTAAGGCCATCTTTAAATCTCTTTTCCTGTCCACAAACATTCCATTTTCTGTTCTTGAGTTGGGAGTATAGTAACTGCTTTGGGAGATGGTGATTGGGCATTTGGCCAGTCCAGTGGAGTTGATGCCGTAGGAGCATTGCTTCAATGCTGGTGGTCTTTGCTTCTTCCAGCATGCTGACATTTGCCTGCTTGCCTTCCCAAGAGATTTGCAGGATTTTTCAGAGGCAACACTGGTGGAATTATTCCATAAGTTAAGTGTGATGTCTGCAGACAGTCCACGTTTCGCAGGCATATAACAGTGCTGAGAGGACAATAGCTTTATAAACAAGCACCTTGGTCTCCCTACGGATGTGCTAATCCACAGACACTTTCTACTTCATTTGAAAAAAAATGCTGCACTTGCAGAGCTAGGCGGTGTTGTATTTCAGTGTCAATGTTGACTTTTGTGGAGAAGTGCCATGAAGTGATTCTCAAAAGAGCAATGACAGGCACTGATGACTGCTGGACAGACCACAGGTTAATCCAATCCATGATGGCTATCAAGACTGCCCCCAAACACAGACTCCAAGGAAGAAAGATAAGGTACAAAATGAACACCCAAGCCCTTCAAGAACCCTCCAAACAAGCCCTTCTCCAAACAACACTGAAGGATCATCTACCCATAGAACACCCTGAAAACGTTGAGGAACATTGGAAGAAACTGAAGACCTCCATCATCACAGCTTGTGGAGAAACCATTGGAAACTAAGAAACATCAAGACTGGTTTGACAAAAATGACAAAGAGAATCAACAGTTAATTGCTAAGAAAAAGAAAGATTTCCAAACATAGCAGAGAGACACTAACTATGCTGCTGAGAAAAAGATCTATGCTAGTGCAAAAAAAAGAACCAGAGAACTCAAGAACACCTGGTGGACAAAAAAGGCTGAATAAATCCAACACTTGGCAGATATCCAGGGATTTTTAATGCCACAAAAGTAATCTACAGACCAAGAAATCATAGCATAAACTCTCTATGCTTATCAGATGGAACCAAACTTCTGAAGAACAAAAAATCTATTGCACTATGTTGGAAAGAGCACTATCACAACCTCCTGAATCACAGCTCTAATGTGTTTAAAGAGGTTCTTTCACAAATCTCGAAACAACAAACCAGGGATGAGCTTACAGCACTGCCTAGTTTGGAGGAAGTCAGCAACGCCATCTGCCAACACACAAAAATGTAACAAAACCAGCTGACCTGATGGGATTCCTGCTGAAATCCTTTAAGAGGGTGGTGGGCCTGAGCTATTATACACAACAACTCCACCAGCTAATTGAAAAAGTATGGGTGACTGAGAAAATCCGAGGATACTTCAAGGATGCCACCATCATCACCCTTTTCAAAAAAGAACAAATAACATACTGCGGAAACTATTGAGGTATGTCCCTTTCTAACCTTTGCTGGGAAAATCCTTGCAAGAATCCTTGCAAACCACCTTTTTCCTGTCACCCTGCCAGAATCCCAGAATGGCTTCTGCCCCTCCAGGGGAACAGTGGACATGATATTCACAGCACAGCAGCTCCAAGAAAAATGCAGGGAACAAAATCAACCTCTGTACATGGCATTCATTGACCTTGGAAAGGCATTCGACACAGTGAATCACAGTGCTCTCTTGACCATCCTCCAAAAAAATCAGATGCCCTAACAAATTTGTGAACATCCTGCAGCTCCTCCCTGGGCACATGATGGCAACAGTCTTGGACAGCAATGGCTCCCAAAGTGTCACCTTTAAGGTGGAATCAGGTGTCAAACAGGGATGTGTTATTGCCCCAACCTTATTTTCCATCTTCATCACTATGATACTTCATCTTGTTGATGGGAAGCTTCCCACCAGAGTGGAAAACTTCTATTGGACAGATGGCAAGCTATTTAACCTCAGCGGACGGAAAGCCAAAGCCAAGCTCACAACAACAATATGCTGATGATTGTGTAGTCTGTGCTCATTCAGAAGAAGACCTACAAGCCACTCTAAACATTTATGAAGAAGCATACGAGAAGCTCAGCCTCTAATTTAATATCAAGAAAACGAAAGTGCTCTTATAGTAGTCACCAGCCAATACCTCTGCAGTGCCAGAAATACAGCTTAATGGTGTAACATTAGAAACTGTTGACCATTTCTGCTACCTTGGCAACCTATTTGGACTATTCTAATGTAGTCTACATAGAGTTCACTTTGGCAATAATTCAGAAACTTCAGTTATTTCAGAATGCTGACCCAGAGAGAGTATAACTCTCTTGTTAAAACAACAGTGTCATTTCCATGCATAATTCAAAATGCAGGTCATGACCTAATAACACCCACATGGTTTAAATGCAGAGTATCCAAAATATCGTATCTCATTGTATAAAGATCAGGGCTCTAAGATCTGTGCATGCATGCTTTTGGATCCACTTCCATCACCGTCTTGCTCGGTGTGGACGGGAGAGAAAACCTTCTCAGTGGCTGTTTCCATGTTTGAAACACCTTTCCACAAGAGGCTAAACTGCCCCCTTCCTGCTTTCCAGCATTCAAAACCCTTTTTGTTTTAGCACCTTTTTGTTTTATTGTGCAAGCAGGAAAGCTTTTTATTGGAGTGACTGATGAGGAGCATTCTTCTAACCAAAGTGAAAGAAGAAAGTGTAAAAGCTGGGTTGCAGTTAAATATTTTAAAAAACCAAGATTATGGCAACCAGACCGATTGATAACTGGCAAATAGAGGGAGAAAACTTGGAGGCAGTAACAGGCTTTGTAATTCTAGGCACAAAGATTACTGCAGACGCAGAATGCAGCCAGGAAATCAGAAGACATTTACTTCTTGGAAGGAGAGCAATGACCAATCTTAATAAAATAGTGAAGAGTAGAGACTTCACACTGGCAACAAAGATCCGCATAGTCAAAGCAATGGTATTCCCCGTAGTAACCTATGGATGCGAGAGCTTGACCATAAGGAAGGCTGAGTGAAGGAAGATAGATGCTTTTGTACTGTGGTGTTGGAGGAAAGTTCTGAGAGTGCCTTGGACCGCGAGAAGATCAAACCAGTCCATACTTCAGGAAATAAAGCCCGGCTGCTCATTGGAGGGAAGGATATTAGAGGCAAAGATTACGTACTTTAGCCACATAATGAAAAGATAGGAAAGATTAGAGAAGACAATGATGCTGGGGGAAATGGAAGGAAAAAGGAAGAGGTGATGACCAAGGGCAAGATGGACGGATGGTATCCTTGAAGTGATTGGCTTGACTTTGAAGGAACTGGAGGTAGCCACAGTCAACAGAGAACTCTGGTATGGTCTGGTCCAAAAGGTCATGAAGAGTCGGAAGCAACTGAACAAATAAACAACAACATGTTTTAAATGATCTTATACTGTTTTACGTGGTGATTTCATATTTAATATTAGAGGTTTTGTAGTTGACTCTGAGACTTGTCTTGTTTCCCATTCTGGGAGAAAGGTGGCATATAAATGAAATATATAAGACTGCCACCTTATTAAAAATAAGGGCAACATAGAAATAGCACACTCCACTCCTGAAGAAGAGGAGGAGGAAAAGCTAGATATTATTATCATCACCATCTTCATTATCATTGTTCTATGTGCTTTGAAGTCAGGAAAAAGAAAAGTGTATCTGCTATCTACTTTAGTAATGACAGCAATGAAAGAAATAATAGTTATTCTTTCACTCAGAATATCTTACCAGTGTGGTGATGCAGTGGTTAAAGATAGTGTAGTATGTAGTGGTTAGAACATAGAACTAGATGAATCTACATTTGAATCTTTGTTCAGCCACGAATCTTAGTCTGTGATCTTGAGGTCATCACACATTCTCAACTTAAGCTACCTGTTTGAATAGTTATTATCATATGTGGAATAATCATCATATATGCCACTAGCTCCTTGAATCCGGGAATTGTAAAGACTATATTTCTTATAATCTCAGATACAAAATGACACTAAAAGGTGCAAGAATCACGTCCATCTGAGAGTTGCAAAACAATACATGAAGGTCTGGAGGATTTTCTATCCTGTATAAGCCATCATGATTTCAGCTTTGTACTTTAGTTTTATGGCTCCACAGAAACAACTTCAAATCCAAAAGAAAGATACAAATCAAATGAAATCAAGTGGACCCTTGGTATTTGCTCCAGCTTGGTTACAGGATGCCCCTGTGGACACAAAAATCCTAGTCTGAGTGCAGGAGGGGGATTATACAGAATTCTGCATAAACTGATTTCTGGCATATCTTTAATAGCAATGTAAAAATTCCCATCTGGTTATTTTGTTACATGACATCTATGTTACATGAATATTAATACAGAATAAAAAATGACAGCCGATTAACTCCGTTGTATGTTACTTATATGTCTCTATGCGTGACTAAGACAGCAAACATATAAACAGCTGGTGAAAGTTGATATCTGGAAAAAAATAATTACACATCCAACATGAAAGTGGTTTTTCAGACAAATTAAATTCAATAATTTCAATATAAAGTAGAAACTAAAAAAATGAACCAATTTGAATTACTCAGAGCCAGTCTGTCACAGATATTTCTAAAGCATTCATTAATATTGGCTTGAAAATGCCAATGTGAAAGGAAAATTACAGTTCCATTTTATTTGATTTTCAGCCCTTCAGCTACACTGGAATTCACCTTAATATATTAAATTGAATTGAATATTACTTAAACATTTTAAAGTAAATTTGTTACGTCTTTCCAGATGGAAGGGGAAACATCCTCAATGCAATTTCAAGTGTGCAATGGCTAGCATGTAAAGCTTACCTCATACTCTGACAAACCAACTATATTTTTGTACCAGTCTAAAGTTGGTACAAAACTTTTTTCCAGTTCCTTATTTCCCTAAATTTTGAAATGTAACTTAATCGCATAGATTAAAGACTAACTCTAGCCCTAATCCTACCCCACGTCACCCCAAACCTAACCCAAATACTCTAACCCTAACCTGGATTAGATGGCAATGTGGACTCAGATAATTCATTTCAAAGCAGATATTGTGCATTATCTGCCTTGATATTCTGGGTTATATGGCTGTGTGGAAGGGCCCTAGATCATTGCATTAATCTTCCAGGACAGGAAAATAATGATTGAAGTTTTACAACAATAATATCTACCCTATATGGAATGAGGACTGCTAGATCTTTGAGCTGCTTTCAGAAAAAGGAAGAAGCACTAAGGACCACATTGCAAACATACGTTGCAGAAGAGAGAGCATCAAAAAATGTCGGAAGAAAATCCATCTGTGCTGTATTGACTGCACCAAAGCTTTACTTTTTTTTTGCTAGTTAAGGAAAACTAAGGATTGACTTAACTCAATGGATGCCACAACGTTTGATTGCCTTGATGTTTAATCTATACATAAGATAAGGGTCTACTATATAAGAGTACAATCTCTTTCTGAGAGAAAGATAGGATATTAATGCAAGACAGATCGGGAATGGGAAAGGAAAAGGAAAATAAACTTTTTGACTGCCAAGAGGGTTGGGAAAGGCTGTAGCTCAATTTATATATTTAATTGATATACCGAACATATATCAGAGAAAGCTAAGTTAGACTCAAAGGAATGAGGTATGAAAATTGGATGATGGAACATCAACAATTTAAGACAGCCAGATAACACCATGCTAGAAATAGAAAACTGCCCAGAGTTCAAACAACTATCAAGAATACTCAAGGAAGAAAGTTCAAAATCTGGATTGCAATGGAATACAAAAAGAACAAAAGAATGGCAATTGATGATGTGCATAAATTTAAAATAGACAGTGAAGGCATAAAAATAGCCAGAGACTTTCTATTCCTTGACACAGTGGAAAGTGAAATGTTGTAGTCAAGAAATCAGAGGACGAGAAGCAGCTGTGAAGAAACGGAATAATATATATTCATCTCAAGCATAGGGATCTATCAAGGAATGTCTCAATTTGAATTGTTCGCACTAGTATTTCCAGTTTCTGCATATGGTTGTGAATCATTGAATAGTGTGGTGAAGAAAAACAGAAGAAAAGAGTAGAACAGTGATTTTCAACCTTTTTTGAGCCGCAGCTCATTTTTTACATTTACAAAATCCGGGGCATACCACCAACCAAAAGGACACAAAATGACACTCTAACACAGTAATATATATAGTTAATATGTTTTTAAATGTATTTATACACTCACTTAGTGTGAAACCTGGGCTTGTTTCAATAAACGGAAAGGTGTTTCATTTCGAGATGGCGTTTAAGCTTGCTTGGCACCATGGCACTATTGGACAGCTTCTCACCACACACCAAGCACAGCGGATTCGGTGCAGTCGCATCCCCGGTGAAAGTGAATCCATCAGAAAGATAGCTTTCACTGTATTGCCTCGAGCTCACCGTCTTTTCTTTTTTCTTTTGTCCACCACTCATATTAGGGCCTTCATCTGTGTCATAATTTTGTCCAGGGCCCTGTTCGGCATTTGCTTTTTCCCTTCTCAACAACTTCTCCATCACTGTCACTGGCTTGTCTTGCTGTGATCCCAAATTGCCACTGTCACTTGACGCTCAGCTGCAGTACTAACTCTAACTTTGTTTACTTACCGTATTTTTCGCACCATAAGGCGCACCTGCTGATAAGACGTACCCTGTTTTGGGGGGAGGAAAATAGGAAAAAAGGGAGCCCTGCGGAGGCGCTGCCTCTTCCTCCGTCCTTCCGTCCCTCCCTCCGGCCTCTCTCCTTCCATGCGTACTTACAGCCAGCGAGGCCTTCCTCCCCTTCCTCCTTGGAAGAGGCGCATCTTCCTGACATCAGGAAGAAGCGCCTCTGTCTTCGGGCCTCGAGGGCGGCCTCCACGGAGACCTGAAGACAGAGGCGCTTCTTCCTGACGTCAGGAAGAAGCACCTCTGTCTTCGGGCCTCGAGGGCAGCCTCCACGGAGACCCGAAGACAGAGGCGCTTCTTCCTGACGTCAGGAAGAAGCGCCTCTGTCTCGGGCCTCGAGGGCAGCCTCCACGGAGACCAAGACAGAGGCGCTTCTTCCTGACGTCAGGAAGAAGCGCCTCTGTCTTCGGGCCTCGAGGGCGGCCTCACGGAGACCAAGACAGAGGCGCTTCTTCCTGACGTCAGGAAGGCGCCTCTGTCTTCGGCCTCGAGGGCGGCCTCCACGGAGACCTGAAGACAGAGGCGCTTCTTCCTGACGTCAGGAAGAAGCGCCTCTGTCTTCGGGCCTCGAGGGCAGCCTCCACGGAGACCCGAAGACAGAGGCACTTCTTCCTGACTTCCCTCGTGGCCTCCCCCTCCTCCTGCTCCACCTCGGGTTCCTCCGCGCCGCCGGTAAGTACAATATATCGCCCCCCTCTGCTCCCCCCCCTCCCTCCCTGCGTCTTCGCTCCATAAGACGCAGCTGATTTTTCATCCCACTTTGGGAGGAAAAAAACTGCGTCTTATGGTGCGAAAAATACGGTAGCTGTGTCTGAGCGAATCCAAGATGGCGTGACCATAGCACTCTCGCGTCACTTCTTAGGTGACGTGAGAGTGCTATGGCTCCATTTCTTAAAGAGACAGATGCGCCTTATAGTTTATATATGAATGAAGTTCGAAAATAATTTCCCACGGCACACCTGATGATTTCTCACAGCACACTAGTGTACACTGGTTGAAAATCACTGGCGTAGAAGACTGAAAACAAATAAGCTCACTTGAAATGTGCTGGTGAAGAGTTATATGGATGTTGTGGACTACTAAAATGATTAATAATGGTCCTTAGAGCAAGTCGAGACTTAGGTTGAACCAGTTGGTACTGGGTCACTTTGAAAGTTTTGTGGCTTTACACCTTTTTGCCTTTATGGTTCATTGCACTTACAGATTGAGATGTTCGATAGAATTTTGTTCTAGCACTGCCCTTTATTGTATTACCCTACCTTACTTTGTACTGTACAGCCATCAATGTAGTTCAATTTGCTCTTCATGCTTCCCCACCCTTCATGAATATACTGACTTTCAAACTGTGGGTGTGAGGCCTGGGAGTTTGGCAAAGGAGCTCCGTCAGTCCCAGTCAATTATCCTGCCTGCTTGTTCATACAAGAAATATGACGTTAGGTAGAAATATAAATTTATCTTCTCCTTTGACTGTTTGTTTATTGTAAAAAAAAGCCAGGAGGCATAGGTTTATGGATTTATGATTTCTTCTATTTCTCCTTGCGGTTCTTCTTTTTAATGAAAGCGAGTCATTCACCTTATTGTTCCTTTACCACAATTATGATGACACAAACATGTACTCAAATTATCTTTGGACTATGAGGGCAAATATATCAGAAAGTAGTTGTTGCTTAAATAAGCACATTTCCAGCAAGTCCTGTAGAAACCTTGCAGGAGTTGCACAATGGGATAATCTGAACATGACACATACTGTAGAGTTGCCGGAGGGTGCCTCTGCCTTTTATGATTATGTAGAAGAGGGAATTCAAGCTGATTTGGCTTGTTACCTGGTTCCTTGACAAATGTCAATTCCTGAAATGTCCTCATCCAATTTTCGCTCTGGCAACCCTAACACTGGAGAGAAAACTTTTCTTTTTGGCCAGCTGAGTAGAACTGTAAAATATGGAAGGATGTGGATATTGAACTCACATGGAGATGAATATGCACATTTAGATATTGAAAACTGTAAGAAATAACCGTGAATGATACTTCAAGCTGTTTAAAGAATTTAGGAAGAACTTCCTGATGATAAAAGTTGTTTTTTCCAATCGAATATACTGACTGGGGGTGTGGTGGAGTCTCTTCCTCAGGAAGTTTTTACACAGAGGACTGGATGGCCATCTGTTGGGAGTGTTTTGAATGCATTATCCTACATGGCAAGGGGTTGGATTGCATGGACATTGTGGTCTCTTCCAACTCTACGATTCTATGAAAAGGTGATCTCACACTAAACTGGACCAGATCCAGACTTAGTCATACAAGAGCAGACACCTCCCCACCGAACTCAATAGGACATGTTAGTTGTGATTACTCTAATCCTCCATTCATTCTGCTGATCTCCTTCAAAGCATGACTAAGCTTGAATACATCCCATTATAAAATTACTAGAACTGCTCTTAAAAAACAATGCTAAGACTGAAATTAGTGCATCTTAAAGTGGGAAGTTTCTACCATAGCAACTGAATTTCTTGGCAGTGATAAACCAAATTATACTTGAGAGCTGAACACCTTTTTGTCCCAGTGGAAATAAAGCAAAAAACCTCAAAGGTGTCTAAACCTGTCATCAGAATATTCTAGTATTAGGACAGATTTATTTATTTATTTATTTATCATATTTCTATACCGCCCCTCTCAGCCCGAAGGCGATTCGGGGCGGTTTACACAAGGTAGTCTCTGCCCTCCAATCAAAACATAAGCAAAATAAAACCAAACAATAACCATATAACATAGCAATTAGCAGATAGCAGCAGGATTCAAATATTAATCTTTATTAGAATCCTACTGCTAAAACCAATCTGTCCTAGTACTAGGGTATTTTCATGTAGTATCCAATGCAATTTTCTGAATCGGCACTCCAAATAATCCCTGGAACACACTGAAAAACCAAGACACCAAGGAAAAAAATTCTATAGTCTATATTTATTTATTTATTTCCCACATTTCTATCCCATCACTTCTCAACCCTCGAAAAGGGACTCAGGACGGCATTATGTTGAGCCCCGATAAGAGCCTATTACAAAAATTACGATCATAAAATCACAAATTAAAATATCTCATAATTAAACAATACATAATTAAAACCATTCAAAGATTAAAACAGTAAACCAGTCTCGTCAGTCATATCACTATTGCAATTTGTCCCTTTAAAGTGCTGCTTACATCTATTGACCAAAACCTGGTCCCAGAACCATTATTATGGTCCCAGAATTATTATAGAACACCAGTTAAATGAACCTCAACTAAAAGTTCAGTTTCATCCCTTACTATCTTACCAATTTCTTCAGAAAAGCAAAGTGGGGAAGAATGTATGAAGTTATTACTTTTTCTCCTATCAAAACTGTGTTGACTATTTTGATGAACAGTATTTTATTTTTAAAAAATTTCTAAAACTGTACTGACAACAATTAATTGTTCACGATTCAGAACATACCTAGTTAATGTTTGGTTTTTTTAGAGCACAAACCACAATCCGTACGTAGAATAAACTGAAGATCACTGAAAACAAAAGTCAGACCTCTGGGTAAACTTGAAGACAATGGTGCAGTAAAGCTCCCATTCTATACATTATCTTACTATCTCACTTGAAGCTTAAACCTCTAAAGGGAATCTACTATATTAAGAAGAAGAATACAACTAAGGCAAGGAAGAAGGAATCAATTGGGGGGGGGGTGTTGAATTATTGCTTTCCTTGACTAGGCTCATGTCCCTTACTTTTTTAGACACGTTAAAACTGTAACTGCCATGGCCCAATGCTATGGAATCCTAGTTGGTGAAGCACTAATACTCTTTCGGAAAGTATGCTAAAGACCTTGTAAAATAACAACTTCCATGATTCCGTAGCGCGGAGCCATGGCAGCTAAAGTGGTATCAAATTGCATTAAATCTACAGTGAAGAAGCACCCTACAACTCACAGCAGTCCTAGTAAGGATAGTCAGTGGCGAGGAGTGAGCAGCATTGCAATTTAACAACTAGAAATCTTTTTTGCCATTAATGTTGTCAGAGTATCAATGTCTTGCTCTACAAGGACACTTCTGGAAGTGCAGAAGGAAACGTGCTATATCCTAGCATTTCGGTTACCAGTTTAGAGATAATAAGGCTTCGTCCCCCAGTGGCGCAATGGGTTAAACCTCCAAGGGCCATCCAGTCCTGCCCCTTCTGCCATAAGGGAAAAGCACCATGAAAGCACTCCACACAGGTGGCCATTCAGACAGGGGAGGGGAGGGGAAGGGAAGGGAAGGGAAGGAAGGGAAGGGAAGGAAGGAAGGAAGGGAAGGGAAGGAAGAAGGAAGGGAAGGGAAGGAAGGGAAGGAAGGGAGGGAAGGGGAAGGGAAGGGAAGGAAGGAAGGGAAGGGAAGGAAGGAAGGGAAGGGAAGGAAGGGGGAAGGAAGGGAAGGGAAGGGAAGGGAAGGAAGGGAAGGAAGGGAAGGAAGGGAAGGAAGGAAAGGAAGGAAGGGAAGGAAGGAAGGGAAGGAAGGAAGGGAAGGGAAGGAAGGGAAGGGGAAGGAAGGGAAGGGAAGAGAAGGGCCTTCAAGGACCATCCAGTCCAGCCCCTTCTGCCATAAGGGAAAAGCACCACCAAACACTCCACACAGGTGACCAGTCAGACTCCGAAAAGAAGGGTAGGACTGCTGAAATCTGGGGAGTGAGGTGAGTTCCCATCTGTCAGCTCCAGCTTCTCATGCAGGGGATATGAGAGAAGCCTCCCACAGAACGGTAAAATATCCAGGCATCCATTGGGCAACATCCTTGCAGATGGCCAATTCTCTCACAGCAGAAGCAACTTGCAGTTTCTCAAGTCACTCCTGACATACACAAACAATCCTAAAAAGCAACCTACCAATGGAGAAGATGTTCTGAGTCATATGAATTGACTAAAGCCGTTGTCTTAAACATACTAGTATGCAGTAAAACCTGTGTTGTTGTTGTGCCCCTTCAAAGCATTTCTGACTTAGGGCAACCCTACCATAGGGCTTTCTTATTCAGAGGTGTGTTTGCCTTCTGCCACAGTCTGAGGCTGAAGGAGGCAAAATCGCTGACCTGCCTAAGGTGAGTGAGTTTCCATGGCCAAGTGGGGATTTGAACCTGGGTTTCCAGAGTCATAATCCAATGTTCAAACCACTACACCATGCTGGATCTACCCACATGTATTTGAAAACCAGGTCTTCTATAATGGAGTAATATTCTGCTAGGACTCAGAGCATTGGGTTCAAATTCCAGGAAAGGAAATTCCACCTGAATGTTAAGAAGATTTTCCTAAATGGAAGCGCTGTTCAGCAGTGGAACTCTCTGCCTCGGAGTATGGTGGAAGCTCCTTCCTTGGAGGCTTTTAAACAGAAGCTGGGTGGCCATCTGACAGGGAGTGCTTTGATTGAGCTTTTCCTGCATGGCAGGGGTTGACATGGATGGTCAGTGTGGTCTCTTCTAACTCAATGATTCTGTATTTTCTTGTTGATTATCTACTCCATAAATCAATACTGATACATATAAAATCCTTTAAACATATATTCAACATTGTAAGAAAGTGCTGTATATGAGATAAATTAAGCTAAATGAATCCTGGAACTAGATTGAGTTGTCATCCATGTGGTGCCCATATTTTTAAAGTACAGCAGGTTACATGTTGGGACCTTGCGAACTTTCCCATCCCCTTCAATCAACCAGAGACATTGTTTCTTAAATCATAAAGTGTGAAATTAAGGTCAAGTAGACTAGACCTGGAAGGCACTGAACTTTGTCATATCTAGGTGGAGTCTTCACTAGTATCTGGCTGTTCTGTACTTATTCCAACGAGATAAGAAGACTTGCTTAGCTTGGCTCCATTAAGCCTTCCATAACATAAACATCTCACTTAAAAGTAATTTACAAAGTCCATCAAAGACATTCCAGCCACTGTCGAACCCCCCACACACACACACACAATCCAGCAACTGCTATGAATGTCAATGTACATTTCAAGGCCTTGCCTTTCTCATCAACCACCTTTTCATTTTTCAATAATGAAAATCTTGAGCTGATGACCTTCTTTAGGAATGGCCTTTTAAAATGATTAATCAAATGTTTAAGACAAGCTGCCTGTATGTGCGCTTTCATGTCATCTTTCAATGTATGGCAACTCTTTGAATTGCTTAGGGTTTCTTATGCAATGAATACTCAGGCCCGTTCCACACTGGATCTGATCCCAGATTATATCCTTATCCCAGATTATATGGCAGTGGAGACTCATATAATCCAGTACAAAGCAAATAATTTGGGATCGCATCCTGGGAAATAGAACTGTGTGGAAGGTGCCTCAGAGATGATTCACAGCTCCTTACTGATATATAGCTGACAGAACGTAGTACGAGAGTTGAATGGAAAGTAATGCCTCCACCTTCGTAACTCCTCAACAGATGGCAGTACTGGTACGCGCCAGGTAGTGGCTTGTTCAGTAGACTCTCCTCTACAAATCCATTTTGGCGGCAAGCCTTAGCATTGAACGGTTGTGTTGTTAAAGTGCGAAGTATGGAACCCTGCACAGACGGTCGGTCAATGCGACTTAAGCAACGTGGAGTCATTGAATTCTTGACAGCAGAAGGTGTCACCCCAAAGGAGATTCATCAGAGAATGCAAGCCGTTTATGGTGATTGTGTTGATGTGAGTACTGTGCATCGTTGGGCGAGTAAGTTTAAAGACGTTGAGGTGGGAACATCTGACTTGCATGACAAACAAAGAGTTGGACATCCTGTGACAGCAACCACCAAGTTTTACAGGCAAAAGGTTTTCAGATTGATTCAGGATGATCGTCGTATCACTCAAAGAGAAGTTTCAAGCATAATCGGCATTTCACAAGAATGTGTGGGTCACATTATTGCTTTTCTTGGCGCTCGGAGGATCTGTGCATGATGGGTACACAGCAGAACTTCAGAGACTGGGTCTCATCACCGTACGGCATCCTCCATACAGTCCAGATTTAGCACCATCTGACTTCCATCTGTTCCGGATAATGAAAGAAGATCTGTGGGGACATCATTATGCTTCTGATGAAGACGTTGAGAGAACTGTGAGGTGCTGGTTGCGGAAAACAGAGTGTCAACTTTTTCTGTGACAGCTTCAGAAAACCTGTATCCAATTGTCTGGTGATTATGTGAAAAAGTGAATAGTGGTCCTTAAAGAGCACATTCTAAGGATTATTTCTGCATTTGATTTATTAAAATATTCCCATCCAAACCCAAGTAATGAAGGTGGAGGCATTACTTTTCATTCAACCCTCATATTTCTTAGTCAAGTACAAAACAAGGCTGCTCTTATTCAGCTTCAAGATCAGAGAGGAGCTGCTGCCTTTGGGGTATTATTTATAAGACCTGAGCTTGCTTGCTTCCTTCTTTCCATTCACACAGAAAATGGGAATTGGTGGATGTATGCATTTTTGAAGAGCAAAAGGAACCTAAAGGCAAGCCATCCTAAACTACTTTACCCTCCTGCTTGAGCCCCCAGTGGTGCATTAAGCCCCTAATAGATCAATGGGTTAAACCCTTGTGCCAGCAGGACTGAAGACCGACAGGTCAGAGGTTCAAATCAGTGGAGAGCACAAGTGAGCTCCCTCTGTCAGCTCCAGCTCCCCATGTGGGGACATGAGAGAAGCCTCCCACGAGGATGGTAAAATATCAAAACACCCAGGTGTCCCCTGGGCAACGTTCTTGCACACGGACAATTCTCTCACACCAGAAGCAACTTGCAGTTGCTCAAGTCACTCCTGACATGGAAAAAAAAGAAAGAAAAACCTCCTGCTGTTTTTCTCCTTAGTCAGATCCAGATGACTACAAGGAGATAAGGAATGCAAACCCTTTTACCCCCATGAGTGCAGCCCTGTGTTGCAATGGATCACTCCCAGGTACACAGTACGCATACAGGAAGTTCTCATTCTCTCTCAAACCAAATGCCAAATGAGTAACCGAAATGCCTCGAACAAAACAAGAAACGTCAATTTGTATGTATGCATAAGATTGCAGCCTGGATGCGTATACCTGTGACCAACATTTGCCTTCCTTACTAATCTTGACACAAACCAGTTTCCACACAGCCCTATATCCCAGAATATCAAGGCAGAAAATCCCACATTATCTGTTTGAACTGGAATATATGGCAGTGTGGACTCAGATAACCCAGTTCAAAGCAGATACTGTGGGATTTTCTGCCTTGGTATATGGGAGCCCCCAGTGGCACAGTGGGTTAAACCACTGAGCTGCTGAACTTGCTTACTGAAAGGTCGCAGGTTCAAATCCAGGGAGCGGAATGAGCTCCTGCTGTTAGCCCCAGGTTCTGCCAACCTAGCAGTTCAAAAACATGCAAATGTGAGTAGATCAATAGGTACCGTTTCGGCGGGAAGGTAGCGGTGCTCCACGCAGTCATGCTGGCATTGAAGGTGTCTACAGACAATGCTGGCTCTTCGGCTTAGAAGTGGAGATGAGTACCCACCCCCAGATTCAGACACAACTGGACTTAATGTCAGGGGAAAACCTTTACCTTTACTATTCTGGGATATAGGACTGTGTGAAAGGGCCCTGAGATCCTGTTATTGGCAATTACCTTCTCCTCCACAGTAAACTAAGGAAGGCTTTTCACTGGTGGTGTCTCAAGAACTCCATGTGTTCGTTGCCTTTCGACTTGGGTGGCCAGGAGGGAAATTGCCATAGCTGGCTGAATATTGCTGCCATGATGCCCCACAGCCTTTCTCTGTTGTGTGGAAACCTTTTCTCCTGCCTAGTTTGGGCTTGAAAATGCCTTGTTTTCTCACTTGATCCCATTAAAACAATACACTGTGCCCCTTTCCACACAGCTGAATAAAATCCCACAGTATCTGTTCTCAACTGGAATTTATGGCAGTGTGGACTCAGATAACCCAGTTCAAAACAGCTATTGTGGGATTTTCTGCCTTGATATTCTGGGTTATATCGATGGATGCCACTTCTCTTCCCCTGTCCCTACCTTCAATGTCTTCTGCTGTAAGATACAACTGGGTGCCTTTTATTTTTACTTCTTGATAATAATTAAAACACCATCCCATGCTTAGCAAGGCCTCAATACTCAATGTTTTGTGAGAACAAAGGAATGAATAGTTGTTTATATTTTCTGTAAATATGGTAAAGACATCTGATCCCATTTGCTTTGAGTCTCCTTGTGGAGAGAAAAAGCCAGGGTATAAACAAACATAATAATAATAATAAATGTGATTTGGAAACTAATCGGGGTTGACTCTGGTGGTTAGTACTTGGATAGGAGACCACCACTGAATACCAACTGCCTCAGGCTATATTGTGGATAAACAACCCTGGAGTATTCCTTGCCTAAGAAAGCCCTATGAGATTTATGGGCCCACCATAAACTGACAGACAATTTAAAGGTACACATATACATAGGTCTAAAGGAGCCCCCAGTGGAACAATGGGTTAACCCCTTGTGCCAGCAGGATGGCTGAATGAAAGGTCGGCAATTCAAATGCAGGGAGCAGGGTGAGCTCCTGTCTGTCAGCTACAGCTTCTCACGTGGGGACATGAGAGAAGCCTCCCAGAGGATGGTCAAACATCCGGGCATCCCCTGGGCAACGTCCTTGCAGACGGCCAATTCTCTCACATCAGAATCGACTTGCAGTTTCTTAAGTCGCTCCTGAAACTCACACACAAACAAACAAACAAAAACACAACCAAAGGCACACATATACATATAGTGTTATGATTTATGCCAATCTGTATTTATTTATTTTACATATTCCAATGGGGGGGTGATTACTGGGTTGTTCCTGCTCCAGCTCAGGATAAACAGCGTAAGACAATTCATTGATTTTGGCAAAAGCCCCAAATACTGTCTGCATCAGTCCTGAATTATACTTCCACACAGCTCTGTATCCCTGAATAACAAGGCAGAAAATCCCACATTATCTCAGTGTGGAGTCAGATAACCCAGTTCAAAGCAGATATTGTGGGATTTCCTGCCTTGATATTCTGGGATATAGGGCTGTGTGGAAGGGCCCTTAGATGGGACACCGCTATATTTTATAAGAAAGAACTGGCAAAACCACCTCTGAGTATCCCTTGCCTAAGAAAACCCAATTAAATGCATGGAGTCATCATAACTCACGTACACACACAATGATGTTTCACCTTTGTTAGTTTCTAGATACTTAATAATGACTTTTTAAAGTGTTATAAGTAGTTTTGAATCCCAATCTAGTGAAAAAACTGGATTGAAATCATAATCATGATAACAGCAACCGCTAAGGCTGGATTAACCATTAAACAAAATAAGATCATGCTTAAGACATCAAAGGAAAAGGGGGCACCATATAAAATTTCCATTACAGGATTTACCAGCAGCCATATATCACAAAACTTTAGATGGTGCAGCTGAACCAGGTTCCACAAAAAGAATCTCCCACAATAAAAGGCTTTACAATTATAAAAAGTGGGAGAAAACTTTCCAAACCAAATGGAGTGGAAGTATACAAAAATAAACATTGGTTTGTTGTGAGTTTTCCGGGCTATATGGGCATGTTGCAGAAACATTGTTTTCCATCCTAGTTTCTGTTTTGCTTCATTTCAAAAAATGAAATGTTTATCTTAACTTTTTGAATTGGTGATATATGGTTGGGGGGGGGGGGATCTCTCGAATATCAAAGGCCTCCACAAAAGGTCTTAATCTGTCTCTTCTGCCACCACCAAATTGATAGATTATCTTTATTTATTTATTGTAAGTCATTTTGCATCCCAGTCCAGAAGAAGACAGAATAGAAAATCGTTATCACAGCAGTAGCACCAAATTTGGTAGTTTGTGGATTTTCGATGTCTTTTCAATAGTTGCAAACTGCTCTGAAGGAAAACAGGATTAAAATTATCACCACCATCATAACCACAATAGCAGCTGCTACTACTATTAGATTGTTGCTTGTGGACAATTTCTGTGTGTCTGTAAACCACTGAGTTCCAATTTGGGGGAAGTTGGGAAATAATAACAACAACAACCAGCATTGTGCTCAAGGCAAGCAGGGAGATCAGCTTATGGATTTTTATCAATCACTTTATAAAGCATCTTAACCCACTTGAATCCCAGCCCGAGAAAGTCAAGTAACAACAATAACAGTAGCCAACATTATCGGGTTTGGTTTCTTGTGGATTTTAACAATGACTTTTTGTAGCTGTTGTAAATCATTCTGAATCCCAGTAAAGAAAGTAGTAGTAGTAGAAGAGCAGTAGCCAGAAAGTATAATAATGATGATGATGATGATGATAATAATAATAATAATAATTGGAGTAGCCACCAGGTTTGGTAGCTTGTGGATTTTTAACAATGTATTTTTGTAAGCACTCTAAGCTCCAATCTGGGGTCAAGGTGGGCAATAACAATGATTATGATGATGATTATAATAATAAGACTCTGTAACAAAATTTGGGGGGAAATCCATTCCTGGTTTGAAAGTGTTATTTCCTGTTTAACTGTGAGGTACTGACTTTTAAAATAGTTGTTATTCTCTGTGCTGCTCATGGACCCTAATAAAGTCTTGTTGTTTGTGGCTGCTATTGAGAAACCATAGCAAAAATATGCTGCAGGATGTCCCACAAAGACAAAGGTTTTGCGGTTGAATGAACTTTTTCCTCATGTTTTCATGATGGAACCAATTAGGAAATTAGGAAAAAAACATTAGTAACCCAGGAACAAAAACTGAGTTACATAATGTAATATAAGAGCAGATGGCTTGTGGATTTTTAACAATGTATTTTTAGTTGTGAGCCACTCTGAGCTTCTGTCTGGGGAAAAGGTGGGCAATGATAATAATAATAATAACAATAGATTTAAAGATAGAACTGCAAAGACTCTGGTACAAGCCAGTAAAGGTGGTCCCAGTGGTGGTCGGCACACTGGGTGCAGTGCCTAAAGACCTTGGCCTGCACTTAAAAACAATCGACGCTGACAAAATTACCATCTGTTAGCTGCACACATTGTTCGGCGATACATCACACAGTCCTAGACACTTGGGAAGTGGGTTGTTGTATGTTTTTCGGGCTATATGGCCATGTCCTAGAAGCATTCTCTCCTAACATTTTGCCTGCATCTATGGCAGGCATCCATAGACGCAGGCAAAACGTCAGGAGAGAATGTTTCTAGAACATGGCCATATAGCCCGAACAAAAACCCTACAACAACCCAGTGATTCCGGCCATGAAAGCCTTCGACAACACTTGGGAAGTGTCCGACGTGTGATCCAATACCAAAGCCAGCATTGTGATCTTGTTTGCTGTGTACTAATCTTGTTATGTATCTATTATTATTATCATCACAAAACCACAGTATGTCACAGCAAGCAAGATCTATACGCTGGATTTTGTATCAAAAAATCACAAGTCGAACATTTCCCAAGCATCTAGGACTGTGTGATGTATTATTATTATTATTATTTAAAAACCACGGTTTGTCACAGCAAACGAGATCTATATGCTGGATTGTGTATCAAAAAATCACAAGTCAAACACTTCCCAAGCATCTAGGACTGTGTGATGTATTATTATTATCACAAAACCACAGTATGTCACAGCAAACGAGATCTATATGCTGGATTTTGTATCAAAACATCACAAGTGAACATGTCACTGTGTGATTTATTATTATTATTATTATCATCATCACAAAACCACAGTATGTCACAGCAAACGAGATCTATATGCTGGATTTTGTATCAAAACATCACAAGCTGAACACTTCCCAAGCGCATAGGACTGTGTGATGTATTATTATAATATTATTATTATTACAAAACCAGGGTATTTGTCGAGATCTATATGCTGGATTTTGTATCAAAACATCACAAGTTGAGATAGGACTGTGTGATGTATTATTATTATTATTATCACGAAACCACAGTATGTCACAGCAAACGAGTTCTATATGCTGGATTTTGTATCAAAACATCACAAGTTGAACACTTCCCAAGCATCTAGGACTGTGTGATTTATTATTATTATTATTATCATCACAAAACAACAGTATGTTACAGCAAACGAGATCTATATGCTGGATTTTGTATCATAACATCACAAGTCGAACACTTCCCAAGCGTCTAGGACTGTGTGATGTATTATTATATATATATATATATATATATATATATTATTACAAAACCAGGGTATGTCACAGTAAACGAGATCTATATGCTGGATTTTGTATGAAAACATCACAAGTTGAACACTTCCCAAGCGCGTAGGACTGTGTGATGCATTATTATTATTATTATTATTATTATTATTATTATTAGGCGCAGGAACCCTTAACTGCTATTCTCTCCCCTTGATCCCTTTCTTTCCAAACCCTTCAAACCAGGACCCTTGTTCTTTCCATGCTCTTGCCCCTCTTTTCCCTGGATGCCTGCCTGCCTTCTCTGGATAACAAATGAATGAAAGGGCAAGCAAAGCCACAACTTTGGGCGCATCTACACTGCAGAATGAATGCAGTTGGATGGACATTGGATGGATACCCCCATGGCCTTGGCTCCATCATGCTATGGAATCTTGAGAGTTGAGGCACCAAGACTCATTGAGCTAGGCTGCTAGGCAGTTCATGTTTCTAGGTAGCATTGAGATAAGGGCTTCTCCGGGGTAGAAGAAGCCCTTTCTTCCTCAATCAGAGGCACTTACTTGGGGTCCAGGAGCCTCCGCAGGAAAAGGCGCAGGAGCAGGAAAGCAAGGCTGTGCGTTTCGGGTGAAAGAGAGCCAGAGAAAGAGAGGAATGAGCCCCGCTTCAAGTTGAGACAGGGCTCCCTCTTGGCAGGTATTTCCTGCCCTGCTCTCTCTCTCTCTCTTTCTCTCTGTGTGTGTGTTTCTCTTTCTCTCTCTCCGGCGTTGTGGGCAAGGCAGGGCAAGGCAGGGGCGGGGAGGCCAGTTGCAACATGTTCAGGGAAGTGTGGGACCCAGCCCGAGCCGAAGAGGAGCAGGAACCAGTTTGAAGCCTGAACCCAGAGGACCCGGCTCTTGTTTCTCCTCCTCTCTCCCCGACTGCATGAGAATCCCTTCCCCTGCAATCCCTTAGAAGTTAAGTTAGAAGTTAGAAGCACAGCTTGAACTGCCTTGGCTCAGTGCTGCGAAATTATAGGGGCTGCCCTTCCTCAGGGCCAGGATTTTGATTTTGGGGGCTGAGTCTGAGTGAGAGAGGATCTACCCTAGCAAACCTTTTGTATCGTTATCTCAATCCCCCCATGCATATGGGTCGGGATATATTTTAATGTAGAAGAACTGTATAATAATAATAATAATACAGCATTGAACCAAGCCAACGCTGGATCTGGACCAAACTTGGCACATAGAGCCAATGTGCCCAACAGTGTGTACAGGCAGGGATTGGGGAATGATTGCCCTTTTCAAATGTGGTTGTTGTTTACCTACTTCTCCATTGGCGCCCCCTTGCAGTGGGGAGAGGCTTGCGTACCCTAATGAAGTTGTGAGCTGTGCTGGCGGTGGCATAATAGCCACCGGTAGGGCCTCCCAGATTGATCACCAACAATGGTCCACCCTGGCCTCACATCGGGAGGCATGAAGACGCACTATCCACAATGCTGCGGCCTCTTTCGAGAAGACATGCCGAATGGGTCTCGAAGAGAAACGACAACACAGAAAGAACCGCAACCTGGAAACAACATCACCCAAGGAGACTTTCTGCTGTGCTTTCTGTAACTGTACTTGCCTATCTCAGATTGGCCTTTTTAGTCATCAACGCGCTTGTAAAAAGCGTGGGATGAGTCCTTCCTAAGAATCTTCATTCGCGAAGTAATGCCGAGAGAGGGGTGTTGTTCAGTGCTTTCTGGATCTAGAAAGCACTGAAGGCAGCCAACATCATATCTGGACCAAACATGGCCAACTGTGCATACAGGACAAGCGGGGATTGGGGGTGATTGACCTTGGATCTGGGAGTTGCAGTAAGCCCTTATCCAGAGGGCATTGAACCAAGCCAATGCTGGCTCTGGACTAAACTTGATATATAGAGCCAATGTGCCCAACTGTGCATAGAGGCAGGAATTGGGGAATGATTGCCCTTTTTCAAATGGGAGTTGTTGTTTACCTGGATCCAGAGAGTCCCAGAAGGCAACCAACTGGCTCAACGCACTCCACTCCCAGCCACTTCAAAGCAGATATTGTGGGATGTTCTGCCTTGATATTCTGGGTTATACAGCTGTGTGGAAGGGCCCTAAATTTGTTCTTAAGTTGAGTTTGTATGTAAGTCAGAACAGGTAAACTTTTTAAGTGTAACTCCTGCCAGATATGGATATGGCTATAGATGTAGATATCCTTTGGATAGCATAGGGAAGGTTCAACTCCCCTGTGTTATTTGTCTTGCTGTCTGTGCTCCTGTTCAGAAGATTTCACCTCCCTTTCTTTCCTTGTGATCATTGGATTTTGTAAAAAAAAAAGCTTGTTGTGGAAACAAAAATTGGTAATAAAGCTCCAGTTGAGACACCTTTTCCCCATCATAACCCTTCCAGGAGTGAATTTCCATTCCGGGAAGTCAATTTATCTCACTTACTGTTGTCTCCGCCCCGTTCTTAACTATTAGTTGTTTGTAAGTCAGATGTTTGTAACTCGAGGACTGTCTAAACAGGGGCCAAAGATTTGCCTTAGGGACCTCCTAAGTTGAAAACAAGGCACACAACAACGACAACAATGACATTAAGGTCTAAATATCCTACAGAGATCAAATTGCCCCTGATCTTGGAATCTAAGTAGGGTCAGTGCTGGATAGTACTTGATGGGAGACCATAAATACCAGGTGTTGGAGGATATATTTCAGAGGGAGGAACTGACAAAAGCACCTCTGAGTATTCCTTGTCTAAGAAAAACCTATGAAATTAATGGAGTTGCCATAAGCCAGCAGGCAACTCAAAAGCAAAATGCATACATATGTAGGGATCCAGTTTCTTGCCTCAGTTGGGCATAAGGCCAAGTGGTGCAGAGGCTTTTGTCCTCAAATGGTCCGCCCTACAATTTTCCCAGGGTAAAGTATTGTGTGAATTGTAGACAAAACAACAGGAAAACCAAAGATTCCCCATCCCGGATGTTAGGTATAGATATTACCCAACGGCACGTGACATAAGAGAGAGAAAAGAGGAGAAAAGGTGTGTCACTGCCACTTCTCTTTTGAATGATCTTTTACATGAGATTGGTGGAGAGAAGCAAACAAAATTTAAATGTTACAGCCTCTCCTTCTGAACCTTGCCCTACAGTACAGCCTGGAAAAAAGCAAAGATACTTTGCTTTTTTCCAGGCTGTACTGTACTTTTTGCTGGGGGGAAAAAACTCTTAAGCATCTTCCTCCAGAACCCTTTAGTGGCTTCTGGAAGTGACTGTGGACGTCTGTTGCCTTGATGCAGTGTGCAAGGAGCAGGATGATTTATCCACTTTAGATTTTAGTCCCAGATTTAACAAAATTATCCAAGGTGATGTGCCATATTCAAGTCAGTTCAGCACATTGGATACCTCCTCTAACATTCAGGATACAGCACACAGCGGATTCACTGCTCGGCTTACAGGGAAGCAACCAGTTTAGTGAACAGTAATTTCAAACCATTCACCCTTATTTTCTAGGACCCCAACTTCACTTATTTTCTACACTGACCATTTTAATGCAGTTTCAAATTGGCATTGAAGAAATGGCTGCGCTGTGTAGATTACATAGAAAACCGAGGAACCAGTTTGAAGCCCGGATGGTGATGACCCAAACCACAAAGCATCGATACGCATTAAGGGCTTTCTTTTCCTTGCTTTTGTGGGAGTTTGTTGTCTGGCCACCACAGTTTAAAGTTAGCGTTAAATGCTCTGTGGATATGCATCCTCATTCATCTAGCTAGCAGGGTAAGGATTCAGCTTCAACTAATTCAATCCTCAATACCATCCTATTGATTTTGCGTGTCTTTTAAAGTCTAGTAACACAAAGGAAAGGAAGAAGAGATATTTAAACCTGGCCTTGATCGGGTCCTCGTGCAATTATATAACTCCTATGCATTATTGAGAAGACCCAGTGAAAAACTCTGAGAAAGGACCCTATACCTCCTATTGAGTTCAGAAAGTGAAATATAGGTGGAGCTAAATTTTAGACTAAGTAATAATGTCTTTTCACTTTGAATAAGGTCACAGTAGTATTCTTGTTATATATTTAGGCAGGAACATTTCATTCTTAGGACCCCCTGGTGGCTCAGCGGGTTAAACCGCTGAGCTGCTGAACTCGCTGACCAAAAGGTTGGCGGTTTGAATCCAGAGAGCGGGATGAGCTCCTGCTGTTAGGCCTAGCTTCTGCCAACCTAACAATGTGAAAACATGCAAATGTGAGTTGATCGATAGGGACGGCGCACCATGCAGCCACATGACCTTGGAGGTGTCTACAGACAACCCCGGCACTTCAGTTTAGAAATGGAGATGAGCACCAACCCCCAGAGTCAGACATGATTGGACTTAATGTCAGGGGAAAACCTTTACCCTTTAGCTTTACTTAAGTTGGTACTGTAGATGTGTTAAACTATTTAACCTATGTTGGTACTGTAGGTGTGTTAAGTTATTGTTGCTTGATAGTTGCGGTTATACACAGAAATAAAAACAACAACTTTATTTATACCCAGGCATGTACCGAAATTCTCCGAGAAGGCCTTACTGGTACATTATTTAAACTGTTAATCATGATCTGATCACCATGCTCATTATATCCCACATTAATGGGGTTATTGGGATAACAATACAAAAGGTTTGCTGGAGAGGGAATCAAAATCCTGGCTAGGGCCCTGTTTATACCCCACCACCATCTGCAATCAGATCCAGGGATATAGGGGCAGTGTGGAAAGGGCCTCAGGGCCCTTCCAGACAAGGCCTATAGCCCAGGATCTGATTCCAAGTTTTCTGCTTTAAACTGAATTATATGAATCTGCACTGCCAGATAATCTGGGATAAACAGAAAACCTGGGATCAGATCCTAAGATATAAGGCCTGTCTGGAAGGGGCCTCAGTCTTCATCCTTCCTCTACAGTTGTCCACGCTCTAGTTACATCCCAAATAGATTACTACAATGCTCTCTATGTGGGGCTGCCTTTGAAGACGGCTCGGAAACTACACCTGGTCCAATGGGCGGCAGCCAGATTGCTAACTGGGGCGACATACAAGGAACATACCACCTCCCTGTTGAATCAGCTCCACTGGCTGCCAGTCCATCTCCGAGCCTAATTCAAAGTGCTAGTATTGGCGTATAAAGCTCTATACGGTTCTGGCCCAGCTTACTTGCCTCTATGTCCCATCTTGCAGTCTAAGATCATCTGGGGAGGCCCTGCTCTCGCTCCCTGCAACGTGTTTGGTGGGAACAAGAAACAGGGCCTTCTCGGCAGTGGCCCCCTGCCTATGGAATGCACTCCCAAACAAGATAAGATCGACTCCATCCCTCCTGGCTTTCAGGGAAAAAAATTAAAATCATGGTTCTGGGGCCAGGCCTTCGGGCAGCAGACGTAATTTGCACCTTATTGGACATTGACTGGAATGGTGTTGCGGCAGATGACACTGTTCTTTGTTTTATGGTTTTAACTAATGCTATATATATTGGGTTTTAATGATTATGTAATTGTTTTAATGTTTATGTATGTGACTCTGATTATATTGTTGTATCTGTGGTGTAGCGGCCTTATACTGTTGCGAATGTAAGCCGTCCTGAGTCCCCCTTCGGGGGTAGACAAGTGACGGGGTAGAAATACCAGAAATAAATAATTAATAAATACATCAGTCCTTTTTTTTACAACCATTTTTGAAAATCATCAAATGTTTTGATATCAGTTCTTGCTATCAAGTAAATTTAATTGATATGTTAGAAGATAGGAAGGAGGAAGGAGACAAGAGAATGTAAAATATAATCCAGTTTTAAAAGTAGAATATACTTTTCTGAATGTCGAAATGCAAAAGATTGTTCTACTAAGCGACAGATTTTTATGCATAGAGAAGCTCTTAATCTATAGCAAGCAAATTAAAACAACAGAATGGTTTTAATTAAATTATTTGCATATGTAACATGCATATGCAACACTTTCAATAGCAATTTCAGGAAAGGGTGCTTAACTGTCATCTACCAGACAGGATAGTTTAGTTCACCAGACTTTTAATTTTGTTGCAGAACTCAGTCTGAAGATAGTCATTTTACAGCATTGGCACGTGGGAGTTTTAAATAATGTCTTCTGTGCTGAGAAAATTGTGAAACGCTCAGAGGTGAGAAAGCAGCAAATATGCAGTCAGTTGATTCTATCCAGAGAAAAACAAGGAGAGATTTGGATGTCATGACAGAGATGGAAGGACCTGGTGCAGACATTCACTGATGGTTTATCATAGGGCAGCTGGAGATATTTGGGAATGCCAAACAAAGATGCAATAAATAAATAAATAAATAAATAAACATTTGAAGTTCTCTAAGAAAGTATCCTTTCCTGTGTGTGTATATATGTCTTCAGATTGCCTACCAATTTATGGCAATCCCATGAATTTAATGGGATTTTCTTAGGCAGATTATGTTCTTATGTTTATTTTGCCAGTTCCTTCCTTTGAAATACAACCTGCAGCATCTGCTATTCATTTATTGTCATCCTCCAAGTATTTACCAGTGCTGAATCTGCTTAGCTTCCAATATGAGACCAGAACTGGTGTCTTTAGAGTACTTCCTTTACCATATAATCCATGAAAAAATAGAAAGGTAAAGTGTGTTAAGGGCTTGGACTGAAAGGAAAGTGTACAAAGTGTGGGAGTTCCTCCAATGTTTCATGGTTTGCGTCTACACTGTTGAATTAATGTAGTTTGACACCGCTTGAGCTGCTATGGAATCCCTAGTTTCACAACAGCCTGTAGAGCCATCAAGAATTTTTATTTCACCAAGGGAGGCCAATATATCCCAGCTGTCACAAAAGTATTTGCAGCGAAAATTATTGCCCAACTTCTGTACGGTGCACAAGTATGTGCCTTCAAAAAACTGGACACATTCAAAAAAGTCCAAACCAAATTCCTGAGAAGTATTCTAGCAACTCCATGCTGCGTCCCTAACAACACCCTGCGCCTAGAAGCGGGCTTACCCTCCATGGAGGCACGAGTCCAGACCCTTACACTAAACTTCTGGCTAAAGTTAAAACACTTACCTAAAGGATTGGCCCCTTTAACCCTGACAGACTCTTTTAGGTCTATATGGAAAAATACGATTCTCAGAAATCTCAAACTGTCAGGGTTACAGGAAGACGAACTGGACCACCTGGGATATATGAATGCTAGAGTAGCAGTAAGGCGCAGAATAATGGATATAGATTACCAAAAACATCTAGCCTGTGCCAGATACCATCCACTACTAAAATGCAGCACTAACGTACCCTTTGCTACACAAAATTATTTAACAAATTTAACAAATCTGAAACATAGAAAAGTGTTTACTCTGGCCCGAGTCAATGCTCTGCCAACAGCTGTGCTACTGGGAAGGTACACAAAAACACCCTCTCATGAATGTATATGCCCTGCGATGCAGGGATGGTTGAATCTATAGAGCATGTGTTCTTTCACTGCCCTTTGTATTTGGATGCCCGCCTCTCCTTAATTTCACCAATCCTGTCCTGTTTACCTGGTAGACCTGAGGAATTCTACCTATACTGGCTGCTTGACGACAAACACAAGGAGATAACCAACTTGGTGGCCAAATATCTCATGGCCGTTCTGGTCACGAGGAACCAGCATAATAAACTGCATGCGGAAACACAATAGGCCAGATACTACTGGTGTTAATTTTAGAGTTGAATGGAGCTTTAACATTTATATTGTTCTATTTTCTGTATAATATGATGTTGGTCTTCGACTGTAAATAAATATCTATCTATCTAGTTTCACAAGGTTTTTATCCTTCTCTGTCAAAGAGTGCTGGTGCCTCACCAAACTACAACTCCCAGGAGGTGAACTATGGCAGATATTGGGGCCAAACTGCATTAATTCAGCTGTGCATGGACAACATAAAACAGTATAGGAATTATGGCATGCTATCTCAGCACAGCAATGAAACCGAAGTGATTTTGTGCATTAACAAAGTTGGTCTGATAACAAGAAAATGTGTGGTGCATTGAGTCTAAAAAACTGAAACACACACACTCAAAACTAGCTACCCAGCTTACCTGTGCAAATGTATCTCTCCCAGGCCCAGATTAACACCTTTTTGCGCCCTAGGCCACACTTTGGAATTACGCCCCCTCTACTACCAACACTGAAAGTTGTTTGGGATCCAGGAAGGGAGAGTGGGGCCCAAGCTGCGCCTGCCTTTCTTTTCTTCCTTCCTCGCCCGGGGGCTTGGGGGCTGTGGCGGGATGGCCATCTGCCGGTGTCAGACCCCAACCTGATTCCTTAGTCAAACCCGACCTAAGCCATGTTGTTTCAGAGATTCCAAGCAGGCCAGAAAGCAAGCCTCTGTTGAGGCCTCCAGTTCAAGCCATGTTCAAGGACAAGGGAAGCTCAGCTCCATCCCGGGCCGATAAGAAGCTCTGGGAAAGTGGAGTCAGGTTAACTCCCTTCTTTCCAGGTGCAGGCCCTAATGAGTTGACATACCATTCTGATGCGGGAGGCTTGAGAAAGCCCCGCCGGGAATCAGATCATGAGAGCCAGTTCCGACGCACCTTGCGTCGTAAGGATCAAAGCCTGTGAGACCTCTTTAAGTTAGGTCTTGGAGATGTGTGCCATCTCTCGCCAACGTTCAGTTCAAGCCAAGTCTTCACGGAACCTTGCCTGGGCCATTGGGCCTTCCAGCCTTTGGACTCTGTTTGCCAAGTCTCTATACCAAGAACTTATCCCTGGATTTAGCCCATTGGGGCATCAAGACTCTTTTACCTTTGGATCCTGTTTTGCCTATGGACTATTGCTTGCAATACTCTGATGCTGGAGGCATCTTTGGACTATACTCCTATCTATTTGGACTTTACTCTCTTCATCTATTCTAAATAAAGCATTTAACCATAACTGGTCTCAAGTGGTTTACTGAGGGACCCTTCAAGGTCTACGGTGCAACAGCCGGGGCTGATTAGGATCCCCGTGCCCCAGGGAGGGAGAGTAATGGGGAAAGGCCTGGGGGGGGCTTCCTTCCTTTCTTCGGGGGCTCCCTGGAGATAGAGAGATAGAGACACCCACTTGTCTCCATCTCCTTCAGGGCCGCTGCTCCTCCTCCTCGGTTGCAATCCATGGCTCAGGGAGAACCCCCCTCCGTGGACTTCCACCTCCAAGCAGGCCCTCGCCTTCCTATTGGCCGAGTCTGTGGAGCCACGCCTGCCCGGGAGGGAGGGAGGCTCCCCGATTGGCCGGCTGCCGCTCTTCAGCTTTGATTGATGGGTGTCACAAGGTGGGAGGTGGGGCCGGGAGGCAAGCTCAGAGGACTCACTCCTGGCCCCACCCACTCCCCGCCTCCCAGGGAGGGAGGGACATCACCCTGGGAGGCGACGGAGGAAACAAGGAAGACAGGCCTGGTGGAAGAGGAGGGAGGGAGTGACGTCACCCTGGGAGGCCCCGCCCCCAGCTGAGTAGCGGGGAGGAGGGAGGGAGGAAAGGAAGGGAAGTTGCTGCTGCTGCTCCTCCTCCTCGCCCTGCGTGTCCTGCCTTGAGACCAGGCTCGGCCCTCCCTCTCTCCCTCCGGGGCCTTTGTGCTTCAACTCCCGCCATTCCCAAGGGCTGGCCATGGAGGGTTATTTTTATTAACATATTTTGGGGGTCCGTAAATTGCGCCCCCCCAGCTTGCGCCCCTAGGCCATGGCCTAGGTTGGCCTTATGGGTAGTCCGGGCCTGATCTCTCCCTATGAACCATCTAGGACAGGGGTCCTCAAACTAAGGCCCAGGGGCTGGATACAGCCCTCCAAGGTCATTTAACTGGCCCTAGCTCAGGGTCAACTTAAGTCTGAAATGACTTGAAAGAACACACAACAACAACAATCCTATCTCATCATCCAAAAGCAAGCCCACACTTCCCATTGAAATACTAATAAGTTTATAGTTGTTAAAATGGTCTTAATTTTATTTATTTGTTTATTTATTATTTCGATTTACTAAACCACCCTTCCCAAGGCTCAGGGCGGTTTCCAAACATATAAAACACATCAAGATTTAAAACATCATAAAATACCATAAAAACAATCATAACCAATTACATTCACATAAAATACCATAAAATCACACAACGCAGAACAAAACTGATTCGTGATTATTCTATTGTTTTTAAGTGGGGGGTTTTTTGCACTACAAATAAGATATGTGCAGTGTGCATAGGCCAGGCTTGGCCCTCCCTCCCTCTGGGGCCTTTGTGCGTCAACTCCCACCATTCCCAAGGGCTGGCCACGGGAATTCATTCATGGGTTATTTTTCAAATTATAATCCGGCCCTCCAACAGTTTGAGGAACTGTGACCTGGCCCTCTGTTTAAAAAGTTTGAGAACCTCTGATTTAGGAATTTAAGATCGTCTGAGGAGGCCCTGCTCTTGATCCCGCCTTTTTCGCAGGCATGTTTGGCAGGGATGAGGGACAGGGCCTTCTCAGTTATGGCCCCTCGGCTGTGGAAAGATAGAAGTGTTGTTAATAAATAAATAATAAATAATAAATAAATAATATTCTTCAGATGATAGGTATGGAGGTAGGTATTTATGCCTAGTTGGTCAAATTCATTGGCTCAAATTAGGAAAAAATCAGCAAAAAGTGTAGTGGCTCTTCAGTACGAAGATATCATATATTGTGTGGAGAGTCACCCGCAGTCCAGTACATCATAAAAGGACAGGTCTGGTGACACATTTTGGATAAAATGTGGTGAAGACAATTTTAGCTTGTTTAGAAATGACAGATGATCTAGTAGACAAAGTCCTAAGTAAAAGTAAAGGTTTCCCCTGACATTAAGTCTAATTGTGTTCTATATTGTGTGTTTGCATCTTTAAGTTCTTTGTGAGCTGCCCCAAGTCCCTCTGGGAGATAGTGGTGGGGTATAAATAAAGTTGTTGTTGTTATTTCTGTGTATAGCAGCTACTATCAAGTAACAATAACTTAACACACATACAGTACCAGCATAGGTAGAGGTAAAGGGTAAAGTTTTCCCCCTGACATTAGGTCCAATCATGTCTGATTCATATCCATTTCTAAGCTAAAGAGCTGGCATTGTCCGTAGACACCTCCAAGGTCATGTGGCCAACATGACTGCATGGAGCACTGTTACTATTATATCTCTATTATAGATTTTCATTATTCTCTGAAATAACTTATAGGGGGTTTAAAAACAAACAAACCAGAAGTTACATAGTGCAATATGGAACTATTAAAATATGTTTGGAAGAGGGCTCTCCAAGAAACAGAAGGTAGGTATTGCATTCTTGTTCTCATTTTTCCCTTTGTGTTTAACTGTTTTAGACATTTGGAGGATAAGTGTGCAGGATTTGTAGTGGAGTATACTGTAAAGGTAGCTCTGGAGCATGTCTATTCATTTGTGTGATACCCTATGGAGAGAGAGAGAAGAGATCTAGCAGGTGCTATACATTTCAACACAAGGTTTTTATCCAAAGCATGGTATGACTCTTCTCTAGACATCAAATAAGAGAAGGGGAGAGTGTGAGCTCCAATGCTTTGCTTATCCTTTAAATGCTTCCCATCCCACAGCCACATCTGTTTGTATCTCTGTTTACAGAGGCTTCACTGCATGCTTAAGAAGCAGTGGGCTAGAGTCTAATGAGCTTCACGATGATGTATATCCCTTGGTATCAAAGGTCCTGCTAGATCCCTCCCCAGCATTTTCCTTCTAGCCCTGACAAACAGATTTAGCACGTCGGTCTCCTTGAAAAGAGCCAGATAACCTATCTGGAAAAGATTTGCTGTGATCAACTTCATTCTGCTAAGTCTTTTTGTTAGTTGGATTCTGTTTTACAATGTTTTTAATGCTTATTTTTAATTGAGCAACATGCTACAACTGATTACATTTATATGGATGAATATGCGATCCTGTCCTTTCTTATTCTTGCTGATGAGAGTTCTTGAGTTAAATTAACAGCTCTTGTTATTTACTAGATTTTAAATAATTGAGTTTTTAAATTTTTAAATGTTGACAAGATGTCTTGAGAACAACATTCCTTGGAAGCTAGTTGGATATAAACTAATTAATAAAAAGTAATACATATATTTATTAATTATAGAGAAGAGTAGAGACATCATGCTGGCAACAAAGATCCGCATAGTCAAAGCAATGGTATTCCCTGTAGTAACCTACTGATGTGAGAGTTGGACCTTAGGGAAGGCTGAGTGAAGGAAGATAGATGCTTTTGAACTGTAATGTTGGAGGAAAGATCTGAGACCGTGAGAAGATCAAACCAGTCCATACTTCAGGAAATAAAGCCTGACTGCTCATTGGAGGGAAGGATAGTAGAGGCAAAGATGAAGTACTTTGGCCACATCATGAGAAGAAAGGAAAGCTTAGAGAAGACAATGATGCTGGGGAAAATGGAAAAAGGAAGAGGGGCTGACCAAGGGCAAGATGGATGGATGGTATCCTTGAAGTGACTGGCTTGACTCTAAAAGAGCTGGGGGAGGTGACGGCCATCAGGGAGCTCTGGCATGGGTTGGTCCATGAGGTCACGACGAGTTGGAAGCAACTGAATGAATGAATAACAACAAATACATTTATGAGCAAAATATAGATAGCTGTAGGATCACCCATAACACAGAGTTCATATATGTTTCTTCCTGCTTCCACCCCTCTAGATTACAGATCTATTTATTCTCCTGGTATTATGAATCTGTGGATTTTTTATGCACCTCTGTTCTTTGCAAATAAATATTCAAACCTCTTATCTCACTTGGATAATGCTCTATATTTTGGGTGAACTACCTGTCAAACATATTGCATTAATGCTCTTAATAAGTGTAATGCAATTAATTGTTGGGTGGCTGCATAAGTGATACCTATTCAAATATCTTGTCTCATGTGCCAGGGAAAAGGTAATGAGATAACTTGCTTACTTGTATAGAATATATACTATGCCCCTCCTAAGTATGGATCAAAAGGGATTAGGTTGAAGCCAAAGATCTTTGCTTAAGTGACCAAGCCCTTCCTTAATTTGACCCATCTTGTTTAATTGTATGTTAATGAAGCTAGTCCTCAAAGCACTTCCAGTTCCTGATCTTGCCATCCTAAAGATAGCCACTACTAACTATCCAAGCCAGGGTCAATCTTAAGAATAAATTGCCACAGGCACTAAGATAAAGGGGGCAACTCAGCTGAGCTCGGTGACTCCATATGTTGAGTGTAGTATCTAAAGTGAGCCTCCTGATGAAACAATCAAACAAGCAATAAGTATTCGCAGATGTCCCTCCAAAGTTTCACTTGTGGTTGGTTAATGACAGCTTGAAAACCATTATGACATACTAGTTTGACTCTGGAGTTAAAGGTAAAGGTTTTCCCCTGGCATTAAGTCCAGTCGTGTCTGACTTTGGGAGTAGGTGCTCATCTCCATTTCTAAGCCAAAGAACCGGTGTTGTCCATAGACACCTCCAGGGTCATGTGGCTGGCATGACTGCATGGAGCGCCGTTATCTTCCCACTGGAGCGATACCTATTAATCTACTCACATTAGCATGTTTTCGAACTGCTAGGTTGGAAGAAGCTGGGGCAAACAGCGGGATTCAAGCTCCCTGAATTCAAACCTGCAGTCTTTCGGTTAGCAAGTTCAGCAGCTCAATGGTTTAACCCACTGTGCCACCAGGAGCTCCTTGACTCTGGAGACCAAAGTTCAAATCCCCAATTGGCTATGGAAACCCATTGGGTGACCTTGGGCAAGTCACATCCTCTCACCTTCAGAGAAAGGACAAAGCAAACCACCTCTAAAATATTTCCACAAAAACCTTTTGATGTATTCATCTTATGGTTGTCATAAGTCAGAAACGACTTGAAGGCACACAACAACAAACCCATGACAAAAATGAAGTCCATCACTTAGATATGAGTTATAATTTAGTTTTAGTTTTTAGTTTGGAGTTATTCGGCTGCTGTGTGCAAAATATATCTTATAAACAGTAGTTTTTCAAAAGCAAGCCATAAGATGATGTTGGGGTTGCTCTAAATGATATTGCTAAAGAGTGTATCATAGAGTTTTATCCATTCTAAGCCTGGTCCTCACCAAATGTTTCCAAAAATCTGATCTTCCAGGTGTTTTGAACTTCAACTCACAGAATCCCTGGTTATTGGGAAAGGCAGCAGAGGCTACTGGGAGTTGAAGGCCAAAACACTTTCAAACTAGAGTTTGAGAATCACTGCCCTAACCAATCCATTCAATTTGCACCGTTTGCATTTTGTGAACTTATCACCGGCAAAAACTAAATAATCCAATCCTGAAATGTACATCTAACTGCTAATTTGAGTCAATTGTTGGTCAGCCATAAAATATTCTCCGTGCTGAAATAATAATGTTGAGTTCTATATATGGAGCTGTCTATGAAAAGTTAAAGATAAGAGTTTGGGAAGTTGTTTTAGAAAGACACCAAAGCCAAACACCAAAGTTGTTAGTTGCCATCATAGCCACAATTTTAAATAGTAGCACTGTTCTTTTGTTTCTGAAAAGTAATTATGATAATGCCTCTTAATTACTTTTTATTTAAAAAATGAAAGGCTACGAGCCATTAGCCAATGGTACATTCTCCCAGCCGCATAATAATCGTATCAACACAGCACACACCAACACCACAAGCCAACATTTAATCCATGTGCTATTCCTCTTCTACTATTTCATGAATCCATACTGCATAACATAAAGGTTATAGAGCAAGAGCCTGAACTGCAGCCCTTTTGTATCCTTTTAATGTGTAATGGGGCTTATGAAATGTCCTTTATCTGTTACACAATAGCACTCCCCATTTCAATGAGTCCTTCTACTGAATTGCTATTATGTGTTTGACATCCAGCACAATTTCTTCATATACTTGCATCCATACATTTAATACGAACCTAATAAAATTGTGTCCTTGTATGGATTGCACATTAGCTTAAACTCTGCGTCAAGACATGAATAGTGACAGGAACAAATGTCTCCACAAAGTGGGAGCCCTAAAAACTGTTCATAAGACCCAACGTTGAAGCCGACTCATTTTTAAACTATGACTCACAGTTGAAATGGGTTGACATTATATATTTAAAATCATTTTTAAGAACAAAATGTAAACATTTATTCCACACAGAATTTTCCACTCATAAGAACTCTAGCAAATGGTTCAGGTTGTTTTTTATGGTTTGTAATGATTTTATATGCAGCCCCCGGTGGCACAGTGGGTTAAACCACTGAGATGCTGAACTTACTGGCCAAAAGGTCGGCAGTTCGAATCCAGAGACTGGGGTGAGCTCCCCTGTTAGCTCAAGCTTCTGCCAACCTAGCAGTTCGAAAACATGCAAATGTGAGTAGATTAATAGATACCACTCTGCCAGGAAGGTAATGACACTCCATGCAGTCATGCTGGCCACATGACCTTGGAGTAATCTACGGGCAATGCCAGTTCTTTGTGTTAGAAATGGAGATAAGCACCTGCCCACAGAGTCGGACACAACTAGACTCAATGTCAAGGGGAAACCTTTACCTTTTTACTTAATTATTTTATAGTTTACAATTATTCTATAGGAGAGCTGAAGAGATCATACATCAAAGGAGAGATGAGGATGGCTGCTGTTCAAATAGCCATGACATTCCTAAATTACCTATCATCCTATAAAATTGATGTCTTAAATATATAGAGTGCTTTTGTCCATCACTAGCAACTTTGAACATAGTATCAGTGACCAAAAGCAGAAATATTCAAGGTTAATGCATGAATTTATTAATTAGAGGTTTAGTTGTATTGCATTTGTGCTGGCGTCACTTGCCTCTTTTTATGACATTATCAGCCTGCAATGCTTCAGGCAGTTTGCTGTCTCTCGTTAAGCATAGCATTGACATTACTAAAATTAGTAAAATGATATTCCTGCATTCTGCATAATCTTTAGTTAGTGACAGTCAGTTGGCTCCTTGGTATTTGAGTTCATGTGAACAATCATATTAATCTTATCATAGAAGAATATTATCTCTTAAGCACTGAGATATCCTGTTCCAATTGGAGTGGATGTATGACTGCAGATAGTCTTATCTCAAGGTTAGAAGGAAAAGAAAAGGGGAGAGGAATGAGTTCGCAACAATTGTGTTATATTTAAGTTGTTGGTACAGCAAACAGATTTGACCACATTTTGCGTCGACTTAGTCTAAGTCATTGTGTATATGAAAGTAATGCATGTTATGTGAGTTAAAGCAGGGAACTTACAACAGAACACTAAATGCAATCACATTTCAAATACATAACTGCAATTTTGAGTTGTTAATCTCTGTTTCATCTCAGATCACAAGCTGAACATGAGTTACGTGGCAGCTTAAAAAGCCAATGAATTTCTAGGCTGCATTCATAGTATTGCACCCAGATTGAAGTAAGTAATAGTACTATATTCTGCTTTCATTTGACATCCCCTGGAATCTCCCCTCCTATGAAATCCTAGAGTTTGTAGTGTGAGGTTGCCAGAGCACTATGGCTCCAGAGCAGCAGCAATCCCTCATTTCTCTCTAAGTCGTGCAGGAATCTTTAATCTGCAAAGACTCCAGTGGTGAAAAGTGCCTCTCTGGAGCCAATGCGGTGACAAACAATGCAAAAGATAAGTCCCATCACCCTTTCCCCATACTACAGAGCACAGGCAAAACAGGATGGCAGCACTAGAACAGTTCTTCGAAATTAAAAATGGTCCAGCTGTTAGCACATACCTCAAAGTTGCACTCGTACCTTGGGAAGTCAGACTTGGCCACAGTGGTAAACGTTCTTGTTACATCCTGTATCAATTATTGCAATATGTTCTAAGTGGGGTTGCCTTTGAATACTGTTCGGAAGTTACAAATGGTCCAATGGGCAGCAGCCAGGTTTCTAACAGGAGCAGTGTACAGGGAGCATACAACTACACTGGTACGTCAGCTCCACTGGCTGCTAGTCTGCTACTGAGGACAATTTGGTGCGTGCGTTGACCTATAAAGTCTTAAATGGTTCCAGCCCAGCTTTCCTGTCCAAACGTATCTCCCTCTACAATCCATCATAGAGGTTAAGATGTTCTGGGGAGGCCCTGCTCTCGGTCATCGCAGGCACGTTTGGTGGGGACAAGAGACAGGGCCTTCTCAGTGGTGGCCCCTTGGCTATGGAAATCCCTCCCCAGAGAAATTAAAGCGGTCTCGTCTCTCCTTATCTTCAGGAAGAAAGTTAAAACCTGGATATTAGCTTTTGGCTAACAAGCTAGTGCTATACGAGTATACGGAATTGTGAAATGACTAATAGTCTTGGATTTGACTCTGGATCATGTGACTTTAATAATTGTTGTCTTTTGAGTTTTACTGCATCTGTATACTTTTATTTGTGTGTGTGTGTCTGTATGTGTATACACACACACACACACACATACATACATACATACATACATACATGGCATCGAATTGCTGCCTTTTGTGAGCCACTCTGAGCCCCCATGCTGGGGTGAAGAGGGTGGGATATAAAATTTAGTAAATAAATAAAGTGCAGGGCTGCTCCAGAGTATCAGGGAATTTCTAGCTCATTCCTTGACTTCTGCTGACATGGGACAGAACCATGTTAACTAGTTTACCCCATGGTAAGGGACATACATTCATGGGCATCATCTGGATACCTAGGAGCAATGTCTGTCCCAGTTCACAGTTTGTGACCTATGTAGATGGGCCCAGAGTTGACTCAAAGGAACATAATAACAATAACAACAATTTCAGTATACATGACCAACAAGTTAATTTGTCTTTCATAACTTAAGTGTTTAATTTTGGAGTACTGTTGAGTTTGTTTTGCTATGTTTGTATTGCTTTTGATTGTATGGTTTTGTTTATGCATTTCAATGGTTTTTAAGCACGTAAAAGAGAATTTTATAATTTTCAGTTATGAGGGTGGCATAGAATGTTCTAAGTATGCAGGAGTATCAGCATTCATTGATGTGATTGTTGTAGGATAGCCCAAGCCAAAAGAACTAACACGCTTGTAAGATGGCAATTTGCCTCCTAATAAGATCATGATTTAGAATTTAATACTCTTAATAATAGTCTATATTAGCAAGATGTTGCAAAGCTCTTTTTAGAGTTGTGTTTGTTTGTATAGCAGTCACAATTGGACACCTGCCTGTTCAAGACCAATCAATTTAATGTAATGTGTTTCTTCGTAGACATGCAAATGCATTAAACAAGTATGTAATGTGAAAAAGACTTTCTCATATGTAAGGGTTTCTAAATCTCTTTTGTGATTGAAGATTTTCAATTTTCATAATATCTACGGGCCGTGAGGAGAGGCAGATAAAACTTAAAATTATAATTTCTTCTTCTTTCTAAGCTATTTTCCCAATGGAGGGCTTTGTTTTGGGCATCCTCAGGTCTCAGGTTGGCAGAACACGTCTTTGTTGATGGTGTCCATCCATCTTTTCTTTGACTGTCCATGTGGTCATCATCCTTCAATCTCCAAATGTAGTGCTGGCTGTGCTACTGAAAGTTTTCTCATGACATGGCCATACCACCGTAGTCTTGCTTCCTGCTCTTTCTTGCTGATTGCTGCTATTCTTTGACAGATGTCGTCATTTGGCACATGGTCAAGAAGTGTCAAGCTAAGTATCCATCTCAACATTTTCATTTCATTGTGTTAAGGGCTTGTCCATGTTTCTTTGTTGCTGGCCAGCACTTTGTCCCAAAGAGGGCTACTGGACAAACAACTGTAGTGTAGATCTTAGCCTTGAGTAGTTCAGGCATTTTTGAGTCACACAGAATATCAGAAGTTTGACACCATTTCAACCAGGCTGCATTTATTCGTGGCCTGGCATTGTGTCATCATCTATGAAGACCAGTGACCTTAGGAATTTAAATTGAGTGGCCTTCTTTAGTGCTCGTCCATTAATTTGAATTGTTTTTCTAGTTTGAAGGCCACATTCCAGATACTCTGTTTTGGGTATGTTTAGTTGAAGTCCATTTTCACTGAGTCTATCACTCCATGTCTGCAGCTGTTGTTGGAGGGCTACACATTTTTGGTGGCCAAGTGCTATGTCATCTGCATATAGTGTCCAGGATGCATGGTCTGCAAATCTGCTGCAGTAGTATCCATGCAGAGTATGAATAGTAATAGTTAAGAGTGCTGATCCCTAATGCATCCCAAAAGTGATGTTGAAAGGTGATGAAGTCCCTTCAGGGCAACAGACCATACTTGTATTATTGTATAGTAGTTTTATCCATGTTACATAGTCTTCTGGTATTCCTAATTACTACTAGTACTAGTACTACTATTACTATTCTTATACCTGCATTTGTCTTTGTTAGGAAAAACATCTTTTTACAGCTATTTTTAAGGAAAAAGAGGGGTTTTTTTTAAGCTTTCATACTGCATTTGCATTTTCTACCTTCTCCTAGGCAGTATAATCCAATTTGGTTAGCATCCTTAGCTGTGCATTTGCCTCCTTCTTGACAGTACAATATCTGGCCCCAACATGTTTCTACTAAATTCCAAACATTTTATAATTATCTCCTACCGTTGCTTGAAGCGGAGATAGGAGTTGCCAGCACGCATCACAGAAACTTAATTGCTCTGCCCACCCTTTGGATTTCTCATGCATAACACATATTTGTTCATTTTAATCAAGTGTATTTTTATTAAGTGGACAGTGATAATTAAAAGTGGACTGGGGCCCCTTCCACACAGCTGTATAAAATCGACATCAAACTGGATTATATGGCAGTGTGGACTCAGATAACCCAGTTTAAAGCCGATATTGTGGATTATCTGCCTTGATATTCTGGGTTATATGGCTGTGTGGAAGGGCCCTGAATGCCAAAGGATCAGATTCTCTCTGATCTTGGAAGCTAAGCAAGGTCAGCCCTGGGTAGCACTTCGGTAGGAAACTATCTACAAGTACCAGATGCTATTGGCTATATTTGAGAGGAAGGAACTGACAAAACCATCTCTGGGAATTCCTTCACTAAGGGCTCTTCCACACAGACATATAACCCAGAATATCAAGGCAGGAAATCACACAATATCTGCTTTGAACTGAGTTATCTGAGTCCACGCTGCCATATATCCCAGTTCAAAGCAGATGTTGTCGTATTTCCTGCCTTGATATTTTGGGTTATATGGCTGTGTGGAAAGGCCCAAATAAATTCTTATGAAATTCATGGTGCCACCATAAATTGACAGGTTACTTTAAAGCACACACATGGATGCAATCATCAAAACTATAAGAAATAACATGCACAAGTAATGTAGTACAATTGGTCCTAAACATTCATGGTTTTGAAGTATTCATAAGCTTGTACCAGCTGCTTTAGGAGCTCAGCTTCCAATTTCTCTGCCCTCCTATTACTGGGATGTGTGCGTTTTCCCCTACAAAGCAGCCCCAGATTCAGGCTGAAACATTCAGCAGGTGAACAAGTGGGAGTCATCATTGCCACCTCCCAATGGTGGAGCTTCCAGATGAACATTCACATATTATGCCACCCTCAGGAGGGGGCAGTCATCCATGTTGCTCCTGCCTCCTGAAAATGGGTCCAGCCTGTGAACAGTCACACAACAGCCTCAGGCAAGTCACCTTCATAGGGCAGCCCTACCTTCAGGAGGTAGGCACAAGAGTGATGGTGAGCCATCATCCCCCTCCACCTCTTGAGGACAGGACACATTGCAGATGGCTCCAAGTTTAATGAAGGGACAGCAGCTGTGGGCCCTGCTGCCAAATGGGCATTCTCATACTTTCTGCGAACCAGGGGGGTCTGCCTCCACTTTACAGGATTCATGTTTTTTTTTCACCTTTACCAAATTTCTACATCCCCAATCCCTGCAAACATGGAAAGCCAACTGGAATACATTTGCAGCAAATCCTGATTGTTCAAATCAGTAGTTGCTCAGAATAATAGCATAATAAAATGGTATTAAAACACAACAAAACGCATTTCACATGGGTTGGGGTGGGGAATTTTGGTCTTTGCTAATAACTCCCATCAGCCTTACCTAGCATTGCCAGGAATTACAAATTGTGGGAGCTCTAATCTAAGACATCTGGAGAGTCAATGATTCTCTACACCCACCTGAGCAAGTTGGCAATGCATATTGTCTGCCATCTCCAATTAATTATTAAAAGGTAAATAAGAGGTCCACATAGGAACTTAACAATATCATAATCATGTCTGGTTGTTATATTTTACAAGGCATGTGAGCAAAGTAATAGATGTAGTAACTATATGAGGAAGCAACCTCATCGGCAGAGAGTCATCCGTGATAGACAGTTCATTAAATCTAGGACACATGAGCCAAAACTGGGTGTAAATCATCATGAACTATAGATCTATTTTGCAATGATGTCTTCCCAAACTATCTGGAAATATCTAAATTAACTAAGGAAGCGTATTCAACTTTGTAAGATATGTACATAATTGGCTGAAAAGATATCTTGACAAGATATAGATCCTAAAATAAAGCTATAAATATAACTACTAATTATGAGCAGAACGAATAGCCTGCCATTCTTTTCACAGGGATCCTCTCAGGAATTGCAAGCTTTCGTAATGCTTCACTGTGGCTCATTTTGAAATGTAATGCATGTAACTTAGATCTTACCCAATTGCTTTTAACTTTATTTTGGGCAGAAGACTTTTCACAGTAACGTCAGCAATAAATCACACCTGCTTGTTTTCAGTTCTGTTTCAGTGGAGGTTCAGCCTTCTTTATCTCTCCTCCACAAAATCTTCCTCCTTAGACAAATATTTAAAAAGTTGATACAATATGTAAATATTTTTAAAGTTCTCCTGCTGTAGTTCTGTGAAGGTAATCTGCCTGAGTTATACATGGGCAAAGATTTAGACTGGTTAATAATCTTACAGTAGGTTGCTGAAGGAATCTAGTTGCTAGACAGTTTAGTACTTTCTGGTACAGTCTTCAAAAGAGGCTGGGCAACTACCCGCTAATGCTACACTTGCATTGAGTAGACGGTTGGACTTGGTGACCTATAAGGCCTTTTTTAAAAAAACACCTCTTTATGCATTCTTGATTCATGGATCCTATGCAAGCACTCTGTAATGTTCAGAAGGACTAGTGTGGACCCAATTATAAATTATTATTCACTGCTAGCATTATCTTTGCTAGGCTACCAGCTAGATGAGTTAATGCTGACCTTTGTAGCGCTCCGCTTCTGTTTTTGCACTTGTTTTGTCATGTTATTACTCAGCTGCTTTCCATGCCTCAGGATTAACAAATTTCATGAGAAGGAACTGATGATACAGACATGAATCATGCCATGTCTTTAATCATTCTACACAATACTTCCAAAACTAGGGCAGTATTTAATAAGGAAATGCAGTACTTTAGTAGTTGTCAGATTCGACATGCATTCATATTGTCCTATTGTCCTTGGCATTCAAAGGACTTTTAGAACTAAATACAATGGATTTTGTTTTATAACACTTCCCCTCGTAGTACTATTTATGATACATACAATGAGGTGTGAAAAATACTCTTAATGATTTATGAATCAGTTCTTAAATAGAAGTGCAGTATTGATACAATATTGGTTGATTTATTCCCAAGATTAGAGAGAAATTTTAAAACCTTACTTATTTGGACAAGTTGTTTTCCTATGGTGTAAAGTTTGTCATGCGTCTTAAAACAGATTAAGAAGCAGAGGGAAAAAATCAATTGGTTTGTTTGGATCTCTTTTTTTTTACTTGACTATGCAGTTGTTGAAGAACTACTAAACGTTTCCTAGCAATGCACCTGTTTTCCTGTTAAATTATTTTGATATATTTTGTTGAATTGGCTGTAATTTAAATTGCTTCATACTGAAAAGCATTTCATTTCCTGCAAAGAAAGATTACATTTCTTGTTGAGATAAAAATTGTCTTTTTTCCCTAGAATTTCTATAAGATTATGTGATGTGCCGTAATTATCACCTCATGTCTGTTTCATTACTGCAGCTATTCCAAGTAAGAATAACTTCACAAATATCTGTGCATCCAAAATAATAGCCCCCCATTCCACTCCATAGTAACAAAATACTAAATACAGACTTTGCATTCTGAGTGATGGCTTAATGCATGGAAATAGCCATGTTTTACACTGGGACCTAGCCAGGCAAGCGAAGGCTACACATATTCCTATTGGCTCAGTCTGTTTATAAAGTAGGTTCACTCCCCATTCTTCATCCATCTCCAAAAACACATGGCACTCACATGTGGGGATTTTAGGACTGTGACCTGTATTAACCATACAATCGAACTCTCTATTTTGATAACCAAGAGAATAATTCAGAAATAGAATAGAGGTAGAAATTCAGCAACCAAAAATTTAACAACATGGTACGATGGAGAATAAACAGCAAGAAACAAAATAATAGGAAAGGAAAATGAGCACCACTTTCTGTTTGAAACAGATAAACACCAGCATCTGTTAGCATTGGAGGATGCATTTTTATGATATTCTGAATAAACTGAAAAAGCAGTATAAAAAGGTGTGTCTGTCATACATTAACTCATTTCAAGACATATTTGTTAGCATTTATTTAATAATGGTATGTCCTGAAATTAGCTGATAGGATTCCACAGGTGTGTTTATACAGAAACACATATCTCTATGCTTTACATAATCCCCACGATTATTTAATAACTAAAATTATAAATCATTAACCACTGCAAATTTTTACAAAAATAGAAACTGCCATTGTCCAATCCTGTGGGTCATCTGAGAGCACTTTATCTCCGCAGCTCTTGTTGAAGCAAAAGAGACAAGGGCCTTGATCTTTTATTAGATGGGATGTTTTTAGGATCCACTGGAAGCTGCTGTGAGCTTTCCAAAGACAGTGTAAGCTATAAAAGATATTAAGCGGCTGAGGGGGGAAAGGAAAGGGCATGAGGCCAGAAATTGTGGGAGTTGAAGTCCAAAACACCGGGAGGGCCGAACTTTGCCCATGCCTGGGCTAATCTGTTGTAACACAGAAAATTAATTTAAGGCTGAATCTACCTAAGGGCTATATCTCACTTTCATTGTGTAGCATCCTGCCACAGATTGAACACCTTGCTATCACAAGCACTTTTTTTTACTTCAAATCGAAACTCATTTGAAAAGGCTCAATCTTGTACTTACATCGGGGGTGTCGGGTCTAGAGTTTGCACATGTTCACCATATTAGCTTATGTCAGGTCATATGGCAACTGATAGCATTTGTGGGGTTTCTTTGTTATTCTGACCTGACCACCCACACTCATATTTGTAAAGACATTTCACCATGTATTAATTTAATCCCTTCTAATTTGCTCAAATGGTGAAGACCGCTCCCAAGTGTGTACAAAACTACACAATCCTGTGCATGTGTATAAGCACGACTTAGAATAGTAGTCTGCAGGGCCGTAGCCAGGATTTTGATTCGGGGGTGAGTTTGGTTCGGGGGGCTGAGGCTGGGTGGAAGAGGGTCTACCCTAGCAAACCTTTTGTATTGTTATCCCAATAACCCCATTAATGTGGGATATAATGAGCATGGTGATCAGATCATGATATAAATAAACATAACAGTTTAAATAATGTACCAGTAAGGCCTTTTCGCAGACCACCTTGAGAATTTCGGGGGGGGGGGGCTGAAGCCCCCATAGCCCCCCCCTGGCTACAGGCCTGGTAGTCTGGCATAGGTCCATTCAGAAGTATGTTCCACCGAATTCAATAGGATTTACTCCCAGGAAGTTGGATATCAGGTTCAATACATTTGGTTCAACCTTAGCTAGATCTACTCAGAAGTAAGCCCCACTGACTGGAATATTGCTTATTCCCAAGAAAGCCGTTTGCAATATTTGTTTCATGAGAAGTACACAACCATCACACTATGCAAAATGTCATCTAAAAGCAGGCATAGTTGCCTATTCAAACCCCTGAGCCCTAGGCGGAAAACCCAGTATGGGTTTTTTTACTAGCCAACTTGAGGGTTGAACCTGAAGTTGCATGACTTCTATCAAGGATAAAAGGCCAGCTCCAAGATAACTTTCCTTCCCAACTCCCACGTTACGTGACATGTAAGGACAGTTCCCATGATCTACCCAGTGCCATAAATGTTCACTGCGGAAGTACCACCCAGTTAGGACACCACCTCAGGCCAATCCCCAATTTAGTGTAGGTAAAGGGGGGTTGCTACTCAGTTTTAAAGCAACCAGAAGTTCTACATGATGTTGGAGGAGGTTGGAGGAGGGTAGATCAAAAGTCTGAAGGCTAAAGAGGCCTAAAGAAGGCAGAGCACCTTTACATAACCTCTGTTTCCATCCACCACATATACTATAACATCATCATGCTAGGTGCATTGTATAATTATTCATGGCTTCTTTTCATTGGAAGTCAGAAAAAAGAGCAATCCCATCTGGCAGGCATGCTTGACCTGTCGAGTAACTGAGCATATGGGCCAGGGTAGTGATATAATTGCCTTCCCAAATAGGAATATTGCTCTCCAATGTCATTGTTCTTGAACTACATTTCTAGCATTGTAGACTAGACAGCCCCTGATTTACAAACATCTGACTTACAAATGACTTATACTTAAGAATAGGGGTGATACAATAGGAAGTGAGAGAAATCTACCCCTAGGAAGGGAATTCACTCCTGAAAGAATTATCATGGGAAAGGGGGATCTCCACTGAATTTTTATCACCAATTCTTGTTTCCACAACAAGCCATTTTTTCCCCAAAATCCAATTATTGCAGGGACAGTAGGTGAGCTGAAATGTTCTGACCAGGGGCACGGACAGCAAAACAAGCACCACAGGGGCATTAACCCTTTCCTATGCTATCCAAAGCTTTACATACAAAATCATCTTAAGAAGAAACCTACAGAATCTATCTTGTTCGTAACTTGGGGACTGCCTGTGATTTAAAACTGTACTTGACCATTTAAACCGAAGGAGCAGACAAAATACCAAGGCAATATCGACATAGCAAATATAAGCTCTATGTGAAAATAATTTTCAATGTCTACTTTTTTGTGATTCTGGAAGTTTGAAAAGGAACATTTCATTGGATAGGCAATTCCATATTTTGCTTCCCTGTGGTACAGATGGTTAAGTAAGCTGGGAGTCATAGCACCACTGAATTCAATAGGAATTAATGAGAAAACAGGTATAGAATTGTAGATGTATGTGCACCCAAACTTGTTTCATTGGGCAAAATCTGAGAAGCTTCAAGAGTAGGTGATTAAGGAAGGAAATGCTACCTGTGGCTATTTAGAGTCTTAATGAGTAGAATACAAATTTAAAAGCTGCCAGAGTAGAAATCCTTTGACTAATTTAGTCTTTGTTTTAGTATTGGCTCTTGGGTGACTTATTCTTAAAGATAGAAGTACCGGTACATATAATCCTGGAGAAGACATTGAGACTCTCAAGAATGTAGTTCTTCTCTCCCTTCAAATGAAACTACTGGAATTCTTTCTCTCAAAAGATTGTGTTTTCTGAGAGTACATGAAAAAGTTGACAAAAATGAAAAAGTTGTCAAAAATATAGGCAATGTTAGGGCAACATGAGTTATGAACTGTATCTGATGATGGAGGCAGGCATTGTGTGAATCAGATGGAGCAAAGGTACGATGTAGCAAGAGAACAAGGGAGCAGCAGAAGACAAATTGCACAAATCTTCCATGAGTGCTTTTAACTTGGGAGTAGCTGTGCATTTCTTAGAAAAGCATACTGTATAAAAGTAACAGACAAAGTAACCCTCAAGGCAGTTTCATTTTTTAAAATAACAATAATCATAATTTTATTTTTGTATCCCACCACCATCTCTCCGAAGGGACTTGGGATGGCTTAAATGGGGAGAAGCCCGTCAAACATAGAGGAGACTTCCGGTTGGTGACACAAGGTGGAGGCTGTGCCATCTGGGGCTCCCTCGCTCCTTCCCAGAAGAGGCAGATTGGACTCACTGGGTGACAATCTATCGACAGCCGGCCGATGGTGTCAAAGGGGTCTTACCCTCAAGGTGAGATCACTTAGAACACCCGGCAACGGCTCGATAGACAGGCCTGACATCCCAGGACGGAGGTCGACAGACCTCCCTATCATCCACCGTCGCCAGCACAAATTCAAAGAAGAGAAGAAGAGAAGCCAATACAGGGCAAAGAGCCCAGTGCCAATTAGAAGGAAAATCACGCCGAAAACCTCGCCAAGGGAAACAAAGAGGACCGGGCTAAGAGAGGAGCCAAGAAACACCGGTAAGCAGACCAGCGAAGAGCGAGAGCCCGCCCTCGTAGAAAGCCGGCCAGTTTGGAGGAAAGTAAGCGGCAGGGAGAGATCCCCAGGAAGAGGGAGACCCGTGGGACGGCATCCTTACCGGGAGCGAGAAGGGGCATGCACTGAAGCGAGGCTGGGTGTTTAGCCGGCCGGGTGTCCAGCAGGGTGAGTGAAAGACGTCTGGAAGGAGCCGGGTGGAGCAGAGGCTCGAGGAAGCCCGAGGAGGGAGGAAAGAAAGGGAGGAGGAAGGTGAGGAGTGGAGGAGTGGAGCCCTGACCTTGAACACGCCGAGCTGGTCGCCATCTTAGCCCCCCCCACAAGTAAGTTGCATTTGATGAAGAAACAGGAAGAGGAGGGCCCAAACCTGAAATCCCGTGGGAAACCTCGCAAACTCCGCGAAACCTCGCGAGAGCTCGCTAGAGCCACAAACAACGCGAGAGCAAAATAAAAGAGACAGAGACCCTGAATCTGGGAAAACAAGAAATACAAGTTAGACTGCCCCCCTCAGGAAAGGAGGCAATAAGAGAATCAGGCAAAAGACACAGGAGAAGACCAGGCCCAGACACGAACGGTCGAGCGCGGGGGGAGGACCCACAAGACCAAAGGGAAGGTAAGCAGGAGACAAAGAGGCACCTACTTAGAGTCGTAGCTCACAGCTAACGAGTACAAACCTAAGACAATCTAAGACAAGCATAAAGGAGGCAGCCATGCAGAATCCCAGACATAAAGTTAACACATCTGCCACCAGGATAGTTAACAGAAGAAGCTCACTCCCAGAGGAACCCAGTTTTAGAGAGATGTTCCAAGAGATCAGGAACATATCTAACAAACAGGACAAACAACACCAAGAGATACAGTCAGAATTGCAAGACATGAAGAGAGATATGCAACAAAACTTCCAGAAACTACAGGAGGATATAGACAGGGTTAAACAAGACAACCAGAAATTAGCCAAAACACAGATAAAACTAGAAAATAAAGTGGACAAAATAGACTCTACCACACAAAGACTACAGCAGCAGGTGGAAACCCTAGAGAACAGGGCACTAGAGTACCAGTTGCGAATTAGAAACCTGGCAGAAACGCAAAATGAGAATTTGAAAATGATCATAATAGATGTCATCGCAGACCTTACGGAGACTGAACCAGCGATCGTAGGGAATGATGTGGATAGAACCTATAGAATTAACACGGAATACTCAAAAAGGAACCAAACACCCAGAGATACTATCGTCTCGTTTGCACGCAAATGTTTCAGAGATGAGATTCTACAAAGATGTGCAAAACAAACTGTATACTACAAAGACAAGAGAGTCATCTTCATGAAGGAGGTTTCCCAACAAACAATAGCAAACCGAAGAAAGTACTACTTTCTAACAGAAGAACTCAAGACCAGAAAAATACGCTACAGATGGGAAAGAAGTGAAGGACTCACAGTAACATACAATGAAATCAGATATTGGTTGAACACGGTTGAGAAGGCGAGAGCATTCTATGAAGAGCACATCCGGGGGAAACCACCAGAACAAGGAAGGTCACAGAGAAGACACCCAACCAAACAATGGAAAGAAGAAGGGGAGAAGGCTGGAACAAAGAACACCTCAGAAGAAAGGGCACCAAAAGAACTGACGGGAAAAATGGACAGGGGAATGGAGGAGGAAGAAGGCGAGATAGGAGATGGAGAAGATAACATTGATTATGAAGAAATTGACTCGCCAGGAACATCTCTAAGTAGGAACCTAAAGAGATTAAGAGAATTCTCGCCGGAAAACTACCAACTGGTGACCATGCAGGATAAAGCACAGACTGACGACTCAATAGAACAACCAGACCCCCAAGATGACATCGCTGAAAGTATACTCAGTTAATGTGAATGGGCTAAATTCGCCACAGAAACGGAAACGAATCGTGGACAACCTTAAAAGTAAGAAGTACGAAATAATAGCATTACAAGAGACACACGTGTCCAGCAGACACACTAGATTCTTGGAACAACCAAAATTGGGGAAACACTTCTATTCTGTAGGCGAAAAGAAAAAAATGTGGAGTAGCCATATCGCTAACCCCAAACTTAACCCGAGTTTGGCTTTTAAAGACATGGAAGGGAGATATTTAGGAATCGGCATTGAAATAAACAGTCAAAGATTACTCCTGTGTAATGTTTATTGTCCAAACGGACCTAAGATAAAATTCATCAGGGACCTCAAAAAACAGATAGACAAACAAGAGTATGATGAACTAATGATATTAGGAGATTTTAACGGGGTGGTTAATGCAGAAATTGATAAAAACACACAAAAGCACAGGAAGTCAAAAAAAAAAAATAAAGGTAGCCAACTCCCCATCAATTCCTGAAAACATTAGAGAACTTAAATCTAGTAGATGCATGGAGGCTCCACAATGGCACCATGAGAGATTACTCTTTCTATTCGGGAAGACATAAAGTCTGGAGCCGTATAGATATGGCTTGGGTGACCAAGACCATATCCACAAGAATACACAAAATAGACATTAAGACAAATACCCTGTCAGACCATAACTCACTGGAGCTTCAATTCAAGGGAAGTAAACCCAATTTCAGATGGAGACTTAAAGATAGTTTACTCAAAAACCGGGGGACATAGAATGGGCAAGAAACTTGCTGATAGAATATTTTGACATCAACAAAGGCGAGGAGACGAGCAAGATTACCCAGTGGGAGGCAATGAAGGCAGTCATGCGTGGGAATTTCATTCAGTTGAATAACAGAAAGAACAAACAACTTAATAAAAAGGAGATTGAGATCACAGAGGAGGTAAGGAAAAAGGAGGAAAAGCTGAAGAGACAACCGGGCAAACTAAGCCTTCTAAAAGAGATAAATGTACTCAAAAAACAGTATCAGATGCTACAAAATGAGAGACTGGGCAGACAACTGAAATACGCCAGGGCTAATTATTTCCAAAATGCTAATAAAATTGGCAAATGGCTATCTAAGAAACTAAGGGACAACAAAAATGAAACACATATTACCAAAATAGAACACGAGGGCAAGTACCATACCAAAGAAGACGAGATAACGAAAGCCTTTGCCAATTTCTACCAGAAGCTGTATAAAAAAAGAAGAAACATCAGCAGAAGATATAACAGAATACCTCTCCAGCCTGGGAATACATAAAATTTCGGAAAAGCAGAGAGCAGTCCTAAATGACCCAATAACAATGGCAGAGGTAATGACGAGTATTGAAGGACTTAAAAATAATAAGTCGCCCGGACCAGATGGTCTAACAGCCATATATTATAAGACCTATAAAAATGAGCTTTCAGGCATACTACTAGAAATATTTAACAGTATCAGAACAAGTAAAGAAATTCCCAAAACATGGGAGACGGCAAACATCACACTCATTCATAAAGAAAACTCTGAAAAAACAAATATGAAAAATTATAGACCGATATCCTTGCTAAACACAGACTACAAAGTCTTCACCTCCATCATAGCGAACAGATTAAAACTATTTTTAAAGGACTGGACCTCTAATGATCAGACGGGGTTTCTGCCAGAACGCCAATTAAAGGAAAATACAAGAAGTATAATAAACACACTAGAATACTACGAAAGACATAATGAAAAAAAATTAGCTTTGCTTTTTATCGCCTTGAAAAGGCGTTCGATAAAATTAATTGGAATTATATGAAATTATTGATGAGGGAAATGGATATGGGGTTTCACTTTCAAAATATCATAGAGGCGTTATATAACAACCAAGAGGCTACCCTAATAATCAACGGGCAAGAGAAAAAAAATAAAATCCAAATAAAAAGGGGAGTAAGACAGGGATGCCCCTTATCCCCATTACTCTTCATCTTGGCAACAGAGACTATAGTAAGAGAAATAAATCAGGATAAGGAACTAAAGGGAACTAGAGTAGGGAAAGAGGAATACAAAATCAGAGTCTATGCGGACGACATCGTCTGCAGTATAGAAAACCCCGTTCCTAATATAGATAAATGGCTCAAGAAATTCGAGAAGTTTGGACATATTGCCGGTTTCAATTTGAATAAACAGAAAACAAAATTATTAGTCAAACACCTAGATGAAAAGGAAAAAGATATTCTACAAGATAAAACAGGATTGAAAATAGAGAAGAAAATCAGATATTTAGGAATAACACTGACTGCTAAAAACATAGATCTGATCAAAAACAATTACGAACAATTATGGAAACAAATACAAATGGACCTAAATAGATGGAACAAGCAAAATATTTCTTTATTAGGCAGAATTGCCACTATTAAAATGACGGTATTACCAAGGCTGTTGTTCCTATATCAAACAATACCGGTAATTAGGAATGATACACTATTCAAAAAATGGAACACAGATCTAAGAAAATTCATTTGGAAGAATAAAAAGGCGAGGATAAATCTAAAAAGTATGTCAGATGAAAAGAGACGGGGAGGTTTGGGCTACCAGACATCAAATTGTACTACGAGGCCTGTAACCTAGTAGCTATTAAGGATTGGGCGCTACTGCAAAACAAAAGACAGACAACACTGGAAGGACATGACCTCCGTGCGGATGGCACGCATACATGTGGTATAATAGAAAAAGGGTGGAAAAGAACTTTGAACATCACTATATAAGGGCGGCCCTGTCCCGGACTTGGGAAAAATATAAAATAAGACTATATAGACAAACACCGTTATGGATCTCCCCATGGAGGCTTTCTATAAGAAAGAGTTAGAATACAAAACATGGCTAACGTACAAGCAGATTTTGAAAAAAAATACACAAAATAAGTGGGAGATAAAAACAATAGAAGAACTACGACAAAGCCACCCAAACTTAACGTGGTTCCAGTATTTTCAGATAAACGAACATTATAATACAGATAAAAAGATCGGATTCACGGAAGATACAATCTGGGAGCCACTAGTGAGAAAAAAGAAAAAAACATCAGTTGCATCTACAAACTGCTACTAGAATGGGCGATGGAAGAAGACCTAATCAAAGATAGTCACATCAAATGGGCTAAAGATTTAGGACATACAGTCTCCCTACACCAGTGGGAGGAAATATGGGGAAAAAAACTAAAATATTACAAAGCTACGGAAATTGAGGAAAACTGGCTTAAAATGCAGTACAGGTGGCACCTGTACCCGCCAGATTAGCCAAATTTGACAAGAAATGCTCCGGGAAATGTTGGAAATGTGAGCAGAAGACAGGGACATACATTCATCAATGGTGGGAGTGCCAAAAGGTCAAAAAATACTGGAGAGAAATACACCAAGCAACACAAGAAATACTAGGGAAAAAAATAGAGTTAGACCCCCAATCTACCTCCTGGGACTGACAGGCAACCAACTCTCTGAGAACCAAGATAGAATGCTATTTTTACTAAGCACTTGTGCACGCATAACATTGGCAAGATGGTGGAAACAAAACACACTTCCCAGCAAAGACGAATGGATCTTGAAGACCTTAGACGTAATCCAGATGGATGCCCTAGCCCACAATATAAACAAGGAAAGAAACAAAACGGACTGGACCAGCCTAAAGAAATATATGCAAAACAAAGGCCACAAATTCACAGTGGAAATAAATGAACTATAAGACTGACAGCTATACACCCACTGTGAAAGGAACATAATCAAACAGTGCGAACACGAACAAAGACGCACTTGGACTGTCTTTGGGAAGTCATTTTATACTGTTGCATACCTACCCAGTGTATCTACCCCACCCCCTCCCACACCTTGAACCCCCACACTCCTATACCCCTACCCTTCACAATCTGTTGATGTCGATGTTCATGTTTATTTTGAAAAACAATAAAAAACTATATTAAAAAAAAAACATATGTAGTTTAAAATATATATAACAAAATAAAATTTATGAAACGACATCATAAAACAACATAAAACAACCATCGAACAAACAACCAATAGCCTGATATGGTAAACAAGTATTTTCTGTTGGTCATGGGGGTTCTATGTGGGAAGTTTGGCCCAATTCTTTCATTGGTGGCGTTCATAATGCTCTTTGATTGTAGGTGAACTATGAATATCAGCAACTGCAACTTCCAAATGTCAAGGTCTATTTTCCCCAAACTCTACCAGTGATCACATTTGGGCATATTGGGTATTTGTGCCAAGTTTGTTAGCCATCATTGTTTGCATCCACAGTGCTCTCTAGATGTAGGTGAACTATAACCCCAAACCCTTCCAATATTTTCTGTTGTCATGGGAGTTATGTGTGCCAAGTTTGGTTCAATTCCATCATTGGTAGAGTTCAGAATGCTCTTTGATTGTAGGTGAACTATAAATCCCAGCAACTACAACTCCCAAATGAGAGTTTGGGAGTTGCAACATTTGTGCACTGGTATTTGTGCCAAATTTGGTCTCCTGAATCAAAATACATTCTTCATATCGGATATTTACATTATGATTCATAACAGTAGCAAAATTATAGCAATGAAGTAGCAAAGAAAATAATTTTATGAAAATAAAAAAATAAAAAACATATTTTGGCATATTTTTTATCATTTTAAAAACTTTCCATTACAACTTATACAACATATACTTCTACCACACACCTTTTATCTACTTATACATGTTTTATTTCTTTATAATTATTATTATAGCATTTTCCCCTTTTCCCCTTACCCTTATGCCCCCTTCACCAGAACCAACCAACTCATGTTGTTTCCCAATTCCAAAATTTCATTGTTTCTGTTGCAGTTCAAGACAGTTTTCATTAGTATTTTAATGAGTACAGCTCTGCTGTATAGAAATTAACACTGTTGTTGTTATTGTTGTGTTCCTTCAAGACATTTCCAACTTATAGTGATTCTAGGGCAGGATCCAGACAGGCGCTTGTCCCAGAAGCATTTGCGTTTAAAAAATGTGGATGTTTCTGGGGCCTGTCCATACCTACCTCAGAAAGCGTGCTCTTTCTGGGGTGGGTTGTCCACACGTTCTCTCAGGACTAGTCCTAACCCTCCCCCCAAGCCCAAGACCCCTTAGAAAACTAAGAAAAAGTTATGTACCATCCATTAGAAGCCCCGGTGAGCTCTCCCAGCGCACAGAAATGACTCACCAGGAGAGGGGGGGGGCGATTTTCCTCTTTCCTCCCCCCCCCCCCATCTCCTGGTGCGTAATTTCGATGTGCCAGGAATGCTCGCCAGAGCTTCTAATGGAGAGCATGTAAGTGTTTCATAGTTTTTTATTGGATCTAGGAGCTAGGGGGGAGGGGTGGGTATTTCCAAAGTTTACCGGGCTTATTTAGCCCGTTAAACTGTGGGAATACTGTCTGGACTGCTGTATTCTGCAGCCCAGACCCAGAAATAGTGCGGAAATAAATGCACTATCAAATTAATTTGCTACAAACCAGGGTTTTCTTGATTTGTAGCAAATTAATGCAGGACTGTCCAGAACGTTGTCTGGACAGCCCCTCCTTTATTGTGGGAGTTTCTGCAATAAAGGCCCTGTCTGGACAGGCCCTAGGGCAAAACTATTGGGGTTTCTTGGCCAGATGTGTTCTCAGGTGGTTTGTCTTTGCCTTCCTCTGAACCTCAGACTTGCCCAAGTTGGGTTTATTGTGAAATAAGTAGAAAATGATTGACATGGATGTAACAGAAATCTATGGTTTTATAACAACAACAACTTTATTCTTGTATCCCGCCACCATTTCCCCAAAGGGACTTGGGTGGCTTACAGATGGCACAAGGTGGCAAAAAACACCAAACATAAAATCAAAACAATTTGAAATACAATTAACTCAAACATATAAGCATATAACCAACAACTAACACTCAGTTAAAAACAGTGCTTATAACAGTTGCCTCTGCTGCTACTCCATTCTCATAATGCAACAGGCAAAGTACCAGGAAATTCAATCTGCTCCTTCACATTGAGGTCTCATCCTGGCAGATGAAATCCCACAGCATGGGAAAGCAGACAGGTATGGCAGGTTTGGCTTCTGCCTCAATATCCTTGAGGTAAGGCTAGGTAACTGGGCTCGCCTTGCTTTGATTTCATTTCAATTTCAAAAGACTGGCATTCAGTTCTGGAAATAAGAACCTCCCCATTCCTGCTGCTAACTGTAACAGAGAGCCCTCCAGCAATCCCAGCCTTATTCAGATGCTACGAAACAAAACTTGTCTGTGGCATTTAAGGCAATGTTCTACCCACTCTTTCTAATGTGGTTGAGATGCAGATTTTTGAAATTAAAGTGGATGCCACTTATTTGAATGACATTGTAGCTATTCCTTTATTTCAAATAACTGCACCTTGGGCTTTATCCTAGATTCAAGAGAGGATTCAAGAGAAGATTCACAACTGAAATCAATCATCAGTAGGACAACTAGTCAATGCTTGTGGAAGCAGGAGAGAAAACAGCAATATAGGCATGCCCAAACGGTTTCAGACAGGACCCTATCATGATTTAGGAGGGTAGTGATTGGATCTTCCCGTCTAAAGCTTCACAGTCCCAGAGGCATGATTGAAAAGACTGTCTCCATGTCCCAGCCAAATGCATTTCTGATAAGGGAAAGGCATGCAGCATAGTCTGGAGCAGTGTTTCCCAACCAGTGTGCCGTGAGCAATCATCAGGTGTGCCGTGAGAAATTGGAACCTCCAAAACCCTTTCTTCCCCCTCCTGCCAAACACTTTTTCTTCTCCACTCAGGCTCCCTTCTTCCCAGCCTCGTTCTGCTCGCTTTGCCTCGCTTTGCTCTGGGGCGAGTCTGCTCAGTAGTGCCCACACGGATCACGTCTTCCTCCCTCCCCCCTCCCCCCCTGAACATGCTCACACTGTCCCCTCGGATCAAAATAGCGACAGAAGCAGCAGTGTAGAAGAAAAAGTAAGCATTCGGCAGGAGGAGGAAGAAAGGGAGCGAAGGGGGAGGGGGAGGAAGAGGTCTCTTTCGAAAGCTGGCATGAGCAAACTTGGACCTTCCAGGTGTTTTGGACTCCAACTCCCACCATTCCTAGCAGTCTCAGGCTCTTTTCCTTTTTCCCCTCAGCCATTTCAGCAGGAAAGGGCCTCAGGCTGTTAGGAATGGTGGGAGTTGAAGTCCAAAGCACCCAGAGGGCCGAAGTTTTCCCATGCCTGTTTTAGGGCTCTTAAAGTGGTGAGCCTCTTTCCAACATTGTGATTCTGGATAGAAAACAAACAACAACATAACATAACATTGTTTGAGTCGACAGTACTCTCTGGGTGTAGGTGAACTACAACTCCCAAACTCAAGGTCAATTCCCAAGCAAACCCTTTCAGTACTTTATGTTGGTAATGAGAGTTCAATATGCCAAGTTTGGTTCAATTCCATTGTTGCAAGAGTTCAGGATGCTCTTTGATTGTGTGTTAACTATAAATCCCAGAAACTGTAACTCCCAAATGTCAAGGTCTATTTTCCCCAAACTCCATCTGTGTTCACATTTGGGCATATTGAGTATTCATGCCAAGTTTGGTTCTGATCCAACATTGTTTCAGTCCACAGTGTTCACTGGATATAGGTGAACTACAACTCCAAAACCCAAGGTCAATGGCCACCAAACTCTTATAGTACTTTCTCTTGGTTATGGGAGTTCTGTGTGGGAAGTTTGTGTCTTTCTGCCATTCCTGCTAGGATATCTATGTTGTGTTCATCGAAACAGGTACAGGTTTCACACTGAGTGTATAAATACATTTAAAAACATATTATCTATATGTATTACTGTGTTAGAGTGTCATTTTGTGTCATTTTGGTTGGTGGTGTGCCCCAGAATTTTGTAAATGTAAAAAATGTGCCGCGGCTCAAAAAAGGTTGAAAAACACTGGTCTGGAGAATCCTCCTCCTGAGACAGGAAACATAATGTAGTAGGGAGTGCTGAATTTGTCAGCGAGAGCACTCACTTAAGTTTGGTCACATTTGGGTATGTGAAACAAAGATGTAATAGGAAGCTGCTTTATCTTGTATCACACCATGCCCTCACCTAGCTCAATGTTGTTTTTCTACACCAAATATGCTGCCTTCCAAATGTTGTCCCATTACTTCTTACCATGACTGATGGTGCTCAGGTTTGATAGGGTTGTTGTCCAACAAGTCTGGAGAATAATGTGTTTCCCATTTAATATATACGGAATAATCACGGCTCTTCGGGATTTCATATTTGACACATTTCTTGCCTTACCTGCACATTGACACCATTTGAATACCAGTATGACTTTAGTTCTATTATTTTACCATTTTATTCTTGTTTTGTTTTATTTCATGTTGTGTTTTTTTACCCTGGCTTTTACTCACATTAGCCCCTTCCACACAGTTGTATAAAATCTGCATTGAACTGGATTATATGGCAGTGTGGACCCAGATAATCCAGTTCAAAGCAGCTATTGTGGATTATCTGCCTTGATATTCTGGGTGATATGGCTGTGTGGAAGGGCCCTTACTTATCTTGTTTACTACAGCATTGTTTAAAAATGTGACTTTTGTAGACACCTCTTCAGAAGTTCTGGGGAGCCCTTTTTTACCCTTCCTTTTTCGAAACTGGTAAAACCTCTTTACACTGGGGACTTTTCGTCTTGCTGAGCAATTTCAAAGAAACAGCTCTTTGGGCCACACCTAAGGCACTCCCTATAGGTCAGGAGGGAAGTGTTTTCACCATGTAGCGGAAAGCACCATTTGGGCTAGCTTCTTTCCACTGAAAAATTAGAGCTTTCTTTTTCTAGGGACTTCCCTGCTCCAATGGCATGTTTTCTATTTGTTCCACTCTTTTCACACATTTTCTTCATTCTCATAGATATGTTGAATAGTCCCAGTTTTCTCTGTGATACAGTGGATGAGGCTATGTGCTAGGAAGTGTCTGAGGCAATATTAGGTGTAGTTCTCTCGCTACAAGATTCTGCTGCCAATACAAGGATAGTAATACTGATCTAAATGCCACTCTGTTCACATGCAGCGCTTCAGATGACGTTGGACTACAACTTCCAGCATTCTACACTATTTGGCTATGCTGGTAGGGCTGCTATGATTTGCAGTCCAACAACATCTGATTGACTGTATGATTGCCACTCCTTTTAAAAGTTACATTCACACTATTAATTGTCATATCTAATTTGCAACATGGACTAGTTATATATGAGGACAGGAAATTTGAGGGGGGGGGGTCACTCAGTGTAAACTCAGTACTCATATACACTGGTCAGGTTAGTCCAATGTAATTCTAGCCTGAAGGAGCCCCAGATCCAGCAGATACTTGCTAAATACGCAGCGAATTGTCCAGAACGCCAAAGACCACATCCCTTCTACATTGCCATATAAAATCCAGATTATCTGTTTTGAACGGCATTATATGGCAGTGTAGAAGGGACCTTAGCTTTTACTTCCTCCATGTCACAGCTGTTGCTGCTTCTGATTAAACTCATTCTGAATACCTGGCCTCCATGAACACTTTTGTTGGCTTTAGAATAGGGTATCCACGTGACCAGCAAGAAAGAGGGGTTGATCTTTCTTCTTGCTGGTCTCTATTGGTACTCAATTTGGATATTGCAGATGCAATTGATGAAAGCTAGATGCATGGCCAACTAGGAGCAGTGGCAACACAAACACAACCCACCTGTTTCCTGATTAACACAGGGAAAAAGTGGTGGTGGTGGTGTCTATTTGCATAGTAGATTGGGCTGAAATCAAACCAATTCAGTTGTCCCAACTGCCCCAACGCCCTGGGATACTCCGGTGTTTCAAACAATCTCCAGAGTATCCCCAGACATTGCCAAAATACGATATTTTGTAGCAGGAAATCCACGAAGGATCAAAATACTTATGCCACAAATGGACCCCTATCAGTCTTCATAATGCACAGCAGCTTCTAGTAATATTTTAGGTTTCTGCACTTTAAACTGAGTGCAGAACCCTAAAATATTACTAGAAGCTGCTGTGCATCATGAAGACTGATAGGGGTCCATTTGTGGTATAAGTATTTTGATCCTCCGTGGATTTCCTGCTACAAAATATCGTATTCACCACTGGCTTTAAACATGGGTTCAGTTATTTCATAGAGAGATAAGGAGTCTGTCTACACAAGCAGCCATAATACCTAAATCAAGCTTCCATGTTCTGAGAAGAGCAGCCTGGATGTCATAGATTCATAGAATATCTTCCTGCATTAGGAAGAACGGAACAGCAGGGGGCAGATGTTGCCTTCATGTTTCACTGCATGTTGACTTCCATCTGGGAACCTCTGTGGTTGCTGTACAGAAACATATGCTCAAAAAGGAGGACATTACATTTGTGCAGAAATTCATGTTGACATGGAATTATATGTTCAGCATAGGCTCCAACTCTGTTCTGATTGTATGTGTGTGCTATCTGCCCTTTATTATTGTTGCTGTTTCCCATCCATTTTATAATCGTTTTTGGTGCAGTGAGATTTGGGAACATCTACCAGTAGTTTTTGCCAGTAGTTTTTAGCAAGAAGTTCCTCACCCCAACTGCATCCAGTTCCACCAACTTAGCTCTACTATTTTATCTATACAGCCCTCTAGTGACCACAAGAAGACTTTCTCCTGCTAGTCTGTAAAGTTACTCCCCCAGATGATACAAATGTGTTTAAAAGAAACAGTGTTTGTCACTCTAGTGACATTTAAAAAGAAAACCATGTCTATTCTTTGACAATTTTGAAAGTCATCTGCAATATTTCTACTCTGTGTTTAGCGGCCAGCTACAGTATCTGACTCAGAAAGCACTCAACGGGCTAGGTTTCTAATATCTAGGCAAATATATATATGTTGAGATTTACTAATCCTCATCTTCTCCGTACATTAAAGTGCACGAATGAGTTTTTAAAGAGTTCCAGAGGCAGGGAGTGATCGTGGAGAAGGCCCCCTCTCTTGTTCCCACCAACCATGCTTGGGACAGGGATGTGACCGAGAGAATGACCTCCTCTGCATACGACAGTATGGTTTTTCAGATAGAGAGATGCAGTTTTTCAGATAGTTCGGGCCTGAACTGTTCAGGGCTACATATTTACCAGTCTCCCACAAATACCAGGATACATATTTACCTGTCTCCCACAAAACAAAATCAAGGGTTGTGGGTTTATATATACAAGTGCAATGCATGCATTTATTTTATAATAAATGCATATGCTCAAACGATTGAAAAATAGCCTGAGGGAGTTGGAAATTGACCAGTGTTAAGCTATCGCTTTAAAATTTCCCTGGAGGCATGCAACACAAAATTATAGACTGAAAAAATAATGAAAGGCCTCTTAGTGAGACAGATTGCATTAGCATTGAAGCCACTGTGCTGTTTTTTTAATGCTTGGAGCAATAAATGAAGTAGATCAAAGAACGCTCAATTCTGCTGTCATCATTACTCCAGGTGCTAAGTTTATGGCTTAAATGAGACATACAATCAAAAAAGCACTTGTAAAGTTTACAGTGAATGGAGTAGTTTAGCAAAACTCCCATCTCCTTGTGTGTCATTTGATTTCATTTGGCACAGATGAAACATATAAAGCAAAGATCACCTTACAGAACAGAAGCCTAATGTTCAAAGTTTGCTCTCACAAGATATAAGACGAAGGTATGTGCCTTATTCAGTTTATTTACAGTGCTTTTATAGCTAAAAGTGTCTTACAAATATTATTTGTCAAAGAGGGAATTGGGGAAAACATACATGTCAGGTCCCATTTATCTTGCCACGTAACACAGAGACTGAATCTGGGTATAAGCATCTGAAGTATATACCCTAACATTGAGGCATGGCTCCACTGGCTATTTATTTTAAGAAACCAATAAATATGTACCTGGATTTTTCTGCCAGTTCTCCTGCTCTCAGATAGTTTATTTTTAATTCTAGCTATTATTATGATCATTATTATGTTTATTTTAATTGTAGCATTTAATATGTTTATATTAATTATGTTATTATGTTTATTTATACCCCTTTCTCTCTCCCCAAAATATAATCAAATAAGTTTACATTCAAAGCAGTTCAATACAATTTGAAATCTACAAGTATACAAACATTTTTTAAAAATTTAATATTAATGGTATTAACATCAATGGTGCACTTAAGGCAATGTACATGACTCTAAGATCTACCAGAGAGGCCCTCTTTTCAGTCTCACTTCTGCCTCAAGTACAATTGGTGGGGACAACTCTCCAAGTCTTCCGTACACAACTAAAGACTTTTTTTCGACAAATTTAGATTCCTTTAATGAATATAGGTGAGGACCCATAGATTTCATCAAGCATTTTACATGACTGGGATTGATTGTTGTTGTTTTATACCCACAACTGTTGATATATTTTATTGATTTCAAACAGGGGGGGGGCTTTGTGTAGAGAGATATTTATGTTAGCTGTTATTGTTCCATGTTATTGTTTCTGCCATTTTTGTACTTTGCGTGTTTGCACCTTTTGAGTTCTTTGTGAGCCACCCGAGTCCCACTGGGAGATGGTGGCAGGGTCTAAATAAAGTTTATTTTATTTTATTCTTTTTGTGTCAGGCTCAAAATAAATGACTGGTCAGAGAGAATGCCAGGGAGGCTCATGGACTTGTCGGTTAGAGTAGGACTTACTATGGCAACTGTATACTAGAGATCTGGTCATTCATATATGTGAAATATCACTAGATTTTTGAAATATTTTTCAGGAATATCACTGCTCTTTTATCCTTCTCTTTATCTGTCCTTTTGGATTTAAATTTTGTAACTCTGAACACACAAAGGAGAGGCTTAATGGGTGGGAGGACTTTTAAGCAATTCCAAGCTCTTTTGCGGAATGGCAGACTACCTTCTTATTGCTTTCAAGTCTGAATCTTGGTATTCTAGAATATGACACACATTTTCTCTCTAGGAGTCTCTGGTGTTGCAGTGGGTTAAAGCGCTGAACTGCTGAACTTGCTGACCAAAACGTCACAAGTTCAAATCCGGAGAGTGGCATGAGGTCCTGCTGTTAGCCCCAGCATCTGCCAACCTCACAGTTCGGAAACATGCAAATGTGAGTAGATCAATAGGTACCGCTTTGGTGGGAAGGTAATAGCACTCCATGCAGTCATGCCGGCCACATGACCTTGGAGGTGTCTGTGGACAATGCCAGCTCTTCAGCTTAGAAATGGAGATGAGCACCAACTTCCAGAGTCAGACATGACTGGACTTAATGTCAGGGGAAAACCTTTACCTTTACCTTTCTCTCTGACCTGCACTCATTATAAACATGCAGTGGAGAACACACTTCCAGATGTTTTAGTATTGTATCTTCTATAATACTCTAACTTTGGCTATGGCACCTAGTGCTGATGAGAATTGGATGCCCAAACATCTGAAAGCAACAAGTGTTCCATCCTGCTTGAAAGCAAGTGTCCCATATCAATTGCCTGAGTAGCAGATGACTGCTGTAACTGTATAATTTTTATATATAAATTACTCTCTCCAGAATCCTAAGTGATCTGTTACACTGAATAACTTTACATATATCTAGCTTCATAGCAGACATGTTAAGGACCCCCTTTATTGATTTACCAAGGTGCATAACAGACCACCAGCAGGGACATCTGAGGCACACTGATATGCATTGGTGCATGATACATTTTAATATACAATGTACATCAATGCACACCACACACACTGAGGCACATTGCACACCAAGGTGCATTGTGCATTTATAAGATATAAGTCCACTTATGAAAACATAAAGTTCCAACAGATTTCTGGTATATGTTGTAAAAGGCTACTCATGTAAATATTCAATGGTCATATTTTCAGTTTGTTCCACTCTTTTCACAAGATAGCTCATGCTGGCTGATATCAGTATGTTCAGTTTAATAAGACATTTAAAAAAATATTTTTGCAAGAGCCTAACCCTGCTTCAATTTAAAACCTTCCATCACAACAAAAACCATATAACAGCCCAGAGTTGCCTTGAGGTAAGTAGAAGCTTGAGTTGACATCCTAACATATTCTCAGTAAACATTTTATGGCTCTTGCCTTGGTTGGCAAGTGATTCATAGCAGCTAAATAAATAAATAAGCCAGATCTTCAATTTTCAATTGTAAGGACATTTAAAAAGCTTTCTATTTCTTCTTTTGACAGTTTGAACAAATGCATTATAAAATAAATAGAATAAATATGTGAAATGTCATTTAATCGAGCAGTTGTTTTGGCCTCACACATTTGACTCTCAGCTAATTCCACTTCTATTTTCTTGTCTTTCAAAACTGTTCCTTTTAACATTGAAAATTAGCACTCACAATGATGCTTGTCACCTGGGAAACCTGTTTACAAGTAAGTGTTTTAACAGCCAAAGCACTTGAAATGATACTTGAAGAGAGTCTCTCCAGAGAAAATTGAACATATGATCAAATGGTATTTGTTTGTTTGTTTTGCAACAATACACAATAGATCCATTTTAGCGATTTTTCCTTTGGCTTCTTGGCTTCTTCAGCTTCTCCAGACACCCATAATGACAAAGGCTCAGCTGCCATGTTTTTTCACCTAAAATGGCTCACATGGCTGCCGAGCATGGCTTCTTCCCTTCTATTGAGGAGTACGTAGTGCATGCTTCCTTAACCCCATTCCTCAAACCCAGGCTCCCTTGAAAGGAAGAAAGAAAAAGAGCCCAGGAAGGGTGCTTCCTTAACCCCGTTCCTCAAAGGATCTCAGGAACAGAAAGGGGAACCTATTAAGTTCCCTATTACTGCCAATTGGCTGGATCTTCCTGGGTCTTTCAGCTGCCTAGCCAAAGACAGATTTTTCTATTAGCTGATTTTCAGGAAGCTCCTGAAAACAGATCTGGGTACCCAACAAAAATTGGATACCAAAATGGATTATCCTCCAGCTAAATTGCACAAGCTAATACAAAACCTATCCCCTTGTACTCTTATTTGCACTATATTACAAGTGGAGGGCAGATGGCTCTTCCAACCAAAGTCAACAAACCAGAAAAGGGTATTTATACATTTGTTTGTTGCTAACTGCTGCCAAACCGATTTCAACTTCTGGCAACCCTATAAATGAGAACCCTCTTAAGTCCCTCTGTCCTCATCAGCACTGACCAGATTTTGCAGACTCAGGATTGTTGCCTCCCTGATTGACTCTATCCATCTGGAATGTGATTTCTCTCTTTTTCTACTATCCTCCATTCTAAGAAGCATTAGTGTCTTTTCTAGCTAGCCATGTCTTCTCACAATATGGCCAAATTGTGACAGTCTATTTAGTCATCTTGTCGTAGGACTCATTTATTTACTGTTTTTCCCAGTCTGCTGTATTGGTAGATCACTTCTCCTGCGCTACGACTCAATGAGTTAATTTTTTCCTACTCTAAGTAGTTGTTTTCTTACTGATTATATGTAATGAACAATACCATATAAATAGGCATGTTATCAGTCACCTGATCATCTCTACACTGACTGCTTAATAAAAGGCCAGTCTAGCACATGATGTGCTAGATTGGCCCTAGGTTGACCATGATAGTGGCTATGTACACCAGCCTGAAACCTGTATGAGGCTATATCTGTGTCTACACTGGGTTGGCCTAGCATTGGCCCCCGATGACCTGTCTTTTGTTCTCAGTGTCATTGATGCTGCTCTTTTGTCATCCTTAGAGTTCCAGGGAAAGCCTATCTGGTGTGCTGTCTGGTATGTGTAGCAGGTACCAGGATATGTGATCAACAAGGAGGGCTATCTCTCCCCTTCCATGTTAATCATATGAGGAAAGCAGGATGGCGCAGCTTCTGTTATATGGAGTATTGTCCCGATCCAATTGTCCACATGGCGAAAGCACACAAGGTCCCTCTGGGGTTTCTGCCTTGACTTTGCTTAACTCAAAGTAAAAGTCAAGGTAAGACCAAAGAAGGAGAGATCCACAGGAAGGAGCTGTATGACGTCTAAACTGCCAGCACCAGCTTTGGATAAATCCAACTTTTTCCCAAGTGTAGAAATGGTCCAATAGAAAAAGAACAAGAAGGGAAGAGCACTGAAGAAGAAGCTTTTGCTGGCTTTTTTTTCATGTCAGAAGTGACTTGAGAAATTGCAAGTCCCTTCTAGTGTAAGAGAATTGGTCGTCGGCAAAGACATTGCCCAGGAAAATGCACAGATATTTTACCATCCTGTGGGAGGCTTCTCTTATTTTGCTGGCTGAAGGATGGAGTTTGATTGCATTTTCCATAGTTGTTGCAATCCACAATAGCTATTGATTTCAGTGCCAATGTATGGTACCACTGATCCATAATTTTCAATTCCACAGAGCAAGCCAATATTCAAGAACAAAGAAACAAATATATGCATTTGCTTATCCTTGCTATTCCAAGGTAATAGAATTGGCAAGTGCTTTAGAACTGATGGCACCCGAAAACTCAGGATGTAGTAACTATTCAGTTGTGAAACTGAAACAGCCAAATCTGTAACTGAACTAGACCATTTTGGGACAATCCTAATCAAATTTATCAGGCTTGGTTTCTAGTCAGATTTGTTCAAAGAGACTTGGCTGATTTGGCAATTCTAAAATCATACTAGAGATGCATAAATTTTGAAAGGCAAATGAAAAGAGAGATTAGTCCTTATGAGAAGTGAAGCCTAAAAATCCTATATTGAAATGTGACATAACATTCCTCCAGATAGAACATCACATCCCACACCTCCCACCCCACTCCTCGGGCCCCTTATACACTGCCCCTATAGCCTAGGAACTGATCCCAGGCTATCTTCTTATCCCAGATTATTTGGCAGTGGAAACTCATATAATCCAGTTTAAATCAGATTATATGAGATTAACTCCTGGGATATAGGGCAATGTAGAAGGGACTTCAGACATGCATCATTTACTTTTGGCCCCCTTCAACATAGCCTTGCAATAGGGAACGAACGAAAGAAGGACGCATCCCATGCTTTCTACTTGCAATAGCAATATAAAGGTAGACAGACAGCATCCAAGGCTCATTCAGCAATATTACTATAACCAGGTACACAGCATTGAAGGCATTATCCCAGCACACATCTACATTGACCACTTAGGTCAATGTATGTGTGGATTAGCCTCTCAGCAGCTAAACACCAAATGGGACTAATGTGGCTTAACCAAAGGCAAGGGTGCATCAGTCCCCTGAGTTAGGGGTATTCAAGACAACTGGTTGTTGGGTAACCAGTGGTAGCTGCCTTGACTGCCATCCTGCACTCCTTGAGATCAGGTGGTCTAGGGATAACCGATAGCACCCGCCCTTCATCCCTACCAGCAGGTCATCAGATCAGCCCCACATTATTAGTTAGACTTGGTAGGCCACCCAAGAGGTCCTGGGGACTGATGTTCATGAGTCTCTGGAGGAGCTCTGAGGAGGGCACTCAGCTAATTTGGCAACTAATTTGCCTTGAACTGTGAGAAGATCTTCAGAAGCTGCACTGCTTTTCTTGCAGTGAGAGAATTGATTAATAATCTCTGTCCCTGCAGGAATGAAATGATGAAAAATGACATCCCTAGACTGTGTGTGTGGGTGGGTAGGGAGAATAATTAGGACTAGATGGTGTTTTTCTAAAATGCTTCGGAAAAGCACGTAAAAAAGAAAACAGTGTGAGGAAGCTGGTGAAACAGAACTATGAGAACTTAATTGTATGGTTGGTGTTTTCTCTAACACACTGGGGGGATTGCTGTCAAAGCAAACTACCACAAACTGTCAGGACTTATAAGAAATGCAATAAATTCACTGGAATAGTATCAAAAGTATCAAATATGCTATTTCACATTAATCATGCAATATCAAATGCATATTATTATTTACTCTATAAAATTGAACACATCAACTTATTAGCAAACAATCAAACAATGGAGAACAAGGTCGGTATGCGATGCGTAGGTGGTCCTACCAGTCGCAGTTCTTCATATATATCCACAAAGTATAGCAAAAGGAGTCCTGTGGTATATTAAATCCCGGAGTTGTGAATGGAGAAAATAGTCCATACTGATGATACTAGTTCTGTTGTTCCAATAGTTGATTCAACAAAGTAATGTGACCAGGGTCTTATTGTTCAATCCACTCATAATTAAGTCAAACACTGACTTGTATTATATAGATAGATAATGTTTCTCTTTCCTTTATCCAACAGTATCCAGCCCTCCATCCTTTGCCAATTTTTCCAGTGCCATCCCTCTTTACTCATTATATTTTTGTTAGTTTGAGTGAGCCTTTATATTGGTCTCACTTTTCTTTTAGTAGTAATAGTTTGAGTAGCAACGACATTCGCCACACCACTATTTAGTATCTAGTTTTTTGTGATTTGGTTTAATTAGAGTAGAGTTTGATTTGTATCTGTATAGTCAGTTTAGTGTATTTGTTTTGTCTTTTTCTCACTTGTTAGTATATTCTGTAGGAGTCAGTGAAACAAATGTGTGGTGCCAGTTGTTAATGACAAGCAATACACACACATTACAAACACAACCATAGTACTGAAAAGTAGTACACATATTAGCATCTTTTAAAAACCGTTTTTAAGCATTAAAAAACCCCTGAAGTAACCTGTGTGTATTTTGAAACAGCAATCCCCTCCAGTTGTGCTATCAGATCTCTAAATTCATGTACTTTTGTAGGAAACAAAACAAAATTATGGTAATTTTGGCTTCTCCATCCAAGTCAATGGGAGATGCAAAATGTTGGTTCGGATTGGGGTGTGAATTAGATTGGGTGAAATCTTTATTGGTCTGAACCAAACTGGAACCCAGTATGAAGCCTTGAATTTGCCTAACGGATGCAGTTTTCATGTAGTCTTTGCGGTATATTGTCAAATGTCTTACCAGTAAAGGCAGGCTGCTGAGCACGACTACTATAAAACACAGTTCATCCTTGGATTATGTTTTTCAGGCATAACAAAGATGATAATCAACTCGCTTTCTTTCTTCTAGATCAGGGGTGCTCAGAATGGTGATCGGAATCACCAGGGTGATCTTCAGGCCTCATCCCGGTGATCTTCAGGCCCCTGACCAGGTTTTTTTTTGCTGTTGGTCCTCTTCACGCGCCCCTGCATGCTGCAAAGAAGTCCTCCATCGTTGCTCCTCCCTGCTCGTGCGCCGCCTCCAAAAGCTCCAGAGTCCAAGAGGCAGAATGGGCCCCCTCTTTTGGATTCCTCCTCCTCCCTCCGTCCTTCTCCAGCCACTCAGAGTCATAGGAGACCAAAGGGCACGGGCCTGGATGACGCGATGCATGGCTGCCCCCGCGCACATGCGCAGAAGCGCCCATTCTGCCTCGCTGACTTCTCGTGAGCTCTTGGAGATGGCACGCATGCTGGCGGCGTGGAAATAGGAGCAACGACGGAGGAGAAGAAGGACGCTTTGGGGTCGTTTCCTTACCACATCTCAAAGGTCGGCCTTTTTACTTTGGGGTGGGTGCTTGATTGTTCTCTGGCATGTCTCTTTGTTTATTTTTAATGTTTAAAAATTGCCTTTTAGCTCCAAAGCCTCTCTGCTTGCTTTGTTCCTTGAGAAATATAGTATGGGGAATATGGGAAATGGGAGAAATGGGGTGGTTGGATGTATTTTTGCATGCCCCTTTGTTTACCTTGCTGAGTATTAAATGGCCTTGCAGTTCAACAGCCTCTCTTCTTACTTTCTGGCTGATAATATGTGTGGTTATATGGCAGTTTGGGAGAAATTGGGTGGTTGGATGTATTTTTATGCTCTGTTTTATATTGTTGTTATTAAATTGAAATGTTGATGTTTTATAACTTCATTTTATGTAAACTGCCCCGAGCCTGCTGGAAGGAGGGGTACATAAAAATGAATAATAAATATAAATAAATAAATAAGAAAATAGTTATATGTTTTACATTTCTGGGCAGGTGATCTTTGGGACTTGGTTTTTTAATCAGTAGCTCCCATGCTGAAAAAGTATGAGCACCCCTGTTCTAGATGCTGCCCCCTCCCACATTCCTCCTCCCATGAGTGGTTACCCATAATATTCAGTCGGAAAACATTGATGCCAGATGTTGCATGTAAAATCATCAGAAAAATTATTCCTCTCAACCCTGTTATTACTGTTTCTGGAAGTACCTTTTTCTGTTTCCTTCCATGTATGCTTTGATTGTTATGAATATTTCATACATTTCCACATAAATTTTGAAAGGCAAATGAAAAGAGAGATTAGTCCTTATGAGAACCATCAAAGGCACATCAAATGGTTGGCTATATATTTTTGCTTCATTCTATTTCAAAATTTTAATTAGAGGGCAGAGTTGGCCACTATGACTCATGAAGTGCCACCTGTTTAAAAAGAAACAAACATATTTGAACCTTGAATGTACTTTTATCTGATTAATGCAATTGAAACACCAGTCAGCTCATTTATTTTTAACCAAGCTGTCAGGATTGAAAGACTTATTATGTTGGGAGGAAAGCAATTGTGTTTCTCATTCAAGCATTTGTTTTGTTCATATCTACATAAGTGCTGCCTGAATTCATCAGAAAAGGTGTCTCAAGATATCTTGCTGCCTCAGGCCAAGGACAAGAGTCCATTCACCAAATACAAAAGCTAGTTAGGTTGATTGAGATTAAGTACTTGCAAGCAACAGAGGCTTCACCTAGAAGTGGAAGCAGCAAGACAAATTTAGGAGGGGAAAAGACAATATGGAATACACTCATTTGTTCTACATGAGTGAGGAATGGAGGGTTGTCACTGTTGTGCACTATCTCTCTGCTTTAGGGGGTTGCTTCACTCAGCTCATTGGATCTTCTTTCTCGTTTTTTTTGTCCAGCTCTCCATTTACCTCACCCCCTTTATCAAGGAGAGCGTCTCTTCCTGATCTTCCATTTTGCAATTCATGAGTAGGATTACATGGGATCAGTTGATAAGTACTTTTGATATGAGCAAGCTGCTAGGGTGAATAAAAAAGAAAATGTACCCTCTCAATCTGTGTTCTTGTTGGCTGGCTATCCAGGGAGAAGATGGAGCTATCATATTTCATTGATTCTAAAATGCCATCAACTATAAGACGCACGTTAATTTCATTACCACCAACAGAATATATACTGTATACAGACAGGAAACAGACACAAAAACTCAAATTGAGCAATGACAATTTATTAAAATTCTCACCAGACCCCAAAACCAATCAACAACAGCAGCAGGTGGCAAGTCTCATCCAACTGGTGCACAAATCCCAGCCAGCCCCAAACTGGCTGGCACAGATAATTTGTTTTGAACCACTACCAAATTCCTATAAATATTTTTATTACAGCATGTTAGCTTTGAGAATGCAGACTCTGCTGGCTGAAGAGAATAAAGCCTGTGTTCCTTTTGCCTTCAACCTGTTAGTGTCTCATTCAATCTTTGGAGCTAAGAACATCAAGAACCTAAACCCACAATTTTTATTGGGTATCACATATCAGCTCGAGATACTGTGGGAGTTTAAATTACCTGTGAAAACAAATATCTTCCAGAAAGTCTATTCAGATTATGGGGTTTCAGTATTTATAGATAGATTTTTAGTAAATACTGCTTTATTTTCTTTTAACTGACATTATGTGTTTTTATTTGTTGCCATTTCCTGTCCAAATAAGTGGAATGATGACAACAACAACAACAACCAGCCACCCATCTGTCCCAGGTATTTTCTAAAAGTCTGGTGTCCTTTTTAAAACTTGCTGACAGAAAAAAGCTTAGCAACAGAGTTCTGAAGTCTAGGGGCGCTTCCAGACAGCACTAAATCACAGGTTTAAAACAGGGGCAAAATATCCTAGGACTTCAGAAGTTGTCCATATACAGATCTGTTGCTCCTGGGATTTCTGCCTCTGTTACCCAGACTTGATGCTTTGCTGCAAGATTTAGAGGCTCCCAAGATGGCCACAATGGGACTTCCATCAGAAACCTTGGCAGGTTTTTTTTTTAAAAAAACCCACAAAACCCTGAGATGCTGATATGTGGATATGTGAAGGTCCAAATATGCAGATCATTACAAAAGTTCCCTTTGTCTTGGACAGAAAAACTGTGCCCTCCACATGTTTCATGAAGTTTCTGGAACACAAACAAGGTTTTTGCCTTCTACACAAGTCACCTTCTTTTTACGAACTGACCTATCAGGAACAAACATCTAAACCTGGGAACAAATCTAGATTTAAAAAATCCCATGAATTATGATTGCAGGGACATACAGACATTCGAAGATGCAGATATTCAGCTCAAAACTGCAATATTCCTGCACCTGGAAATCCTGTGTTTTTTGCCTTTTGTAGCAATTGCTTCCGTGTTTGCAGGAAACAGCATCTACCCACCCTCCTGTTTGCTGCAGAAGCTTCTGGGATAAAGGTACTGTCTGGACGGGCCCTAGGAGAAGCCACAGGCCCTTCACTTTTTGCCTGAGAATACTTTGAAAAGGTGGGAAAGGCCTATTCATATAATCTATGGATCTAATAAACTCATAGAAGAGGATAGGATCTTTCAAATGGCATGGGCCTGAGCCATACAAAGATGGCTCTTTGAATTGAACTGTCAGGTAGTGGAGCTGTGTTTCCCACTGCCGGCCACAGCTAAAATTTGGCTGCAGTTCTTTGAGCCAACTGAAATTTCTGAACATTTTCAAAGTCAACCCCATATAGAGCACATTACAGTAATCCAAATAGGTTGTTATGGGTTGATTTATTCAGAGGCTTGCCACTGTATTCCTCTAAAGTTGAGAGAGTGTGTAACCTGCGCAAAGTCATCCCATGGGTTTTCCTGACAAAGTGGGAGTTTGAACTCTGGTCTCCTAGAATCCTAGTCTATCCTAGTCCAGCACATAAGCAACTGCAAACTATTGGCTTTCGATTAAATGTTAACTATTTACAAGATAAAAGAAGACAAGGATGGAGAAACAAAGCCTTGGTTTTTATATAAAAAATAGACTTCACCAGCAGACTTTTGATTTATTCTTATATGAATTTTGATTGTTCCCCAATCAGTGTAATGATATACCTTTTCATTTTATTGAAAGGATGCTGAATTATTTCTTCCTTTTCAGATGTGGCCTTCCAAGTTATTACCACCACCACCACTACCACCACCACCTCTTTGGAAACTTCTGTGTTGCCCCTAAACTTTTTAATATTCGGTCTTTCAATGTGTCAGTAAAATATTTGGTGGGAGGTTTTATAAGCTGTTGTTTCCACTTGGGCTTAATGTCAGAGAAAGTTTCAGAATGCTATTTTGATCTGAAGACATCCGAGGAAAGCAAATCTAATTGGTTTTAAGCAATTCGAAAGCTCTAAGTAGTAACATGTAAACTGCCACACAGTTATTCCCAAGATTGCCTTGAACTGGCAAGTACCAGTGGCTTCACATCATGCAGCCAAAAATGCTATTTGGGAAAAGTTAAGCAATGAAGCTGAAAAATATTCCAAGTATTTCTGGGCATGCTGACTCAAAGCAATACACGACACAAGTTGGAGACTAAAGAGATTTATGATTAATTTTTTATCTGGCTGTTTAGAAGGGAAAAGGTAGACTGAGAAAGGACTCTGGCAAACAGTTAATTTCTAGTTCTAGCAAAACAAAAATCTTTCTGCAGTGATCCTGTTTTTCTCTCCTTAATAGATTTCTGGAAATATTCCTTTTTTAATGTTTGTGGTAAGAAAAGATGGAAGAGGCAATAGGAAAGTGCTATCAAATGTATTCTCTATATTCCCGCTTTAAAATTCTATGAATGAGTCACTGCACTCGCAGGCTAAAATTAATCTCTGGCAGTCCTTCCAGATAAGAAAAAAAAGTATCTGAAAGCTCATGTTCTGTTGCTATATAATGCAGTTTTATATTGGAGATCTAACACATCATTTTCTTCATCCTGAAGTATTTCCTAAAAACCACCTGCATTACCAAGAACTTTTCATTCTTGCTTCCTAGATCAATTTAAATCAATGCAGTATTTGCCTGGTTTGTATTATTCTGGAAACAGCAAAGATGGCACTGCCAGTAAACACCAGAAAAATAATCCCTCCTCTGAGCTTCTATTTAGAAGGAAATTGAAAACAAAACACTTCAAAGAGTCAATATGTGAAACAGTTTAGTCCATATATGTGGTGTACAAGGCAATTCCAAAAAAGGGTATAAAAGAAACCTAGTGTTGATTCCACACCGGATTTAATTATAGAATAAATTTAAAAAATAAGAATCCTTTACTTTCAAAATAGGATGCTGTTTTCTTTCACATGTGTTCACAGGTATCTTGTTGTATATTTATATAGATGTACAAGAATGTGCTAAATTGTTTTCAATTTCCTTCTAAATAGAAGCTCACAGGAGAGATTATTTTTCTGTTGGTTATTGCTGCAGCTGCTCCTATTTATTTTGTACTGCAATTTTAACCATGTTCTGTTTTGTTCCATTTTATGACTTATATGTAAGTCGCCCTGAGCTTGTGGGATAGGGCGACTAATAAGTTGAAGTAATAAATAAATAAATAAACACAACTATGTTTGCAGGACACTGATTCAAAGGAGTCCAAGCAAGGAGAAAAGAGGAAGTTTAAATCAAAATGCAAGGCTTCCAATGTTGAAGTAGTGAATTATTGTTCAGCATTTCAGCACTTTGACTATATCTCCAAAATAAGAAGAAGTCTCCGTGGAAACTAGTAAAAATCAATTTCTGAATTGTAACATCTGAGCAGTAGGACAGGGAGACCAAGAACGAAAGGTATGAAATGAGGAACATCTGGGATATTTCAAGAAACAGCTTCAATGCAAATCTTTGAATATACAGGCCCTATACAATAATAACAAAAAGATTGGAAATACTATTTCCAGAGACTTTTCTTCTTCTTCTGGATAAGACCTGAAACCTCATAATGCAGGAAAGTTAAAGATAGTGAGGCACTGGAAAACCTTTGATTAAACTCAAGAATGAATTTGATAGCAAACTTTGAAACCCAACATGCTTGGGTCTTTAGCCCAATATGTTTGGATCTCATCCCCAACTTCTCAGCTAAATTATTGCAGTGGTTATTTCCAAAAGCAGATTAGAGAATTAGAAATGTATCAGTCCAGGATATAGACATAGCAGTAAAGATGGTATGAAATTGCTTTACAGTAGGTCTGTGTATTATGTAAGGTATCCATTACAGGAATCTTTTGGTGTATAATCTGGAACCCTAATTTCTTTCCTGAACTGAATGTCTTTTCTTCCAGGTGAATATATCATAAAATAACTTTGGAGTCCCTGGTGATGGCTAGAGAAATGTTCTCTGTAGGCTTCCAATGCAATTCTATGATCAACTTCTTCCACAACCTCTACCAGAAGTTGATTATCAAGCAAACACACTCCTCTCCCAAATTAATCTGGACCTTTGGAAGAACATTTTCAAGCAATGACTCCGTACTTGCATCAGTTTTGGTCAAATTGTAATACACCTCTGTTGGCTGCCTTCAAACTCAGAGTGCTTTGTTCTCTGCCCTGACCAAACTGGTTTAACTCACCAGGCATGAAGCTTTTTATCCATGGTCCTATCTGAAATCACTACAAGTTGATCACAGTAGAGAACTAAAGAAAACACACATCTCTAGGCATCCTTTAGTTCTCCAGAAAAATTCTATAATTTTTAAAGGTCTACATATAAATGAAACTGTTTTCATAGTACCATAGGGAGGCTTATTCTATATGCATAGTTGGAGATATCTTAAGTCTCTCCACTTACAAATGGTTTTTCCTTTCCTTATACCCATCTTTTCCATTTTCCCTTTGCTTTGTGGTATGTGTAGGGTTTCCTCTCCTCCCCAGGCATATACTGAAGGAAAGAAGGCCAGAGGAGAACAACTGAGACAAATCTCATGCCCTCATTCAGGACATTATCATAGCAGCCACCCAGAGGTCCTGGGATATGGGGACACAGTGGAGCCTGACATAGGATTTTACTTGGGATTAAAAAAACCTTCTGCTTTGGGTTCAAAAAGTTAAGATTGTCTCTAGGAATTTGCTTCTAATAGGCAAGGACAGTTGATTTGGACTTTAAAATGACCAATCAGACTAGGGACATCTCCCACAAAATCTCAGTCTTTTGATCAGACTGGACATCCCAAATTGAATATTTTGTTTACAGCAAAACTTTGATGTTAGCCTGACCATGCAAGAACACTAAAAGAGCCCTGCTGGATCAGAGCAAAGTCCTTCCCAGTCCAGTATCCTTTACAACTAATTTAAGGTACCAAAACAGAAGAGTGTGAAATGGGAACTTGCACGCACTAGCTATCTTTGGACTGTACCAGTCATACCCATATCTAAGCAACAGGAAGAAAAGCAAAGAGCAGAGACTGCAAGTAGCTATATTTACATTCCATTAAATTAACATAGAAACTTGCCAGTGACAATGAAACAATTAACTGGGACAGGTGAATTGAGCAAGAGAGAGAAGTATGCATAGCATTGTTGCAATTTGTACATTCCATTTCTTCAAAAGGCTTTTAGAAATAATACTGGATTATTTTTTTATTTTTTTAAAAAGACCTCTTAAAGGTAACACTTGCTAGCTATGACCATTTTTTCAATATCACATTCGTTTTGTCCACGTAAAATCATGAAGTAGCCATTTTCTCCCCAGGAATTCCCCCAGGAATTTGCAACAATCTAAAGGTGGAGAAAACAAACATATTTATATTACTATGAATGCTCAAACTTTAATCAGGCAGGAGTGCAGTTTAAAGGAGCAGGAAGAGAGGATGTGATTGCAAATAGTATTGATGTCTATGGTTGTCACCTATCTCTATTTCTTCTAAAGAACTACCCAACATAATCCGTAATTACATTGTTTGTTGTTATTTAAATACTAGGGGTAGTAATAAGGCATAGGAAGAGTAAGTCAGCATACCCTTCTTAGCCAAGATCTCAGTAAATCCCTACTGATAAAAGAATCTAAATATAATGAGACTCAGGGCCTTTCCATACAGTCCTATATCCCAGAATATCAAGGAAGGAAATCCCATATTATCTGAGTGTGGACTCCGATAACCCGGTTGAAAGCAGATATTGTGGGATTTTCTACCTTGATATTCTGGGATATAGGTATGTGTGGAAGAGCCCTAGGCCACCACATGCTACACTTAAACCGTGTAATATTCTGTTTTTTTGGGGGGGGGGCCTGTAAAGCAAAGTATTTACTGTATTCCAGCCCCCCATCCCCCAGGTACTAAGCTCTGCTAGTGTAGGAAAAAGTACCTTGCCCCATTAGTTCCAGTTCCAGTAGAATAGAGATTAATTGTACACTCCATTGGAATTAATAGGACAAGGTATCCCATTACTAACATCTGTTACTTTTAAGACACAGTGCACTTACCCAAAATTTCTGCCTTTGTCCCTCAGCATCATGTAATGCGCCCCACCTAGTCAAAGAGATGACATTAGTGAAACATGTGGATTCCAGTCCAGTCCAAATCAACTGTCCTTGCCTATTAGAAGCTACCACCTCACCTTCATGGTTATTAAAATTTTGATATTGATAGTGAGCAATCAATATCTATCACCATAACAAAATCATTTGTTTGAATGATTTCTATGCTATTCTGAACATTAATCATTGCATACAATGTTTTGGTTATTTATGAGCACATAGCCTATCTAAAGAGCCTAATATGTCCCTTGACATGTTTTCCTTTATGACCAGCCAGCCAGCCAAACCAAAAGAAGCAGAAGGAAAATGTGAGTCCCATGAGAAGACATTTCCCTTTCTCGCTGAATGTTTAGCTCAGTTCCAAAGCCAACTATTCCTTGATTCATAATTTAATTGGCAGAATCAAAGCTGCAGAAGCTCCCGGATGTTATTACTCAATTCGATTGAGCTACTGTAGCCTTTGAGAAGGGGAAAAGCCCAAGATACTGCTAAGTTAAGAAAATATTCATAGAATTAGGATGGCGATTACTATTAAATTTCCAGAAAAAGTTTTCAGGCTTGCCTCTTCTATTTGCTATTGCTTATTAAATGACTTTGATCAAAGCGCTCTTCCTTGTACACGTGTGGGGATGAATGGGAGGCCACCATTCATTAACAGCAGGTGGCAGAGAAGGAAGAGCTCATTTTCCCGGAATTGTTAACTGTTGCCAAGTCAACTTTGACTATGACAATTCTATGAATGTGAGACATCCAATTCACCCTCTCATTAACAGCCTTGCTCAGGATTTGCAGACTCTGGGCTGTGGCTTCCTTGACTGAGAACCTCTTCATGCAGGGCGGCTTGTGGCACTCCGTGCACCCTCCCTCTTCCCCCCCCCCATCACATGGAGGGGACGGGACAGGGTGTGTTGGCACCCTCTCCCCATCAGATGGGAGAAAAGGTAGCAATGCACAGTAATACACATTTCCCCACCGTCCTTTCCCCCACCATACAGTGGTGGAGGAAGCTCCTTTCAGTGCTTCCCTTCCACTTTGGGAGGAATGTGGGTGGGGCCTGCCATGCATCGTGTGATAGTGCACAGCAGGCCTCATCCAAGCCATGAAACAAAGAAGCAAAATGGGACTAAAACAGGTCCAGTATCTATTCATCGGGAATGCAATCTTCCTCTTTTCCCACTCCCTTCTACTAATCAAGCTTTATTGTCTTTTCTGATGAGTATTGTCTTCTCGTGTGTAAGAATGTGAGGAATTTGGGGGGGGGGGACCACCCTTAGGAAAAAGAAAACATATTCCATTACTTACTTACAATTCTTACTCAGACCTGATCTTTTTATGTTTTATGATGTTGTTTGTTGCAACTGTGTTATGTTTTTATTTGATTGATTTTAATTGCTGTTGTTTTATCTTGTCCCCATGTAAGCTGTCTCGAGTCTCTTTGGGGAGATGATGGAGGGGTATAAAATAAAGTTGTTATTAATATTATTATTATCTTCAATTGAGGAATGTATGGAGCCAAGGCTCAAGAGAGTTTGATGACAGTTGAGAAACTGTAAGGGAGGTGAATGTGAAAGGTGAGGCTGGGGAAAGATTGAAAAGAGAGAGAGAAAGCATGAAGAAGGACAAGAAAGAACTGGAAGACATGCCCTTAAATCTTTCTGTGAAGAAGATAAAATAAAAGAGCAGCTCTGAGTATCTTGGCAATCCTGTCTAACATAGTTTTATTAAGCCAAATGACAAAGGGGCTGCTTTCACCATGCAATCCAAACGTTTTGCCATTCTACTTCCAAGGGAAGAGGACCAATCTGCAGCATAATGATATGATCAAAGTGTGACAGTCTCCATTTAGTCATCTTGGCTTCTTAAGGGATTTAAGGCCTGATTTATTCTACGACTACTGATTTGACTTTTTGGCATTACATGGTATCTGTAGAACTCTCCTCCAGCACCACATTTCAAAAAAAGTTGATTTTTTTCCCTATCAGTTTTCTTTACTGTCAAGCTTTCACAAACATACAAAGAAATGGAAAATATGATTGCATGGGCAATCCCAACTTTAGTATTCAATTATATATGTTTATATTTCAGGATATTCTTCTCATTTCTTGACTGCAGTCTGTATTCTGAGCCAAGTTATGAGAAATCGGAATTATTTCAATGTCTTCGCCGCCTACTTTAACATTATGGAAATAATCTGTGATCATTATTTTTGTTTTCTTCATGGTCAACTGTAAATCTGTCTTTGCATTTTTTCCTTGACTTTTTTCAATATTAATTCCTATTCTTTGCTATTTTCCCAGAGATAAGAAGATAAATGTAAAGCTAATCTAGTTTCCCTACTGGTTCTTCATTCTCAACCCAATTTTCTTAATTTAAAAATCTATCTGTATCTAGTATCTATATACCTACTAAAAGTGACAATAGGTATGTATGAATGTGGCTGGAATGCCCATTTCCACAGACAGGCTCCCACTTTCACAAACCACTTTAACCCACAGTGCTGAGGAGCCACCAAAAGCCCTCCCTCCAATGGCATTACAGGTTACAGCAAGCGGCATCTCAGTGTTTCTTACTCTTTCCATTGGTGTGGAATTTGCATGATTCAATCCACTGCCTCTCCCTTAACCCTTTCCTACTCTTTTCAATTCTGTCTGCACAACCAACAGAGCAGGAGTAATCAGCAACTAAACATACTGGAGGAGTTTGGGGGATTGACTCCACATGATGGAAGTTGTAGTTCACCCGTCATCAAGTCAGAGCACTGTGACCCCCACTGACAGTGGACCTGGGCTACATTTGGCACACAGAACCCCCATGTCCTAAGAAAAATACTGGAGAGGTTTGAGGGGAATTCACATTGATTTATAGCCATTGTAGGTACTGGGATTTATAGTTCACCTCCAATCAAGGAGCACTCTGGACCCCACCAATGATGGCACTGGACCTAACTTGGCACACAGAAGCCTCGTGACAAACAAGCAAAAATATTGGAGGTCTTAGGAGAGAGTTAACCTTGATTTATAGGGATTATAGTTCACCTACATCCAGAGAGCACTGTGAACGTAAACAATGATGGATCTGCACCAAAATCGGCATGCAAACCCAATATGCCAAAATTTGAATACTGGTGGGTTTAGGGTGGAATTTGTTAGTTGTAGGGATTTATAGTTCACCTGTAATCAAAGAGCACTCCAAATCCCACCAATGATGGACCTGGACCTAACTTGGAACACAAAACACCCATGACCAACTGAACGTACTGGAAGGATTTGACGGGACTGACCACCATGGTGGGAATTGTAATTCATCCTGCAGCTGGAGAGCACACTGAACTCCACCGATGCGGCATCTAGACCAAACTTGCCCAGCATGACAAAATTTAAGTGTTGATGGAGTTTCAGGGAGTTAATCTGGCATGATGTGTACACTCACAACCTTCTGCATTTTGTAAAATAAAAAAATACTTCTAATAACTCAGGCAACACTGGGTACCCAAGCTAATGTATAATAAATATTATCACCAGAAGTTGTTGTCTTACAAGAAACGTTTTCAAAGCTTTTGCTTTTAAGGTTGTGCCAAATTGTACTCCACAAGAAGGTGAGCTTGAATCATAGCCAGACAGCATATCTACAGTTCTTGACATTTGCTCTCCAAAATACAAATGATTAAATGAGGAATGTCTGGAACAAACCAACTGCAAGGACTCCTGGCAATGTGAGCTTATCAGTGGTTGTCAATTGCCTGCCTCACAGAGAGACATTTGACTTGAAAGCAGAGATCATGACCCAGGCTTGATTTGTGTTCTCAAACAAGTCTCTGCCATACCTCCTCCCTTGTTAAGGTTTTCAGCAATATTGCATAGCACTGTAATGTAGAAAAATAAATATTGAACCCTCCTAGTTCATGCTGAAGCCATTAATGATCCCCCTCTGCTATTAAAAACAGATATAATGCATAATAAAACATTCTGCCTTAAACTCCATTGTGACATTTTTTTGTAACAGATGATCTCTCTTTCTGATTATTCATTCTTTAGAACATTAAAGATTTGTAAAGTAGAATTAATTGCAAAATAATGATGTGTGGACCTTGCACTTTGAATGTAAATATTTTCTTTTTCTTTAAACAAGGCAGAGTGGACACTCCAGTGCTGGAGTTGTACATAAGCAATATCTGTCTTGTTCCTGTGATATCTATGGATGAGCAGTTCAGGAGCCCTTGTGAATGTTACTTGACATGTGATGCAGTCGCAGAATTTAGGAAAGTTACATTTGGACTCAGACACACAATGCATATGTTAGCTGAAGTCTCCTAAGTAACTTTTCCAAGAATTTGTGAGACCTAGAGCTGTTTCTCTTCTGCAAACCTAGCAGTTTGAAAACATGCAAGTATGAGTAGATCAATAGGTACTGCTCCAACGGCAAGGTAACAGCGCTCCATGCAATCATGCCAGTCACATGACCTAGGAGGTGTCTATGGACAACGTCAGCTCTTCAGCTTAGAAATGGAGATGAGCACCATCCCCCAGAATTGGACACGACTAGACTTAATGTCAGGGGAAACCTTTATTTTAGGGGTGTTTTACAGCCCCCAATACCACTCTCAGACTTATCCCGACCCCTCACCCACAGAAAAACCATCCTCTGATTATAATATTGTTTGAGCATATTGTGTATCATCTCAATACACCTTTGCATTTACTTTATGTGTATACATACGTTTTCTTCTATATCATATTTAGACAGCTTCAAACATGAAAAAGTCCGCAGAATCTAGACATACTAATACAGGAAACAAGAGACACCAACATGCACATTTTCTGGCATTTCTCAATATCTAATACTCAAAACGAAATATGCTTACAAGTAGTAACAATAATACACAATGCTAACCCAGGTAATTTAAAGGGGTAGACCTGTAGGCGTTGCTAACGAACAGACTCACTGTTACAAAAATATCAAAAAGTGTATTGGAGGCAATATCAGTGTTGTAACACAATCTTACATATAGTATAGTGCTGAATGCATATATCACAATATATCATACAGCATACATCATATACACATCAATATGACAATATAACACAAGTCCTTACAAACATCTGAGGGCTGAAGCGACGCACAGACAAGATCCAGGTAACCCTATGGGGAGTCCGGAGCCTAATAACTCGTGGACTGGGAGACAGAGTCTATGGGGGAGCCTTGGTGAACGAAGGAGCTGGCAAACTGCCGAGTGGGCAGGCGCCTACGGCTAGAGGTAAGCTGACGACGCCAAGATGGCCGTTTCGCACAAAACTCGCTTCCTCAGGGCACTCTGAACTTCTGACCGCTCCTCCCCAGGGTTGTAGTGGTTCAATTTGACTCAAGGTCTGGACGGGGGACTTCGCATTTCCGCGTTTCAATACATGTCGATAATGCAAGTGTCCTCCCGGGCTGAGAGCATTGATGTGTATATGATGTATGCTGTATGATATATTGTGATATATGCATTTAGCACTATACTATATGTAAGATTGTGTTACAACACTGATATTGCCTCCAATACGCTTTTTGATATTGTTGTAACAGTGAGTCTGTTCATTAGCAACACCTACAGGTCTACCCCTTTAAATTACCTGGGTTAGCATTGTGTATTATTATTTCTCAATATCTGTCATATTCATGGTGTGTCACCTTGTCCACTACTCAGGCCTATGCCCTCTATTCCTCATGCCTTTCATTTATCTGGGAGAATTTGAGTCCGGTACTCATCGGCAGGTTTTAGTTTATGTTGGATGTATTTTTCTTACAGAATACAAATGCACACGGCAATGCATATATATACATGATTTAAAACACATGCATAAAAGAAACCTGTGTTAGTTCCCATGCTCAGGCATCCTTCCTGCAGTGTTAACTTCCTGTTTATCCATAATACGTGACTGTATCAAAATCAGTTACATTTGAACTATGTGTAAACTTTTTGGCAGTAATTTTTATTCATTCTCACTCTTTATCTCTCACACATGTTTGTGCACAAATACACATTATCTTTGAGCGGGAGCAGGACTTTAGGACAAACACAAAGCAATTTCCTGAAACTGGGCTCAATGTATAGAACTCAATGTTGTTTTATTAGAAAATATTGACATTTGCTTCCTGAAGATTTAGGTGACTCATGTTTTAAAGCCTTGGTGACAAGAAGTCATCTGATAATAAATCCTTGAACCATTATCAAAATCGTTCTTACTAAAGATTGAGCTGGGTAAAGTTTCAAATTTCAGAAAGCAATTCATTTTCTTCTCAAGGGTACAATGACATTACTTTTTTCCTGGACTATAGAAAATAGACGCTTTTGAACTGTGGTGATGGAGGAAAATTCTGAGAGTGCCTTGGACCACGAGAAGATCCAACCAGTCAATGCTTCAGGAAATAAAGCCCAACTGCTCACTGGAGGGAAGGGTATTAGAGGCAAAGATGAAGTCCTTTGGCCACATAAAGAGAAGGCAGGAAAGCTTGGAGAAGATAATGATGCCGGAGGAAAATGGAAGGAAAAAGGAAGAAGGGCCGACCAAAGGCGAAGGTGGGTGGGTGGTATCCTTGAAGTGACTGGCTTGATCTTGATGGACTTGGGGTGGCCATGGCCGACAGGGAGCTCTGACATGGGCTGCTCCATGAGGTAACAAAGAGTTGGAAGCAACTCAACGAATAAACAACACATAGAAAATAGAAATCAGTGGGGAAAGTCATAAGCCTTACACCCCACCACCAAGTTTACTTATTTGATATTGTGTGCTTTCAATTCATTTACACCTTGTGACAACCCTTAGAAGGTTTCTTACTACTTCATCACACTAGAGAATGAATCCACTTTAAATCTGGTTTCTGCCTCCTGCAGAATTCTGGAGTTTGTAGTTTAGTGAGGCTGTTAAAGGCTCCTCCCTAAACTACAAATCCCAGAATTCTCTAGTGTGCTGAAGTGCTTAGTGAGATTTGTTCAGAAAAGTTTTGTCTTTTCGTTCTTACATTACTTCCTTAATCACATTGCTTATGTATACACCTTACTTACAAACCCTACTTGTAAAAACATATGGAGCCAAACAAGGCCCGAGCTTAGCACGATGCATCCATAATCATGATACAAAGAAGACCCCTTTTCTTTTGCTTCCTGAGACAAAAGTAAGACGGTATCTTCACCTATTTTATATACAGAAACTGACTGATATGGTGATTGCACCGTACTTCAATAACGTTAGAGCAGGATGACACATACATTTCATCAGGATTAATTCACTAGCCCAGTGTATGTTGTGTTGCATTATCCTCCAACAACTGTCCTCACTCCCTATCTTACAACATCTGCCAACTGAGGCAATCACCATAATTCAAGGTTTGGCTCCGGAAGCCAAGTAAAACCTGGAGTTCAGAGAAATAATTAGTTATTATTTTGTGCCAAATATATGACCATTGGATATCACATAAACAACAGCTTCACTTACCCGACAATTTTGACAGAGTGAAGCTTCTTCTGTTGACTGTTCTGTGTTTTCTCTTCTAGACTCCAAATATGTTTATAAATTCCACTCTTGTAAAGGAAGAAATTATCATATACTTGCATGACAGCTAAAATTTAAAAAACAGCAAAGAAACTTAAGCTTGTTGATTGGCCTTTTTAGTCATCAACACACTTGTAAAAAGCGTGGGATGAGTCCTTCCTAAGAATCTTCGTTCACGAAGTAATGCCGAGAGAGACAATCAAAGAGCATTCTGGACTCCGCCAAACTTCCCATACAAAACCCCCATGATGAACAGAAAATACTATGTTTTCCAATGGTCTTTGGTGACCCTTCTGACACCCCCTTGCAATCCTCCCAGGGGTCCTGACCCCTATGTTGAGAAACACGAGTAGACCCAATGAATCAATCCCTAAACAATGAACTGAAGCCATCCAGCTGATTCAATACCTCTACTCTGAGAATGGGATTGTGTATTGTAAAACTGTTTAACTTGTGGAGCCATGGACTACATCAGTTGCACAATGCTCAATAAAGTAGAATGTTGGTTCAAAGAACTTAGGCATGCATATACCACCAGCAGGATTCTAGACTGTGTTTGTCTATCATAACATTCATTTATTGTGGCTCCCATGTCAGTGGGATAGTGAATTCGCTCTGGAATTCACTCTTAAAAACTTTTCTGGATCTATTGAGGGCGTTGAAATAACTCTGTAATGGGATTCAACACCTATGACAGCTCCTTTAAACAGTATAGTAGCTCAATGTTTCCCAACCTTTTTTGAGCAGCGGCACATTTTTTACATTTACAAAATCCTGGGGCACACCACCAACCAAAATGACACGAAATGACACTCTAACACAGTAATACATATAGTTAATATGTTTTAAAATGTATTTATGCACTCAATGTTAAACCTGGGCCTGTTTCGATGAACACAACATAGATATCCTGGCAGGAATGGCAGAAAGACACAAACTTCCCACACAGAACTCCCATAACCAAGAGAAAATGCTACAAGAGTTTGGTGAGCATTGACCCTGAGTTTTGGAGTTGTAGTTCACCTATATCCAGAGAGCACTGTGGACTCAAACAATGTTGAATCAGGACCAAATTTGGCATAAATACTCAATATGCTCAAATGTGAACACAGATGGAGTTTGGGGAAAATAGACCTTGACATTTGGGAGTTACAGTTTCTGGGATTTATAGTTAACACACAATCAAAGAGCATCTTGCAACAATGGAATCATGGAGGAGGGGAAAGGGCGAGGCTGATGGCGTTCAAAACAGTTCCCGCCCTTTCCCCTCCTCCATGATGTTTTGGCCTACAACTCCCAGCAGGGTAGAGAGAGAGTGTGCATGCACGAGCGAGGGGAAGGTGCGGCTGCACAGAGGAGCCACCCCCTCGCCTCACACTGGAGCGAGCGTGAAGGAAAGAGCGGGCCGGGGCGAGGAGGAAGCGGCCTCCGCCGCTGCTGCTTTTCCTTTGCAAGAAGGATGGTGCGGACGGCTCGGGCGAAGATGGAAGGAGGTGTGGGAACAACAGCAGGGAGAGGGACAACAATAACAGCAGCAGCAGCCATAGCAGCAGCCTCCTTTTCCCAAGGCACACCTGATGATCGGCCGTGGCACACTAGTGTGCCGTGGCACAGTGGTTGGGAAACACTGTAGTAGCTAGCTACCACTGCCACTGTCTCTCCCCTCAGACAATACTTGGGTGGAAGGGGCCCGTTGTTTCATTCATTTTTACACTTATCTTTTGCCCTTCGCATCTAAGGTTGCCAAATAATGCAGTTTGATGTGCGTTATATGGTCTATGTAGATCATATAATGCAGTGCAATGCAGTTTGAAGTGATTTATATGGGTCTATATGGACCATTTAATGCACTTCAAATTACATTATTTGACTGTGTAGATCCAGCCTAAATTTCAGCATTTGATACTACAGTGAAACCTTGACTTAAGAGCATTACAACTTAAGAGCGTTTTGACTTAAATGTCAGCTTTTGGCTCAGGTTTCACTTTGACATATAAGCAGCATTTTGAGTTAAGAGCTAGTGCCAGAAGGAACACTAGCATGATAGTACAGGGTTTTAGGGCTTACATTTTTCAAACACTTGTGGGTATTCTATCCATCCCTAATTCTAAATCAGACAACACAAGCTGGTACTGATGGTTCGGTTTGGAAAAGAGTCACTGAACTGGGGCTGTTGCAAGAGAAAAGAATGGTGAAATGAACATTGCTTGCAATGAAAAGGAGGAGTTCCGACTCTGTGCACAGGAGTAAGTGAGCACTGCTTTTCCTTTGTTTTATTCATTTCGTCTGGAGAAATCAAAGAGATGACAGAGGTGAAGGGTGATATCAACAATCTTAGGTTTGTCAGTAGGGTAGAAGATGCAAAACAAAAAGACCATATAGCATGGAACAATGAAGGGTAGAAGCAATGTGAATGCAGTGCGCCCTTGACTTTCACAGGGGTTTGGTTCCAGCCACCCTGCAACATTGATACCAAAATCTGTGGATGCTCAAGTCCCAATATATACAATGGCACAGTAACATAGTGTCTTTATATAAAACCAGGTAGTTTGGGGGGTTTTTTAAATCAAGTATAAATGATTGAATCTGTGGATGCAGAATCCATAGAATAGGAAAGGGGAATTGCTATTCTTTCTTCCATACATACATTTTGTAACCAAGTCCAACAATTGCTCCCTGTTTCTTTACCTTGCACTGGTCCATTTTCTTTAATTTCTTTCATTATATCAGCTTCCTAAAGATACAGAAGAAAAGACATACGTATACATTTCTATATTTAACATTTTAGAACAGATGTGAGCAACAGAGAGAAAGAAAGAAAGAAAGAAAGAAAGAAAGAAAGATGTGCTACTTTTAACCATTTTGATCCATGGTTTGGTCTTCTGGGCTGTCCAGAGAACTGACTAAGTATATGAGCTTCTCTTTAAACCCTTAACTTAAAATGTTAATCCCTTCTGCTGTTTTTAAGAATTGTAAAATGACTTAGTTCTTACATAAAACCATGTGGGAATTCTTTTCCTGACTTCTTTTGATTTTAAAAAACATGAGCCTTTGAAGATGAGGCTCAAAAATTGACTGAACCATAATAGCAGATTTATACAGTAGTGTAAAAACTTGGAAACACTTCAGGTATCATCACATCTGCGAGCTCAAATTAAATCCAGCTAAAGCAGAATTCTTCATTACCAAGAGAATTCAACTTGTGTTAAATCATAGAAAGGAAGCAGAGATGGACGCACATGCGGATATATGACCTTAACACATCTTCACACAGGGCATTTTTGCCGTTTTGCTGCTTTGCTTCATGGCAAGGATGGGGCCTGCCATGCACCATCACATGACAGACCCCAGCCACTTTTCTCCCAAAGTCGGGAGGAAGCACCAAAAGGCACTTCCACCACGACTATGGACAGGAAAGTGTATATTTTATTGTATTTTTATATGTGTTTTGATCATGTTTTAATATCGTTATGCTTGACTGTTTATGAATATGCTGTGAGCCGCTCCGAGCCTTCAGGAAAGGGCAGCCAATCAAGTGCGAATTAATAAATAAATAATAAATAAATAATATATCGGGTAGCTCCGACAGAGCCACCTTCATTTTCCCTTCTATTTCCCCATGTGATGGCCGAAAGGGCGGCAGGGCAACTCACGCTGCCACCCTTTCTGGCATCTGATGGGGGGAGGGAAAGGGTGTCAAAACACCCTCTCCTATTCCCTCTTTGTGATGAGAGGAGGAGGGAGGGCAAGCAGGGCACCATGAGCCGCAGTTGGGCCATGTGAAGAGTTCCCTAGAGTCCCATTCTCCGTTCTGCCCAGATTAATTTCTCATGCATTCAGGCAATACCCTTAGCAGAGAGGAAGTCTTTGTGTCAGGCCTGCAGGGTTTTGCTTTCAAGAGAGCACTAAAACTGAAATACAAAATATTGCTTTTAGAATACATGTTGTTTAAATTTGGTTAGTATGGATGTATTGTTGTTGTATTCAGGCACTGAATATTTGCTTTTTATATTTGGAATCTGCCCTGAGTCCCTTCTGGGAGATAGAGCAAAAGATAAATAAGGTTGATTATTATTATTATTATTATTACTACATAGAGAGCAGATGCTTTTTTTAAATGAAGCAAATAGCAGCCTATAACCAAATATGTTATTTTAAAAATATAGGTTTTTATTTAAGATTTTAAATACAAATAGGTAAAAGAGAGAAAGAGGATCAAGAATGGGATGTTTTAGGGATCTGGGAAGAAATGAAGAGTAAAGAAAGGAATAGGGAAAGTGGGTATTTGGGGTACTGGTTCGATCTGGAATCTTGGGAGGATAATATAAGGTAAGGGTAGTGAAAAAGAAAAAAAAGGGGATATTTTGTTAACTTCCATCTTCATTATTCGCTGGTTTTAATCTTGTATAACCAAATATGTTGATGTTACTGGGGGGGGGGTAGAAACTTTTAACAATATTTGCATAGAGATTATAAATACAGAGCCAAAATTATGGTGTTAGTTTGCATTCTCTCAAACGCAATCCATTGCACACACTCTCACTCTCTTGCACACACAATATTACAGAGACAGCTAAAAGTATTACTAATTTTTGCCTGAAGTAAAAGGCAATAAAGATGCATAATAAAACCTCACCAAGTTATATTGGCACCTGATACAGATCAGTGTTTCCAAGTGACCAGAGTGTTGTGCCCCATATTAGTATGTGGTGGTGACATAAATACAGTGCATACAGACATGCTGGCGTATGTGCATTTCCTATTGCCATGCTTGAATAGTATGGAGTGTGATCATCCACATTTTTCCATTTTCTCAACACATCCCTTGTGGATACAGAGAGCCCACTGTCTGTTGGAAATTAATATGAAACTAGAAAATATGGGAAATAGCACCTGTTTCTCCCACAGATCCAATTTTACTGCCTGTGATGCCCAATATTGGGACCAGCCCTGGACATTGTTTTTTTCCTTGCAATAGGATCACAATATACTAGACTCTAGCCACAGTACCCTCAAGGTCTCAGTACTATGGCCATTCATTGCCACTATCTCTTCCCCCTTTTCCTCCCCCACTTACTGGGCGATATCACTAGATAAAGTAACGGCAAGCCAGGGCAGCTTACATTGAGCCCATTCTGAGATCAGCATGTACTGATGGTATTATTCTCAAAGAAAGACCACAAAAGTTTCTATTTTGGCATCCAAATGCACCCAAAACCATATTATACACATCTAGAACATACCTATCTAAATCTATATATACAAAACCTTTCTAGTTTTTGGAATAGCTGGCAATTTTTTTGATGGCATCACAAAGGGGAAAAGCAAATAGCTAGAGTTGGGAATCTGGATATTTATTTTCCACTTACCTGTGAAGAGATTCTGTAGGGCAAGCCACACTGATAAATGTGGTTGGATGGCTCCCAGCGATTTGGACAGGGTTGTGTGGCTTGCCTTTTACCTTCAGCATCAAAGACACTTGACATTTCACAAGAAGTTTGGTGAAGGTTGTTCCAGAACAATGGATAGCAAGCATGGGACACCAGCCTATCGGAATAACGTTGCATTACATGAAAATCCTCATCTCCTACATTTTCATTTTAAATTTGCAATGCATTTCTTTTTTAGGGAAACACCTATGCTAACCTCCTAGGATAACCTTAGCTCAGAAATTATTTAAAGACACACAATAACAAGGAACAGTCACTAGATTGGCAAATATAAAACAAACAACCTTTGGTCTTTCTACAACAAAGCACATCCAGATATTCGCAGTATAAAAAGTTCAACCGCTATCTGAAGTTACTCTTTTCCAGCAGACTCTTTCCCCTCTCCTGACTTTAGAACAGGGTAAGCAAGGCCCCACTCCCATGTCCTTCTTGTGGGCTCCAAGGCCTCCCGAAAGCCAAAAAAATCATCTTTACTCCAGAAAATTTCAGACATGTGGGAAGAAATGTCTCACTTTGTCCAATTGTGTCTGGCTTGTTTCATTCTGTGCATGGTGGGAAATTATTGGGAGAAAAGACTTGCACCAAAAAATTTGAATTATTTCTAAGGAGTTCCATGTTAGTATTCAAAATTAACAACATTGCCAAGAAGATTGGGGGAGGGGGGCGTTGTATCTGCAGTGCTCAAACAATAAAAGAAATTGAGCTATTGTTATGCAGCCGTTATTCTGGGAAAATGTTCAAGTTCTAAAGGGCATTCATTCTCAATTAATAGTGTGTACCTGTCATTGCACAATGTGGGAGCGTGTGTAAAATCTAAAGGCCAACAAATTCAGAAAATCTTTATAAAGATATTATTACACTCTCAGAAGACTGACTTTATAAATTTCTAAACTTCAGATACTTTTTACATCAATCTAACTACAGATAAAAGCTGAAGTGGCAGCAGAGGCATTCAAGTTGAATGCTTCTTTTTAAATTAACTTCTCTTTATTGTCATTTACTTTTCACAGATTAAAAAAAGCAGAATGTCAGGGAAATTTCTAGGAGTGCAGGGGTTCATCGGGTTGCATCAGAAAGCTGTACCTTGTACACCAATTTATGGGCCTGATTTGTTTTCTACCCATACCCTCTAAATCACCTAAAATGGCACACAAGAAAAAAAAAGCATCCATTAGCTAGAAGGAGGACGTGTGAATAGTTTCCACAATAGCATTCAACAGTCTTTAAAACCAGGTTGTTTGTAACAGATATCCTTCTTTTTTAAAGCAGGTACAGTGAGGCAACCTGTTCAGGCTGTCGATGCTGTGAGCAGGTAGCAACATCTTGGAAGAAGGAATGGTATTGTTGTGATGGCACACCCGAGCCTTGGGGGAAAACTACAGTGTCTGGCTTTACTTGGGGGCTATCTGTATAGCTTCTGTTAGAGATGAGGTGAAAAGTCTCTATGTGCACCCAGCCCTTTTAACTTTGTACAGAGAGGCAATGGAACATACTCTCCATTAGGTCTGCCATACACTTTTTTCTTGTGGACTGAATAATATAAGTTAGATTTAACGATACATCTAAAAATATTCTGCATTAGAAAAAGGCGTAGAAGACACAGAATTGGATTAGTGTGCTAGGCACTTGCACTCATATAAAATCCTCGATGCTGAGGAGCTTAAAGTAAAATTTGCCCTTTGCGTAACACAGAAGGTAAAGAGATGTAAGGATAAGAGGACGGAAAAGCGAAAGAAAGAGCAAAAAGATGAAAATATCAAAGGATGCTTAGAAGCTTTGAGGTGCTTGGTCTCAGTTCATCTGTATTTTATGCTGTGAAATTGAAAGTTTCTAAAGAAAATTTGCCTCAGACAGGAAACCCAACTGAAAGTGTGAAAAGCTATTTTAGATCCTTAAGGAGCAACAGAAATATTGTCAAATAACACCACAGACCATGTTGTCTTTAATGGCTTAATCTCATTAGTGCATTTGGGAAGGAAGCAGCTGAGATCAATAGACTTGAAAGGGTGAATATGTAACAGGAGAGCTCCAGACAAGAAACAATCAGGGACGGCTAATCACCTCTCAATAAAGGATTCCCCCGGGCAGTAAGAGGCCATACCTTGAAAACTTCTAGGCCATTAAATGCTAAGCAAGGTGACCAATTGCAACATTCAGACTTGCCTCCAGCAGATAAGAGTTCTTTATTCCACCCTGGACATTCCACAGATATATAAACCCCATTTTCCTAGTGTCCAATAGACCTCACAATCTCTGAGTATGCCTGCATAGATGCAGACAAAACATCAGGAAATAATGCTACTGGAAAATGGCCATACAGTCCAAAAAACTTACAGCAACCCTATGTGCCTATTCAGGCCCGTAGCCAGGATTTTGATTGGGGGGGGGGGGTGAGTTTTATTCAGGCGGGGGGAGCTGAGTCTGAGTGAGAGAAGGTCTACCCTAGCAAACCTTTTGTATCGTTATCCCAATACCCCCATGCATATGGGACATATTGAGCATGATGAGCAGATCATGATATGAATAAATATAACAGTTTAAATCATGTACCAGTAAGGCCTTCTCATGGACCACCCCGAAAAATTTGGGGGGAGGGTATGCTGAAGTGCCTCAAACACACACACACGTGCGCGCTACATGCCTGTGCCTATTGTAAGGTTGATCCATTTCTCCAGAATCTCAGATTGGACTTCTGTGACCAAGGATTGTGACAAGGACAGAAGGTCCCAAAAAGATTAAGACAAATATTGGGAATTATTTTGCTCTTCAGATGTTGAAATCTGTTGTCTCTGCCTAGGATAACAACTGTCAAGAGAACATCAGACAAAGATGCAAAGATATAAAAGGACTTAGGATTGCTAAATGGATGTGAGACCACCACCTAGAAATAATGGAAGCAAACTGGAATCTATCTGGGAAGAGTTTACCATCAAAGAAGCCCCAATACCCTCTGCTCTCCCAGCAATGCAGGGTAGTTCCAAAGAGCCATTGCCATCACCTCTTTCCTAGCCAAACAACCAAAAAAAAGCTGGAAAAGGTGTTGTGACAAACAGAGGTACCATGCTGACCCATGTTTACTGGGTCATTTTTATTTACCATAAATAAATATATTTAGATTTATACGGTAATATTAACACAGGCAATTAGTTCTGGGTGTTAAAAAATTTTCGGAAGCCTATAATACTTGCTTAACAGCCTCACTAAACTAAAAGTGGTAATTGGCATCCCATTGGTGTAAAGGGCATTTTAATTTCCAGCACCCACGAGTACTCTCATAATGTCAAATTATTGCCATATAAATAAACAGAGCAATTAAATGAAAAGCACCAGACTTTATATTTCTCGCTTGAAAGAGAATTCTGATTTTGTTCACCCCTGAGCCTGCATAATACTTGTTATGAGTAATTATAAATATTATTAAGCCCCCATCATTACTTGAAGGCACACAACAACAATCACATTTGCACTGAATTACTATTTAAATCCATTTTTAAAACCCTAGAAAATATTTTTTCCACACATTTTAGGAGGGTGGAAGCAACCCCATATTTTTGGATTTAAAAAAAAATGTTTTCCCTCTCACTATTCTTGTAAAAAGCAGTCAAATATATTTGTGTTTTAAAAATGCATTTTCCTTCTCATTATTCTTGGAAGCATGAAGACACCCTTATAAATGGGATTTATAGAGGTATTATCTAGAATTATTCTCCTCTTGGTCAACAAGAAGAACGCATAGGTGTAAATGAGTTATTTTAGTAAAGGAAACCTAACTTATCATGTTTATAGCATTTGCAGAAGGAAGATGAAACAATGTGTGAACTGGAAAGAAGTTTGATGGAGTATATTCTGTAGTTAAACCAAAATATTTTGGGAGACTGATACCTGGCAATAGCCATGTCGTAAGAACAAACATCTCCAAGCATTATAAATCCCTTTAAAGTAAACACAGATGTGCAGAGACCATTATATAGCTCAGTGGTTCTCAAACTGTGGGTTCCCAGGTGTTTTGGCCTACAACTCCCAGAAATTCCAGCCAGTTTACCATCTGTTAGGATTTCTGGGAGTTGAAGGCCAAAACATCTGGGGATCCACAGTTTGAGAACCACTGCTAGCTCTTCCCCGGAACAGCTTTCTGAAGCTACATCTACACAGTAGAATGAATGAATGTTTGACACTCATTTAACATTTAATTATGGCCCAATGCTGTGCAGGCATGGGAGCTGTAGTTTTACACATTCTTTAGCCTTCTTTGCCAAATAATGCTAGTGCTCCACCAAACTACAATTCCCATCATTCCATAGCATTGAATCACAGTAGTTATACCTGTGTCAAACTGTAGATACACTGTAAAATTAATACAGGTTGCATATCAGATTTGTTGTTTTTTTTTAATGTCAGGAGCAACTTGAGAAACTGCATATCAGGTCAGCACTGTAGCTCCATCATCAAAAATGATGGAGCTACAGTGCTGCTCGGGCGCCGGCCTCCATCCTCAGGGCCCTTGCGGGACTAAGAGACACTGCTGCTCCTGCGGGGTCCCTCGGTTGGGGGCCTGCAGTGACCGCAGCGGCTCCGGTGACCACAGCGACCCCCCAGCGGTGCCTGACCTGGTCCCCTGTACCTTGGCCGGGCCTGGAAGAAGTTGGGCCTTCCACTCCCTCCAACTCCACCCGGGAGGACGCTGACAACCAACCCAGGAACACTAAGGACGCACCACAGGACCTTGCCGGCCTTGTCCATCGCCTCGGCCAGTTGGTCGAGCACCTGGCCTTCTGGTTAGGTGAGCTGGACAGGCTGGGTCCGGCGCTGGCGTCCTTGGGCGGTGCGGCCACCCCTCGCTGCCCGGGCTCCTGCCCTGGGCCTGGAGGGAGTGCGGTCGATGGAATGTGGGACCCGCCTCGTTCGGCCTCCCCGCACCCGAGCTCGGAGGGGAGAGGGCCGAGTGGAGCGGCTGGCCCCGACCCCACAGATGATCCATCGGAGGAAGGCTGCTGGGCTGCCGGGGGTACCCCCCTTTCGGAGGAGGCGGCCCTACCCACGGCCGAGACCCCAGTGAGAGCGGCGGTGGTCCAGTGGTGGAGCCCGTGGGCGGCCCTGGGCTGCTCCCCCCCCCGGGCCCGACGGTGGGGGCATCAGCTGATGACTCCAATATGGCGCCGTCTTCACCCAGCTCGGCGCCCCTGACCCCGCCCCCCCTCCTCCCTCGCTAGTGGCTGGGACCGCCCCCTTTGCGGCCCCAGCCGTGGAGTCGCCGCTGCTGCCGGCCCCGCCGCCCAAGGCCGCAGGCTCCCCTTTGCCGCTGCTCCGGCGGCCTGTGACGGACACGGTTGACATTGAGGGAGTTTTGAAGAGGGCTCCGGGGGAGCGGCCCCGGCGACGCGCGGGGCGGCTGCCGGCGGCCCCCCTGACTGTGGCCGATCCGGGCCCCGGTGAGTCACTTAAACTAGACGGACACCAGATGAGGCAAAGACGGGGGCGAGGACGGGGCAGGGGGCGGGGCCGGAGGATGTCTCGCCCTGCAATACCTCCCCCCACTATAGCTGTCTTCCAGAGGGTGCCCCCCGGAGGGCCTCGCCCTAAGACATTCAGGAACTCTGCCCGCAGGTTTGGGGCGCCTTCACCGGCAAATCCCCACCCTAGGACGATTGACAAGCCGCCGGCGACGAAGCAGGGTCTACAGGCTGGCATTAACTGTCTTCACAGTGACTACTACTCCCTAGATCTGGAGTCTCTGAGGTCGTTCCTCAATCTGCGGGACCCCGGCTCCCCCCATTTGATGGTCGCCCTGATAACTCCACCAGATGGCTCTGCCCTGTGGCATGAGCCCGGTCCTCCCTCCCCTATTGCTGTCGTCCACCCGTTTGTCCCATTTGTACATTGTATGTCTATCCATGTATTCCTTGGTGTACTGTTTTGTTTGTTTTTTATCTTGTATTGTATTTCTAGACTTTGTAAGCCGCTGCGAGCCGTATGGAGTTGGCGGCATATAAGTCCAATGAAATAAAAAATGTAATTTATTCCATTTATATCCTGTTTTTCTCCCAAATGAGAGGCAAAGAAGATAAAAGTATACATTTTAGCCTCTGATGCTGGATACTTTGCTATTTTGGGTGATAAATATTATTTTCTCTGCAGAAAATGCTGCAGCCAGGGACTTATTATGCATAAAACATATGAATGGGAGGGTCTTTGCTAGGAAACTGCATTTTCTGCACAGAAAAATATTTGTGGATACAAATGTATAGAAAATGCTGTTTTCTGTGTAACACACACACAAATATTCTGCAGTTACAGGTTTCTATTCATCAGAGAAACTTTTTTATCTATTTAAAATAGTATTTTCAAATATCCTTGCCAACAATAGTTTCAGCTCCCCTAAATTTACAGCTAGCATATTTAATAGTCAGAGATGCTAGGATAATTCTTTCAAGAATATTTAGAAGAGCAAAGGTTCGGATTTTCAGTTTTGATCTCTGTGGACACTTTCATTACCTAGACCAGTGTTTCCCAACCTTTTTTGAGCCGTGGCACACTTTTTATCTTTACAAAATCCTGGGGCACACCACCAACCAAAATGACACAAAATGACACTCTAACACAGTAATACATATAGTTAATATGTTTTTAAATGTATTTATACTCTCAGTGTGAAACCTGGGCCTGTTTCGATGAACACAACATATATATCCTGGCAGGAATGGCAGAAAGACACACACTAAGGTCTTGCTCAACAACTGGGAGTTATACTTCACCCGCAATCAAAGAGCACTCTGAACTCCACCAATGATGGAATGGAATCAAACTTCTCACACAGAACTCCCATAACCAAGAGAAAATACTATAAGAGTTTGGTGGGCATTGACCTTGAGTTTGGAAGTTGTAGTTCACCTACACCCAGAGAGCACTGTGGACTCAAACAATGTTGTGTTATGTTGTTGTTTGTTTTCTATCCAGAATCACAATGCTGGAAGTAGGCTCACCACTTTAAGTTCCCTAAAACAGGCATGGGAAAACTTCGGCCCTCTGGGTGCTTCGGACTCCAAGTCTCACCATTCCTAACAGCCTGAGGCCCTTTCCTGCTTAAGTGGCTGAGGAGGAAAAAGAAAAAGGGCCTGAGGCTGCTAGGAATGGTGGGAGTTGGAGTCCAAAACACCTGGAAGATCCAAGTTTGCTCATGCCAGCTTTCGACAGAGACCTCTTCCTCCCCCTTCGCGCCCTTTCTTCCCCCTCCTGCCGAAGACTTACTTTTTCTTCTCCACTTGAGCTCCCTTCTTCCCAGCCTTGCTCTGCTCGCTTTGCTCACACTGCCGCTTTTGCTGCCATTTTGATCCGAGGGGGCAGCGTGAGCGTGTTCAGGAGGGGGGAGGGGAGGGGAGGGAGGAAGACGTGGGGTGACTCTGCGCAGTAGCGCCCACACTAGTCACATCTTCCTCCCTCCCCCCTCCTGCAGAAGTGGCAGCGTGAGCAAAGCAAAGCGAGCAGAGCGAGGCTGGGAAGAAGGGAGCCCGAGTGGAGAAGAAAAAGTGTTCGGCAGGAGGGGGAAGAAAGGGTATTGGAGGTTCCAATTTCCAACGGCACACCTGATGATTGCTCACGGCACACTAGTGTGCCACGGCACACTGGTTGAGAAACACTGACCTAGACAACAGTAATGTGAGGGCGGGAGTATACTTGCAGCTCCTGTTGGTGGATTTCAGGGTACTGACTTAAATAGTTTCAAAAGTGAATCCTGCAAGCCTATAGCCTAACCAGCCTATTTGCCAATTTGTGCACTGTTCCAGACTATTTATTCAAAGGGGCTCTAGACAACCCCTTTATTGCAGAAACTTCTGTAATATAAAGGGGCTATCCAGACAACATTCTGGGCAACCCAGAATTAATTTTGCCACAAACCAGAAAAACCCTAGTTTGTGGTGAATTAATTTGATAGTGTCTGGACTTCTGGTGTCTGGACTGCAGAATATTGCAATCCAGACAGTATTCCCACAGTTTTCAGGCTAAATTAGCCTGGAAAATCGTGGCAATACCCACCCCTCCCCCAAAGTCCTAAAGAAACACTCTACCCCTCCCCAAAAGTCCTAAAACATCCTTTAAAAATAAAAGTACTTACCAGGCTTCCATTGTAGAGCTGCCACAGCTCTACTGGCACATAGAAATGATGCACCAGGAGAAGGGGGAGGAAAATTGCTCTTGCCCCTTTCTCCTGGCGCATCATTTCTATGTGCCAGGAGAGCTGCAGCAGTTCTGCAATGGAGGCCCAGTAAGTATTTTTATTTTAAAGGGGGTTTTAGGGCTTTTGGGGAGAGGGTAGAGTGTCCCAGTGTCCTTCCGGGCCAGTCATGGAAGGACATCTGGACATTCATCCCAGAAAGCACTCACTTTCTGGGGTGAGTGTGGATAGAGCCCCAGGAACATCCGCATTTTTTAAACACGGTGCTCCTGGGAAAAAGCCCTGTCTAGAAGGGTCCCCAGACAAATATATCCTGGAGACACCAGAATAAAAAAGGAAAATATGGTTAATTATTGTTCTGTGGACACTCATAATCCCAGCTATTATTCAACAGTTGTGCCAAGGAATTATTTATTTATTTATTTATTATTTCGATTTATTTACCACCCTTCCGAAAAGGCTCAGTATGAGTATCTGCGGTTATTTCAGGACATGAAAGTGTATTCCCAGAAATGCAGAAATGTCCACCACCCTGCAAGGAGAATGAAAGGGTGTGGAGCAGTGTGAAGCTTCTTGTTGTGGCATACCTTCAAGACCTTTTTGACGTATGGTGCCCCTACAGTGCACCTATCATGGGATTTTCTTGGCACAATTTGTTTAGAGTGAGTTTGCCATTGCCTTTTTCTAAAGCTGAAAGAGTGTGACTTGCCTAACATCACACAATAAGTTCTATGACTGAGTAGAAATTCAAGCATTAGATGCACACACAAAAACCCCTGTGTGTGTAAAGCGAGAATTATTTAATGCACATTTCTATGTCTATTCGGAAACAGATCCCACTGAAAATAGTGTGACATACTACTATGGAAATAAATAAAGGCCTGAGGTCTTAGGGTATATCTATACTATAGAATTAATTCGGCAACTACAGTATAGATGCTGAATTAATTTGATACAACGGTTTGATACAACTTTGGCTGTCATAGTGTCAGTGCTATGGAATCCTGGGAGTTGTATTTTGGTGGGACACTGGCACTCTCACCAGCAAAGAAGGCTAAAGATCTGGAAAGACTACAGTCAAAGTAATGTTAGACTGCATTCATCCTACAGTGAAGAGAACCCTCAGTTACTAAAGCAAGAAAGCTGCTTGTGTTATCTTAAAGACTAGCACGATTTATATGTTTTCATGCTCTTAATCTAGTTTAAATTTTAAATTGAAATATTTGTTTAATTGTATATAGGATGAAAATTGTTTTTAACACATTGAATTATTGCCTATGCTTTAAACTGCCTTGAGTCCCCCTCAGGGGTGAGAAAGGAAGGATATAAATACAGTAAATACATAAATAAATAAATAAATAAATGTAGGGTCCTTCCAGGCAGTAACAATATACACCAGGAACAGCAAACGTATTGTTTATCCAATATATACCGTGTTTCCCCGAAAGTAAGACAGCGTCTTACTTTCTTTCCCCCCCAAAAAGTCCCCCTACGGCTTACTTTCGGGGTACGTCTTATATAACCCAAGACGTACCCCGTCGCCACGCCCACGCCGCCGCCGCCGCCCCGCCGCCCCGCCGCCGCAACCGGAGGTGTGCCGCGGCACACCTGCGGCACACCTCCGCGGCACACCTTTTCGCCAGGCCTCCAAGCAAGGGAGGGGGAAAGGAGCCAGGGGCGGACGAAGAGGCGACGCATCACTGTGACGCGGCGATCCTCACCACGCCCCTGGCTCCTTTCCCCCCCTCCCTTGCTTGACGAAAGAGGGAGGTGTGCCGCAGGTGTGCCGCGTGCACACCTCCGCTGCACACCTTTCGCCAGGCCTCCAAGCAAGGGAGGGGGAAGGAGCCAGGGCGTGGTGAGGATCGCCGCGTCACAGTGACGCGTCGCCGCTCGTCCCGCCCCTGGCTCCTTTCCCCTCCCCTGCTTGGAGGCCTGGCGAAAAAGGTGTGCCGCGGAGGTGTGCCGCAGGTGTGCCGCGCACACCTCCGGTTCTGCCGTGGCGGCGCGGCGGCGGACGAGGTACGGCTTACATACGGGGTACGGCTTATATAAGCCGACCCCCCCCCGACACCCCCGATACGTCTTACAATCGGGGGTGTCTTACTTTCGGGGAAACACGGTATAATCAAATACAATACTACATCATCATCTATATCATAACATCATCACCCCGGAGGGTTCCTACCCTTCGGTGTCTTAAGTCCAGATAAGAGTATGCAAGTCCAAAGTTATGTAAGCACCAAGATAGGGTAATAGGGAGGAAGTCCAGGGGAAATAAGGTCGAAAACGCCCAGATAGACAGGGATGGTAGGAAACGGAGTTAGGAGGCGAGCCGGTTGAGTTGCTGGCTGTAGTGGCAGTAGATCCAAATGAACTCAAACCGCTGGGTGTAAGCAGGCCGACGAGGATAACTCTGTACGATGGTACCAACTCCCGTTTCGACCCGTAGGGGGAGGGGTCTTTTTCAAGGCCAGAAGTAGCACATTAACTCCTGTTATGTGGTCAATGGGAGTACGTTTTCTGGAAAAATAATGGGATGGTAATATAATATAATAGAGTGTTCCACAGCACCCTTTTAAACCAGCAGTTAGCCTCCTGCTGATAGTTCTCCGGATTAGTGGAATTGCGCTTGAGGCGAAGTAGCTGTGCATATGGCAGGTTGTTCTTAAGGGAGTAGCTATGAAAACTGCTATGGTGTAGAAGGGCGTTTTTTGATGTAGGTTTAGTATAGCATTTTGTCTTTATATGCCCATCCTCTACAATCGGATTAAACGATAGGTTAACAATCACTGATCTATTAAGATGATTTCCACCTGATCCATGGGTTTGTTTGGGTATTTAACCTCTCCCGTCGAAACTGTCACTTGCTTCGGCCGTTGGTCCCACCATGGATGTATGACTTTACCTCCATGGCCCTGGTATATAGATAAATGTAACAATTATTGCAACTGTGCACATTGAATGTAATTTGAATGTATACTACTATGAATTCTTATATATGTTTTGACTGTAACTCTTCAATGTTTATTTTGGTTAGCCATTGTGCTGGTTTAAAAGGGTGCTGTGGAACACTCTATTATATTATATTACCATCCCATTATTTTTCCAGAAAACGTACCCCCATTGACCACATAACAGGAGTTAATGTGCTACTTCTGGCCTTGAAAAAGACCCCTCCCCCTACGGGTCGAATCGGGAGTTGGTACCATCGTACAGAGTTATCCTCGTCGGCCTGCTTACACCCAGCGGTTTGAGTTCATTTGGATCTACTGCCACTACAGCCAGCAACTCAACCGGCTCGCCTCCTAACTCCGTTTCCTACCATCCCTGTCTATCTGGACGTTTTCGACCTTATTTCCCCTGGACTTCCTCCCTATTACCCTATCTTGGTGCTTACATAACTTTGGACTTGCATACTCTTATCTGGACTTAAGACACCGAAGGGTAGGAACCCTCCGGGGTGATGATGTTATGATATAGATGATGATGTAGTATTGTATTTGATTATATATATTGGATAAACAATATGTTTGCTGTTCCTGGTGTATATTGTTGCTTGCAACACCCCACCCCCTTTTTGTATTGCTCCTTCCAGGCAGTCCCAAAAATGCGGGACCTGTTGCATTTTTACCTGAGTGCCCAAATTATGCCTCACACAAAAATGAATTAAGTCAGAACAAAGCAAAATTTACCTGCTTTATTCTGAATTAATTAGATATCCCATTATATCCAGGCCTTCCTGAAAGGCCTGGGTCTAATGGAGTATTGGGCCTGTAGTGACTCACCCCCGGGGAGCCCTGAGACTACTGGGAGATGAGTCCCCATTGTCATCTCACAGATTTTGGGCTTCTGGAACCCAAAGGGCTGAGATGCTGCCCACCCCCCTTCCCGGCCTCCAAAACAAGCTTTAATTATTTTTTTTTAAAAAACCTTACTGAGTCGCCATGACAGTGGTCCCTGTGTCCTCCTGGCTCATATAAATGATGCGCCAGGAGACAGGGGAGTGATTTTCTTCTTCCCGCCACCTTGGTCCTCTGGTGCATAATTTCTACATGCCAGGAGGACTCAAGGTATTTTTTTTTAGAAATTTAAAGCTTGTTTTGGGGGCCTTCTGGGGGGCTGGGTGCCATCCAGTTACCGGGGTGGCATCTAGACACCCTGCCCAGGAAAGCCCGGCTTTGGGACAGCTTGTGGGACAAAAATCCACACTGAAGAAGGTTTTTAAACCTGCTTTGGCATGGGTTTTATCCCTGTCTGGAAGGGCCCATAGGGCCTTTCCACACAGCCCTATATCCCAGAAGAACAAGGCAGAAAATCCCACATTATCTGAGTGTGGACTCAGATAACTCAGTTCAAAGCAGATATTGTGAGATTCTCTGCCTTGTTATTCTGGGATATAGGGCTGTGTGGAAGGGCCCATAAGAGGCAGAAGTGATAGAAATGTTCCACAGGCTCTTCATCAGAGTCATCTGCTACTTTGGTTCATAGACGCAAACACTCCCCTGCATTAAGTTACAAAACACACTCCTACACATGAGCCTTTATGGTTAAGGATGTTTGAGCCAACATCAATTTTCATTCCAAGCTATCTTGAAAACTACTTATAAGAGAATTCATATTTGGTGAGCATAGCATGCCCCAAAGATTAGCTGCATTTTTCCACCCAACCCCTATTCCAGAGGCTTAAAATATTTTTTGTGTGCCATTCATTTGCACTGTATGCCAAATATGTTAATTCTGTAAGGCCAGTATGCTACAATGTTATCATTATTTTTATGTTTTAACTCCCTTTTAATATATGTGTGTATGTGTGTGTTTTTCATATGGCAGCTTATTTCATTCCTGTTTATCTCTTTTATCATCCATTGTTTTAATACAAAAACATCGATTATATTTGATTTTAACCAATATTGTGATCCATCTCCTGTCCCATCCTGGAAAAAAGCAAGATATAAATAAATGCAGACACGTGTATGCAAGAAAGAGACAGACATAAAGCTATTAGGGAGTTGACAAATGAAGTAAATTCATATTTATATCCAGGTGTTAGCCAAACACTATTAAAATACTAGAGAAATGATTGATTGATTGGATTGATTGATTTACTGCCCTTATATTCTGGGCAGGTGTTTGGTGAACAAAGGGTAGCCCTTAGGGTTTACTGGTTGGATAAGTGGCCAAATATGTTTTATTTATTCTGTTTACTTGCTTTGATAGTGATCCCAGAAGCATTAATAACTTATTGGAGGAGGAAAAGGAGTGGTTTGAGTGTTGGACTATGATCTCAGGAAATCAGCGTTTGAATCCCTGCTCAGCTATGGAAACCCACTGGGTTTACATCTATACTGTAAATGAATGCAGTTTAACACAACTTTAACTGCCATGACTCCATGCTATGGTATCATGAGTATTATATTTTGGTGAGGCAGTAGCACTTTGTGGCAGAGAAGGCTAAAGACCTTGTGAAACTACAACTCCCAGGGTTTTATAGCATTGAGCCATGGCAGTGAAAGTAATGTCACTGCAATGATATCTATAGTGCAGATCAGCGCCGGCCCCGCCCATTCCGCCGACTACGCGGTCGCGTAGAGCGACGTTTCCTGGGCGGGGCATCGCCAACCGGGCGCCGGCGCGCCGGCCCCGCCCCACCCCACTGCTGCGCCTCCGCAGGCAGCGCGCGCCGCTGCCGCTGGCGTGCGCGCTGCCGCGCGGGATGCCCTCGCGGCCGGGCGGGACACAACCGTGCATGCGCGGCTGGGCTGGCGCGCCGCGCCGCGCGTGCACGCCACCGCGCTGGACGCACTTGCGCGGCCGCGCGGGATGCCACCGCGCATGCGCGACGCGCGCGGGGCGCCGCGCAAGCGCGGCGCCGCCGTCGCAGCCGCGCCGCCGCGCGCCGCGAGCTGGCGCTCAGCGCAGCAGCGCGCGGGACATCCCGCGCATGCGCGCGGGCGGGACGCCTCCACGCATGCGCTGGAATGTCCAGGAGCCGCAGGGGGGCGCCAAAATCAGGCTTGTCTACCCCTCCGGGAGAGGTCAGGCCGCCCCTGGTGCAGATTCACCATAGATGACCTCGGGCAAATCACACTGTCACCGCCTCATTTTAACAACAACCCGTTGATTTTACTGCTTAATATTTATTCATTTTCTGATGTTGTCTAATATCTCACCCTGTATTAGGTGTACAGAAAATATATCATGATTACTTTCATACTTGGTAGATATTTGTAATATATACATTATAATGTTGTAACAAAGTCTAGATGGTTAGATAAATTTTCTTAAACCATTATTGATTCTGATTATTTTAAATGTACAGGGAATATGCACACACAATTATATATATGCAAACAATCACTTACCCATGTTTCTTGAGATACAACCAAGCACCCGCTATGCTTCCTCCTTTGCATCCGTATTGGTTCCGGGTGTCACAAGAGATCAAATGTTGAGGGGAAAGGTTGTCTGTGAAACGACCTTTGGAATGAATTGCAATCCTATCCGCAGCTACACCTGTTTTATGGGGAAACAGCCAATTCCTATGTGATCAACAAATGACTTCTATCCTTTTTTCTGCACTGGATATATTAAATTAATATCATGACATATATTGAGAATAGAAAATTACTATGAGGAATGCATTACTTTTTAATATTGTATGTTTCCTTTAAATTAGAAATATATTGTTCATGAATTCTATAGAGTATCTTCAGAAAAACAGTATACAAAGTTAGCTAATTGAAATGATAACCGAGAAAAATCAAGATGTTCTGAAGTGTTTATCTAGTCCACATTGCCGACCTAAAGCATATCTGACAAAGACACATAATGTTCTAGTGCTTGGATACATGAACTCATATGTATCTGTTCATTCGCTGGAATATAATTATGTAGGGTTGCTATGAGTTTTCCGGGTTGCATGGCCATGTTCCAGAAGCATTCGCTCCTGGCATCTATGGCAGGACATCTATGGCAGACGTCCTCAGAGGTTGTGAGGTCTATTGGAAATGAGGAAAATTGGGTTTATATATATGTGGAATATCCAGGGTGGGAGAAAGAATTATTTTCTGTTTGTGGTAGGTGTGAATGTAGCAATTGGCCACCTTGATTAGCATTTAATAGCCTAGCAGTTTTCAAGGTCTGTCTTCTTACTGCCTGGGGGAATCCCTTGTTGGGAGGTGATTAGCTGGCCTTGATTGTTTCTTGTCTGGAATTCCCCTGTTTTTGAGTGTTGTTCTTTATTTGCTGTTATGATTTTAGAGGGTTTTTAAACACTGGTAGCCAGCTTTTATTCATTTCTTCCTTTCTGTTGAAATTGCCCACATGCTTGTGGATTTCAATGGCTTCTCTGTGTAGAAGACTCAAAAACAGGGGAATTCTAGATAATAAACAATCAGGGCCAGCTAATGGGATAACAGAAATGGACTCAAAACTAGGGAACTTCCTCAGGAGAAGATAAATTATACATAAATATCGCTATACCAAACATTATTGTTATCCCTAACATTATTGCTATCCCTCAGCATTCCTGTGATGTAGAATACTAACTGGCATTATGCCGACTCCAATCACACAGCCACACAATTGCAATCCCTCAGCAGTGCGAAGCCAGATTTCTGATGGGCTGTGTAACTCTGTCCTCCCACTGCACCACTAATCATGATGATGAGGATGATGATAATGATGACTGAAAAATGCTGAAAGAGCAGAAGATACAACCACAGATCAGTGGCCTTCAATTCCCAGAAATCCTAACATCTGGTAAACAGATTGAGAGACACTGGCCTAGATCCATTGCATGAGTAGGTCTCAAGATCACAGTGTGATCAGGAAATATTGATGGGTTTTGGTCACCAATAACCCTGGATGACTTCATCGCAGGGATGTGATGATCTGCCAATGGGTATAGCATCATGTTGCTACTGTGATGGTTTCTGTCCCCAAGTCCACAGCCTTCTTTTCACTGAATGGTAGCATAATATCCACATTGATATACTCACCACTTAAAGAAGTCTGAAAGTAGTTGTGCACTTTCAATTTAATTTAATTGGGAAGGTTGCTGTGTGAAAGAATTCAATGTTCAAATTTTACTGGCTACAAAAACCTGGCTTTTACTTCATGTTACAGTTTTTCTTTTCTCCTTGAGAAATGTATAGGAGTGGAAATGATAAAATGCTTCATGAAAAAGAGAAGACACTCAAACTATGTGCGCGTGGGAGGTGATGAGAAACAGCCATAATAAATGGAATAGAGCAAGTAAATTATGTGGGGCTTTTGCAGAAGAAAGCTGAATCTTTGAAGCATTCTTTGTACATAATGCATAATTTATAAAACAAAATTCACAAATGTTCCTTGCTTTGCTACAACTTTTAGAATCTCCTAAGGTTTAGGACCATTCCTCAAGATGCCTGGAGAATGTTAGAAGAAAAAGATGCCACCACAGAAGCTTCTGAATTAATTGGGCGCTTCCAGACAGGCAGCTATTCCAGGATCATTTGTATTTTAAAAACATGGATGTTCCTGGGGGCCTGTCCACACCCACCCCAGAAAGAGCACGAGAACATCTCGAAGCCCTCCCTCCTACCCCAAAGCCCCCAAATCCCTTTGAAAAGTAAAGAAAACTTACCCGGCCTCCAATAGACTGTAGCCAGAGCTCTCCCAGCATGTAGAAATGACGTGCCAGGAGGGGGGGGTGCAATTCCCCCACACACACACACACACCTAATTTAGTCTGGAAAACTGTAGGAATGTAGAAGTAGTAGGTTTATGAATGAGTGGGTTTAAGAATTCCACACCAGAATGAGTGGAATAAACCCACTATCTAATTAATTCACTACAAACCAGGATGGCGAATTAATTCAGGATTGTTCAAGGCGTCATCTGGACAGCCCCTTCTTTATCGCGGGAGTTAGTTAGTCATAGTCATAATGGGGGACTTCAACTATCCCTGAATAGATTGGCTAAATTCTTGTTCTACGCATGAAAGAGAGACAAGGTTCCTCGACATGCTAGCTGATTATTCCCTTGAGCAGATGGTCGTGGAACCAACCAGGGGAAAGGGGATCCTGGACTTGGTGCTAACTAATGAACAAGATCTCGTTCAAGATGTCCTTGTAACTGAGCCCATAGGTACCAGTGACCACAACACAATAACCTTCAACTTAAGTTTGGATAGCAAACTGTCAGTGAAAACTAACACAGAGACCTTAAATTTTCACAAAGGGAATTTCACCAAAATGAGAAAAATAGTAAAGAACAAACTAAAAGGAACAGTAAAAAATCAAATCCCTCCAGAATGCTTGGAAACTGTTTAAAAATACTTTAAAACAAGCCGAACTAAAATGCATTCCTAAAATAAGAAAGAGGCCGGGAAAGTCCAAGAGGACATCGGCATGGCTTACAAATGAAGTAAAAGATGTGATTGGAAAGAAGAAAAACTCATTTAAAAAATGGAAGGCTCTTCCTACTGAGGAGAACAGAAAGGAACACAAGCTCTGGCAAACTAAATGCAAAGCAACCGTCAGGAAAGCCAATAGAGATTTTGAGGCACATATAGCTAAGAATATTTAAAAAAATAGCAAAAACTTCTTTAAGTACATCAGAAGCAGGAACCCACCTAGAAAAGCAGTTGGGCCACTTGACGAAAATGGTAAGAAAGGGACAATAAGTGAAGACAAGGAGATTGCTGAGCGGCTAAATGACTTCTTTGCCTCCATTTTCACACAGGAGGACAGACAACATATGCCTGCAGCTGAGTCAGTTTTTTTCAGGGAGGGAATTAAATGAATTAAACCAGATAGAGATAAACAAGGAAGATGTTCTCACATGCCTAACTAAACTAAATGTCAACAAATCACCAGGGCCAGATGGCATCCACCCCAGAGTTCTTAAGGAACTCAAGTGTGAAATTGCTGAAATTCTAGCCAAAATATATAACCTTTCTCTAAGATCAGGCACTGTACCCGAGGACTGGAGGGAGGCTAATGTAACTCCGATCTTCAAGAAAGGATCCAGGGGTGATCCAGGAAATTATAGGCCAGTTAGTCTAACCTCAGTTCCAGGCAAAGTGATGGAAACCATTATTAAAGAAAAAATTACTAAGCACATAGAAGAACAGGCATTGCTGAAGGAAAATCAACATGGTTTCTGCAAATGCAAATCATGTCTTACTAACTTGATAGAATTCTTTGAGGGTGTAAATAAACACATAGATAAAGGGGACCCAGTCGATATTGTTTACCTTGACTTTCAAAAGGCTTTTGACAAAGTCCCTCACCAAAGGCTCCTAAATAAGCTCTTCAGCCATGGAATCAGGGGACAGGTCTTGTCCTGGATCGGAACCTGGCTAAATTGTAGGAAACAAAGGGTGGTAATAAATGGACACTTCTCTGGATGGAAAGAGGTGAGAAGTGGCGTACCCCAAGGTTCAGTTTTAGGACCGTTACTTTTTAATTTATTCATAAATGATCTGGATGTAGAAGTAAATTGTGAGGTAGCAAAGATTGCAGATGACACTAAACTGTTCAGGGTAGTTAAAAATGAAACTGACTGTAAAGAACTCCAGAAAGATCTCTCGAAATTGAGTGGATGGGCAACAAAGTGGCAAATGCAGTTTAACCTAAACAAGTGTAAAGTCATGCACATCGGGGCAAAGAACCCCAAATACACTTATCAACTGATGGGATCAAAGCTTTCTGAGACAAACCAGGAAAGGGATCTTGGGGTTTTGGTGGACAGCTCAATGAAGATGTCAACCCAGTGCGCTGCAGCAGTGAAAAAAGCAAATTCTATGCTTGGCATGATCAGGAAGGGAATCGAAAATAGGTCGGCAAATGTTGTATTGCCTCTCTACAAATCTATGGTGAGGCCACATCTGGAGTACTGTGTACAATTCTGGTCACCGCACCTCAAGAAGGATATAACGGAACTGGAAAAGGTACAAAGAAGGGCAACAAAAATGATCCAAGGGATGGAGCAGCTCCCTTATGAAATCAGGTTGCAACGTCTTGGTCTTTTCAGCCTTGACAGACGGTGTTTAAGAGGTGACTTGATCGAAGTGTATAAAATCATGCATGGGATAGAAAAGGTGAATAAAGAAAAAATATTTTCTCTGTCACACAACACTAGGACTAGGGGGCACTCCCTAAAGCTCCAAGGTAGGAAAGTTAGGACTAATAAAGGGAAATATTTCTTCACCCAGAGGGTCATTGGGTTATGGAACTCACTTCCAGAGGAGGTTGTGACAGCTGTCAGCCTGGACAGCTTCAAGGCAGGATTAGACAGATTCATGGATACCAAGGGAATCCGTGGTTACTGAAATGGACATCCAAGTGCCACCTCTGTGTTGATGGAGGCAGGCAGGATTTCCCCGGGTACTGGTTGTGGGGGGTCGGGAGCAGGTGAGGGTTTTGCCCGCCTTTCTGCTAGAGATCCCTGTGTACAACTAGTGGGCCACTGTGTGACACAGAATGCTGGACTAGATGGGCTGAGGCCCGATTCAGCATGGCTCTTCTTATGTTCTTATGTAGTGCAATAAAGGGGCTGTCTGGATCCATCTATTATTCCCCAAAAAAGGACATTGTTCAAGCCTAGGGGTTAAGTGTCATATAATATTTTCAAAGATATCTAGCCAGCAGCATATCTTCCAAACTTTTATGGATGAAAACTTGGACATGTGTGGCCAAGCTCCATTAGGGAAGAAATTATTGATGAGGAAGAATCAACAAGTGTGACGTGCTGCAACAATTGGCTTCTACCTGAGTCAACTGGGAAGGGCAAGGCACCATCCCTCCTCCTCTCCTGAGTTAATTGAGTGCAAGCTATTTTTCACTTTAGACTCAGTTTTCAACAAGTAAGTTGAGGACAATGTGGAGGACAAGAAACCAGAACTTTGTTTTAAAAAAAACATAGGTGGCAAAAGGATAATGAGTATGGTCCCTACAAATAGAGACAATTGGAATCAAAGAAATGAACTACAAACTGAAAGGGTTTGCACACAGTCTGGAGCAGAAAAGAGAGAGAGAGAATCAAAAGCAGGATTTTACTTGCAGTTGAAAAGGCCCAGGATGCAGCACAGTTTCTTTGATCCAGTGGGTCATGAATCCAACCTGGCCACTCATGCCAAGCCACAAAAAATTCAGGGAAGTCATCTTCTGAAATTATATTCTCCTTTGAAAAAGCAAATCATCTTAATGGATTACTATGGAATTGTAAATGTTACGTGATATTATATATATATATATATATATATATAGAGAGAGAGAGAGAGAGAGAGAGAGAGAGAGAGAGAGGGTCTTATTTTAGATTTAAATATGAATCTTTGAAGGTTCTGGGTGGGATGGTTATTTGTCTATGTGTTTTAATTTTGGGCGGCACTGAATGTTTGCTGACTTTGTTGTTCACCGCCTTGAGTCCCTTTGAGGAGATAGGACAGTATATAAATGAGGTTTTATTATTGTTTTCAAGAACTAGATTCTCATCCTCTCCCATGTTTGCTGCTGCTGCTTACAGAAGGCAGAAATGAGACCTGTACCTGAGTCCTCACTCTCTGCTTAAGGATCACTTCCATAGGATCTTTTATATATGAAGTCATGAAAGGGAGGCTGACAAACACATCACCCATAAATAAATAAATCTCATTCCTGCTTCAAGCTGCCAAATGTCTTGCTCCAACTCTGGAAATGCATGTTATAGGAGGTCTAAAGAGACAGGTCTCATTTCCTCATAATGAAATGATACATCCACCAAGGAGCAAGGTGGAGAGAAACAACTCTATCTCATAAAGTGCTCTCAGATCATTTCACACTAACTAGTTATGGCACTATGAATGCATTTACTCTCTAGAATTAATGCAATTTGACATCACTTTGACTGCCATGGCTGGATGATATGGGATTATGACAGTTGTTGCTTTACAAGGTATTTAGCCTTCTCTGCCAAAGAATCCTAGTACCTCACCAAACTGCAACTTTCAGGATTCCATAGTGTTGAGTAGTACAAGTGGTGCCAAACTGCATTAATTCAGCAATGTAGATGCCCTGAATGATTTAGCTTCCTTTGGAGGCCTGGGGATTTGTAATTCGGTCAGTAGCACTAGAGAAGGTCTCTAGCTGAGAATCCTGAAATGCAGGATTCATAAGATGGAATCATGACAGTTAGAGTGGACTCATAGTGATATTATTGTGTAGTGCATGAGGGCCCTTGGAAGTATTACATCCTGGCATAAAATTACAACCAAACAGGTATAGGATTACAAGCAAATTCAAGTTAATCTGACAGGCTCAAAGCAAAAATAACAAATTTCGTTTTAGATGTGATTGGATACCACAGGGGACATGCTAGAGTAGCTATTCTCTGAAAACTCTTTATGGACTATGTCTTGTCTCTGCAGCATGGTGAACACATAATAGCTTTTTAAAAACACTACTTTTCCAATCACAAAAACATAGAAAACACAATATTCAGCTGAGTAAACGTCAACCCTCAGGGGAACCTTTCATTTTGATCAGAAAGGCTTCTGTTGCCACCTGCTCAGCCAAATATCTCAAATGATTGACACAAGCTTTCGAAGCAGTATATAGGATGAAAGAAAAACCTATTATCTTTATAATATCTGTAAGAAGCTGTGTAGATGCTTGTTCACTGAATAAAACCTTGAAAAAGAGACCTACCGTGACTTGTTTCATGTCCAACAAAGCAGCAGGTGGAGGAAGTGTGCCAAGGCGAGAATTGTAGCCTTCTTTCAAGCTCATCCCCCAAAATTGGCTGTAGTTGTGAGCTTTCCATCTGCCTCGTAAATATAAAATAATAGTGGATCAGTAACACATATCATCCTAGTCTGCTTTAAACTTGTTTCAATCCAAATATGTCTATGAAGTTTTAAGACTTAGAAGTTTTATCAGATTTTACTTCAGAGGGGCAGTTTCTAATTGCATATCCATACAGATTTTTTGCTGTGTTTTATTGAGATTTTTGTGAGCATAAATGAATATAAGCCAATGTCCATGGTAGCTGAAGGATTCTAGGAGTGAATGTAAAGTAGTTATTTCTACCCTTGTGCATGAAATGAGCATAATTGAAGATGAGCCAATGACCATGTTAACTGGATGTTTTTTTGTGATTTTGATGTTGTCTGTAAAAGGAATATAAATGAGTTGAAGCGAAAGAGAAATCCAAGAACCCGTATAGTCTTGTGGTTTCAACATTGGGCTATGACTGGACATTAGGGTACAAACCTTGGGCAAGTCATTCTCTTTCAACCTCTGAGGAAGACAAAAATAAATTCTCTCTGGACAAATCTTGCCAAGAAAGTTCCATGATAGGTTTGCTTTAGGGTCATCTTAAGTCAGAAATGACTTAAAGACACAACAAATAAACAAGACAAATGTATTTATTTATTTATTTATTTATTTACAGTAGGCCTTCATAGTACACAAGGAATATGTTCCGGGACTCTTTGCATAAACCAGTTTTCATGTATAATGTGTGCATACGGGAGGGGACAATTTTTACCTGAAATGAACAGTGTTTTGAGCTTCCCAGCTGACCTATACCATAGAATTGCTCTGGAGGACTTAGCAATATGGAGGGAAATGAGCTCCATCTACACTGCCATATAATGCAGTTTGGTCCTGCATTATATGGTCACTGTAGACACATATAATGCAGTTAATGGTGGCCTAGGTCAACAATGACATTTTATGGCCAACCTCTGTTGGAATATCTGGCAAAACTTCCATCAGATGTTGACCATAAAATTGTGCTGGAGACCTGGAAAAGACACTTGTCTTGGCATCCCCGGGTCCTTTAGTTCTTTATGGCTCTTTATAAATGAAACTCTGTGATTCTATGAAACCACATTCAACAATTTTGCATAATAAGTGGACATTGATTGATTGATTGATTGAGTGACTGAGTGATCGATCAACTGGCTTAATAATTCTCCTTTCTGCTAGGAAAGGATCCAAGGCTTTCCAAACAAAACCTTCTTTTGATGGGTGAGACACTTACAAGTCTACTGAATAGAGCTATGGGAAAGGTGGATTTCTATCTTTCTTGAAGAAATGGAAACTGCTATATGAACTGTTTCACCTAACAAATACTCATGAATTGTATAAAAATCGGGCATCCCTTATCTGGAAACCTGAAATATTCCAAAATTCAAAATTTTATTTGAGCCATTGTATACAATGAATATGAAATATAAATAAAGGTTGTATTTAGATCTGGGTCCAATCTCTAAGTTCCCTCATGATGGACATGTATGCAAATACAGTTTTTTAAAAAAAATCTGAAATCCAAACCACTTTCCATTCCAAGCATTTTGGATAAAGGATATTTGACTTGTACTTCTCAAAATATGATTATTCCCTGATTTTATACATATGAATGACTCAGAGACTGTATTATGTTAGATGGTATGTAGAACCACAAATACATGCCATAAATAAATCAACCACATTCTGCTCTCACACGGCTGCCTTCTTTTCACAGCACCATTGTTACATGATTTATCATGTTCTAGTTTGCCCAGCTTATATGAGTGACAGATTTGACACAGTGGAGATCCATGGCCTTTAATAACACAGCTTTCATAAGACAAAACTTACTTGATCTATTGTTTTGTATGCTGTCATCAGCAAGTTTGTATCAAAGTTTATATTTATATTAACTGAAGCAGACTGAAGTATGTCTAATTTGATAGTGAAACAGATCCATTCAATATTTTAAATGTGTTGATATCTACTGTTGATAGTGGGATGTAAGCATATTAGAACAATGCCGTGTTATCAGAGTAAGATGTGGAAATAGCAAGTAGCACTATTTTCTTTTCCATGTGCATAATTAACAGGAAGAAAAATGCAATGCTTGGTAAAATACTTGACAAATAATAATTTCCAACATTATGGATATGATGGCTAGATTACTACCTGATGGAATATGAGTTTTATGTGAGGTAGATAAGAAATCATTAAACATTTATTTTCTCAGCTGTAACTCTTAACACTTTCCATCGTGAAGAAGGGAAGCTCAAAGGATTCTATCTTGGCATCTATGAGTTGTCAGGCTTCTTTTAAAAAATATTTCATAAGTTTATTCTAAGCATGAAAAGGTTTTTTAAAATGCTCGAAGAAGGTGCAATGGGGTTTTCTTTAAGGTATGTCCCCATTTATGGCTTTGGTGATATAGCTAGATTTCTTAAGACTTTTCATGCAAAGAGACAAAAACAAGGCTGAGCTTATTTTCTCTGCCAATAAAGGAGGAAAATGTTGCCCATTAATGCTGAAAACCAGAGGGTTCTTCTTACCCATAATTTCCGTCATTGATTTGCTTAATTAAGCTGGGTCGCACCAGGCATGTTTCGGACGAACATTTCCAATGGCTGTTTACACATTTGCTGAAATTGAAACAGAACAGAGAAGTTTACATTGGAAAACAATAGAGGTTATAATTACAAACAAATGTGTGGAGCGTAGGGCTTGCTCCACAAAAGACGTGCTTATTATTGTTATCCCACAAATAACAAACATTTATGATCTCCGCATCATTTCCTTTCCTTCTCTATGGGCCCTTATAACCCAGAATCTCAAAACAGAAAATCCCACAATATTTGCTTTGAACTGGGATATCTGAGTCCATACTCTGATAATGTGGGATTTTCTGCCTTGATATTCTGGGGGCAGTTCCAGACAGCCCTTTATCCCAGGATCACTCATGCGGATGTTCCAGGAGCCTGTCTGCACCCACCCCAGAAAGCCCGGCCTCCAGTACAGTGTTGCAGCACTTATCCAGCCTCCTTCCCTGCCCCCACTCTCCTGGCATGTCATTTCTACATGGTGGGAGAGCTGCAGCAACAGTGTACTGGAGGCCGGGTAAGTTTTCTTTACTTTTAAAAGGGGGTTGGGGGCTTTGGAAGAGGGGTGGGTATTCCCACAGTTTTCCTGACTAATTTAGTCCAAAAAACTGTGGGAATGGGTCTGGACTGCAGTCCAGACACCAGAAATAGTAGGTTTATCCCACACCTTCCAAGAAGGTGCAGAATAAATCCACTATCTAATTAATTCACTACAAACCAGGGTTTGTGGTGAATTAATTCAGGATTACCAGGACATCATCCGGACAGCCCCTTTATTGCGGGAGTTACCGCAATAAAGGAGCTGTCTGGATGCGCCCTGGGATTTAGGACTGTGTGGAAGGGCCCTGGGTCCAAGCGGCCATATATTGCCGTTCAAAGCAGATAATGCAGTTATTTATTCAGCTGTCTTGAAGGGGCCTATGTCGCTACTTGTTTTGTCAGCTTTCTCTGCCTGTCTGTTTTGCTTGTTTGTCTGTGGGCTTGATTACACAGACAAAAGAAATAAAGAAATCAGCTTGACACTGCATTTTCCTGGTCTGCAATGAACCTGCAGTGACCCTGTTATGGCTACACATATCACAAATCCCTGCTCACTTAACACTACAAATTAATTGAATTTGATGCTACTCTAACTGTCATGGCTCAATGCTATGGAATCCTGGGCTTTGTAGTTTTGTGAGACACCTACATTCTATAGCACTGAGCCACAGCAGTTAAAGGTGGGTCAAACTATAGTAATTCTACAGTAGAGATTCATCCATAATGAGACTGTCATAACCAGTTCCTCATGGGATGGCGGCTACACAGCTGACCTAAACCCTGGGGTTTTGCAGTAGGGGTGTCCAGATACTCACCTCTGCTGATCCAAAATAAAAAGGGGTGGGCATCATGGGCACTGCCAACCTCCCCCTCCCTTCCCCCTTGCACTTACCAGGAGAAGACTTCACCCCGTCAAGACCTGAAGCCTTTCTCCCTCACTCCCCCCCCCCCCGGAAGAGCTGAAAGAGGGTTTTGGTTAAGGGAAGGGGGATTTCTGCTCCAAGACCCCTCGTTAGATCTTTCAAGGAGGGGGGAATTTTGTGTAAATGTCTTAAATCTTAAATGTCTTAAATCTGCTGCATTTGAAAAACGTAATGATAGCTTTGGATTCTCAAAATGAAGAGTCAAAAATTATCATTAAGTTTTCCTAACAGCCCATAATGCTTAACAGAAAACTAAATACTTAATTTGAGCAGAATTTCCTTGTTTTACTGTGCCTTGAATCTGTAGTAAAGTCCTTATGAATACTAAGGATATTATCCCACAGACAGAAGAGAAGAGGGGGAAAGCATTTTGAAGAATGGTGACTCGTCTTACCCTGACAAGTTCCATCTTCAGGGATGGCTAGCCATCCCCTGTCATTTCCTCATCTTCTTTCCACTTCCCATGACTTCTCACAATTTTTACACTCTGGCAAGATGCATTCCCATAGGCAGTGTGTAAAAAACAGAGAAAAAACAGGATGGGGGGGGGCTTATCTGGGAGTCTTTAGTGTTGGTAGAGAGGCAACCTGCAGTTTGGTCTAGCAAAGCACTTTGGTTTTGGGTTTGATTTTCTTTAATTCATCAAGTCTTTATCATTGTATTTTCATTGGAAAAGTGGTTCTCAACCTATGGGTCCCCGGATGTTTTGACCTTCAACTCCGCAAAATTCTAACAGCTGGTAAATTGGCTGGGATTTCTGGGCGTTGTAGGCCAAAACACCTGGGACCCACAGCTTCTTTGGTTCAATGTAGGATAAAAACAGGATTATTAAACACGCAAATAATAAATCAACTGAAATCAAACCATCTAGAGATCATGCCAACACAATGGTGCAGACACAAACATGTTGGTACGATTTTGTACGCATTCAGGCCGGTAAATTTTCTCAAGGGTCAACTCAAGTTGCAATGAGCTCAGAAGGATTACACAATGTAACAAAATTTGAAAACTTTTATGTTCTTGGTTTGAAAGTGTGATTTCTGTTTAAATGTGTGGTACTTACTTTGAAAGTAGTTGATATACTCCTGAAGTCTTATTTTTGTGGCTGCCACAAACTATGATGAATTGTTTGAGATTCAATGAGATAGTCATAGAAAAACTATAGCAAAATGTGCTGCAGCACGTCCCACAAAAACAAAGCTTTTGCAGCTTTATACACATTTTCAATGTTTTTATGATAGAACCAATTAGGAAATGACATTTATAACCCAGGAACAAAACTCTTGTTACATATCGTTATCTGATCATATCACCCCTTTTAATAGATATCCTGCTTGTTTTTATTTCCAGACTATTACCAGGAGTTGCAGTTGTCTTTAAATATTGCTCCTTCTCCATGATGTTGTTCATCTGTGACGCAACCTGTCAACAGAATTTAAATAGGAGAGAATAATTTGCTTGCTACAAGGGAGGTAATTGAGTGGGGGTTTGTTCAGTTCAAGTTTGACTTTTACACACTAAATTTCATCTATGCTTCATGCCAAATAAGAAGCTCAATTTTCTGCATCAGTAAACATAATCATTAAATGAGTCATTCCTATGAATGTCTGGAAAGACTTCCAGAATGTATCCCCACAGTGGTCATTGTAGGTACTACTGACAAATCAGTCAAATTTAATATTTCCACAAAGATTTGACGATGCAACATTTTCCCTCTTCCAAAGATTTTATATTGTGTACTTCCTGTAAATAAAGCATGCATACACGTTTAAATATCTGCCTGAAATGAGAGCCAACATGATGCACTGGTTCGAGTACTGAATTATAAAACTAGGTTTCAAATCCCTGCTCCACCGTGGAAATCCACTGGATGTCCTTGGGTCAGTTATAACGTCTCAGTTGTCATGAATAACTTTTCAATAACTTTAAAACATAGGTTCTTTTTATCTACAACTAGCTATCTACAACTTTAGCCAAATAAATGTTTGGTCTATCTTTATCCAGAAAAAAAATAGACCAAAATTATTTCGTCTGTGAAGAGCATAGCAGACCTTGTTCCTGCTCATGCAAAAACCAGATCTTTTTCATACTACACAGTTATAGTACTGTGACTCCATGTTAACTGTCATAGCAATATTTATAGGATTCTGTGAATTAAAGTTAGGGAGGCATTAGAGTTCTCTGGCAGGTAGTCCTAAATGTCTCTCCCCAAATTGCAAACTTCTGAATCTCAGAAGGCCATGGTATTTTTCAATCACAACATTTTTTATAAATTAAATCAGGAACAGCTGGTATATTTGCAATCAATGTTACCCTCGTATTGTTGTTTTACAGACCATTCAACAAAAATAATTGATGAACTATATGAAACTTCCTAATACCAGAATGAATACCATCTGTGGAATACAGAGCATGGATTTTTTTAAAGTGCTTAAATCATTTAGTTAACCATCAAGAAGACCAAAAAATGAATCCTATTATGTTAACTATAATGAGAGAAATTTTTAGGTTGTCATATTGGTCTTGAAATAAACCACAGGCAACCTGCAAAGATTGTCTGCTCCTAACAAAACCTTGTTAATCTGCACACCAGTGTTTCTATTCCATGCAAAGCCTTCCAAAACTGCAAATGAGAGATAATTTGCCTACAAAGTTTTAAATGATTTGTTATTTCTGATTGGAGATAAGAAGGGCAATAGAAAAAAATAATGAGCTAAAACTTGGTTTCATTGTGCCAAACATATCACAAGATAGGAAGTAATTTTCTAAATTAATCCTGCGCATTATTCTTATTTCCAAACTACAGCAGAACACATTCCTTATCCATTATTTAGCATGCTGTGCGCACCCCTATTCATCTGCACACCCTAAAATCTGACCTGGATTATTAAATGACACACACACACCCCGAGAATTGGGGGGGGGGGTGTTGGTTGGTTTAATGGCTGCCAGAGCTAAATACCCTGGAGGCACCAGGTCCCATCTGAATTTGGAGTGGGGTTAGGCATTGCTAATATTTGGATGAGGGACCAGCAAGAAATACCAGGTGCTGTAGGCTATATTTCCAAGGATAGCCATGGCAAACCACCTCTGAATATTATTTACTTAAGAAAATTATATGAAATTCATCAAGTCATAACAACAACAACCAATACCCCACCCCCTCTCTCCAAGGGGACTCAGAGTGCCTTACAACAGGAAAAAAACCAAATTCATAGATGTCCATCAGGAAAATTAAATCTACAGAGGTAAAACAAATCAAATATATAGACAATTAATAGCAGTAGACTAGTTGAGAATAAACTCAGAAATATTACTCATAATTAAATGTACAAAACTTAAAGAAAATAAAGACATGTATAATCAAAAGGCAACTAGAAAGCACACACACCACTGCATAGGACAGAAGGAGGAAAGGAACAAAACATCTTCTTATACCAGTGGACAGAAAGCATCCGTTTTTGTCTTTCATTTTTTGTACATTCATAATTCAGACTATAGTCAGGCCTCACATTTGCAGATTTAACTTTTGAAGATTTGATTATTCATGGATTTGATTAATGTTTTATCTCTAGGAATTGTTAGGTCCTCCAGTGCAATTCTGTGATCAACTTTTGCCAGAAACCAACCATAAAGTCAAACTGGAGGATTTTGATATTCTAGAGAAGTGTTGCCTCTGGTTAAAAAAATACCTGTTTTTTTACTCATAATTGTTCCCCTCAAGAAAAAAAAACTTGGCTGTGGGATCAAACCTTTGGGATAGTGCAATAAGGAAGGAATAGGAAACTTCTGACCAGATCCGGTGTGGCTGATCTGAGATGATTTTAACAATTGATTTTAAAGTGGAGAGAATTGATTTTAGTGTTTATATATATTTATAGTTTATTTTATGTTCCGGCATTGAATGTTTGCCGTATATATGTTGTGCTCCGCCCTGAGTCCCCTTCGGGGAGAGAAGGGCAGAATATAAATGTTTTAAATAAATACATACATAAAATTTACTGAAGTCTTGCCCCTATGAGGACCTACTGTACTTGAGGCATCTCCAAAAGCCAATTCCTCCTAGGTTCCTTAGTCTATCTAGTTATTTTAAAAATAAGTTATCATATTAAACCTATTGTAGTCAGGAAAAGATATAGATTCTGTCTCCATGGAGTCAGTTCATCTGTTTATTACTCACCCACTTGTGGTGATGGAGGAGCTGGGTGCTGAGGAGACTGCTGGTGGCAGACGGTCCAGTAATCAGGGCAGCAGTCTATAGAGCCAACAGGGTCTGAAGAACAGAAGCTGTCACAGTAGCAGGTGGCATTTCTAGCATAGTAGGGAACTGTGCAACCATCGTCTCTGCCTGGACAGCAGCCACGTAGTCCGCAGTAACTTCTCCTGGGCAGGGCTCTTTTGACTTTGCCTTTTCTAGAAGAATCCCCACCTGCAGAATAGTCTTTTAGCCGAAATGCATTTCGAGAGGCAACAAGTTCTTCCATGCAAAACAAGATTGCAAAGCAACATGAGATCAAACTGTAGGTATTCAGCCACATCTTTGAAAGTCCAAATAGATTTTTTTAAAAAAAAACATATGCTGAATGTTAGGTTACTGATTCATGAAGAAGGGCTCTTCTGAAAAATGTTTGCCTGTCGAACATTTCTGTCAAAAGCCTTCATGACTCAGCAAGACGTCTGAATAGAAACCAGAGTAAAGTGGAAAACAGTTGTACTTTAACCAGGAGTCAGAGATACTATAAAACGTCTTGTTTACACAAGTCTGGGCTGGTGGAACTTAACGTATCACGTGACTATGAACAGTGAAAATGAACACACAGGTTTTGAGATCCTTGGAGTTGAACAGATGCCCCATGAACAGAGCTATAAAATATATTTCTGGGGGGGGGGACCAGATCTGGCCCACAACCATCACAAATAAAAGGGTTTTGGCTTTGTATGTGTCTATCTCTGCCAAGAGGAATATTGGCCTGGGTTTCACTGAATGCCAGCATTTCCTGAAGCACATGAGAGAAGGGGAAATTTCCCCATGCTGCTTTGTTAGAAGACACACATATGCATATATGTCTTCATCTGTTGACTTATGGTGACTCCATATGTTTCGGAAGCATTCCTCTGAAAAATTGCCTGTGGTTTTCATCATCAGTTTCCCATCCAAGTACTAACAAGGACTGATCCTACTTAGCTTCCAAGATAATCAGACAGGATCTGGTGCCTTTAAGGTATCAATGAGTCAAATGTACGATTCAGTCAATTATGATGAAAGTTCAAAAGTGTGGAAGGCAGTTGCCTGACTGCTTGTGAGATTAATTTATTTTATTACTCATTTAGAGTATTTATACCCCGTCCTTCTCAACCCTGAAGGGGACTCAGAGCAGCCTTACAAAAGGTAACAATTCAATACCATATACACAACAGACATAAAATAAACATATACATTAAAACATGAAATTAAAATCATAAAAAGATCAAATACATTATTAAAACCACACAATCCGAGATCATAGTCAAAAAGCTGTTGCAATTGTCATTGCACATTTTCCATCGTCACTTATTGCAGGGCACTATTGGTCAAAGGCTTGGTCCCAAAGCCATGCTTTTACATACATTCTGAAGGTCAGGAGGGAGGGAACTGACCTGATTTCACTGGGGAAGGAGTTCCGTAGCTGAGGGCCATAGAACTCCAAAACTCTGATGATCTCTCCCAGTGGCTTCATGCTGATGTTAAACAATATGGGGGGGGGGGGATACTGAACCCTGTGGGACCCCACAAGTCAATGGTTTGCATTTACATTTCCTCAATTTTATGGAAATGGGGCCATACAGGCCAGCACAACCCTGTAGTCCCCATGCACATAGGGCTCCTCAGATTCTCAGCCATGCAACTTTAAGAAACCAGAACTGAAGAGGAGTTTTGATGCCCCTGGTTTATTATCTGTGCCCTATAAAGAAAGCATACTTTTCTTTATGGCTCTGTTACACTATGCAGTATAAACCCATTTTAACTGTGAGGGATGCATCCTACGTTATTGTGGGATTCTGTGACTCCCTTCTATCTAACCTTCAATAGATGACCCTGAAACCTTGTATCATGAAAGAAAAAGAAATTGAACTCATCTATTATTCCCACAGTAAGGGTGCAAATATTTGTTAACTGGGTTGCTATGAGTTTTCCAGGCTGTATGGCCATGTTGCAGACGCATTCTCTCCTGACGTTTCACCTGCATCTTTGGCAGGCATCCTCAGAGGTCTGTGGGAAAATGAGGTTTATATATCTGTGGATTGTCTAGGGTGGGAGAAAGAACTCTTGTTTGTTTGAGGTAGGTGTGAATGTTGCAATTGGCCACCTTAATTAATATTTAATGGCCTAGCAGTTTCAAGGTCTGGTTCTTCCTGCCTGGAGGAATCCTGTGTTGGGAGGTGTTAGCTGGCCCTGATTGTTTCTTATCTGGAATTCCCCTGTTTTCTGAGTGTTGTTCTTTATTTACTGTCCTAATTTTAGAGGGTTTTTTTTAATACTGGTAGCCAGATATTGTTCCTTTTCATGGTTTCCTCCTTTCTGTTGAAATTGTCCACATGCTTGTGGATTTCAATGGCTTCTCTGTGTAACTTGACATAGTGGTTGTTAGAGTGTCCAGCATTTCTGTGTTCCCAAATAATATACCGTGTCCAGGTTGGTTCATCAGGTGCTAATGGCTGACTTCTCTGGCTGAAGTAGTCTGCAGTAAAGCCTTTCATGTTCCTGAGAAGTGAAGTGGATTTGTTTTGTGAGTAAAGAATTGATTTGTGTTTGGGCTTCACAACATCAAACATCCGCATTGGTGGTCCCTATGTTTTGAACTTAAAGTTTTTCCACAGCTCTGCAGAAGAGTTTTTCAGTTCAAGGCATAACATTTGACAAAGTTCTGAAGTTATGGCCATAAAGCCACTGAGTCTTGATAGGAAAATTGGGCTGAATTTCGGGTGCAACCGAAGATCTTCCAAAGGGGAAACTGAACAGCCATAAATACATTGAGCCTTGATGGGAAGAAGATTGCCAGAAGTCTGCTGTGAGTAAATTGTGTTGAACTACAGAGGCTGGGAGTAAAGGAGTATTCTCTGGCTGAAGTAGTCTGCAGTGCCAAAAGAGGTTTGTCTATGTTGATTTGTGTTTCTCACGTGGTCCCATTGATTTCCAGCCAGAGGTGAGCTCATGTTCAAGGCATAACATTTGACAAAGTTCTAGTTATGGCCAAGATTTCTGAAGGAGTATTTCTTCCCATATGAATCTGCTAGTTATTTGAGATTCTCAATGGCAATGATTTCTCATGTCCTGCTACCACCTTGAGGTGATAGTGAGTACACAAAACAGGGCTTTCTCAATTGTATTACCTCAGCATCTAGACAATCTGAACTACTGTGCTTCGAAGCAGCCCTGATTTCAGCACAAGAATGACCTATGAGACTGAGATCATGTTTGTGCCACGACCACTACAATGTTCCCTCACTTATCGCGGGTGTTACGTTCCAAGACCACCTGCAAAAAATGAAAATCTGCAAAGTAGGGATGCTATATATATAGTATTCCAAGGTTGAGACAGAAGTGAGGAGAGATTTAAAGGCACCACACACTTTTTTTTGCTAGCTATCTCTGCTTTGCTTTGCAATCTCTCAAGTTTTATCAGATTTCACCAAAATATTGAAACTGAATCCAGACAAGACAGAGGTCATTGTGGTCAGTCAAAAGGCTGAACAGGGCATAGGGTTACAGCCTGTGTTGGATGGGGTTACACTCCCCCTGAAGACACAGTTCCTCAGCTTGGGAGTGATCCTGGATTCATCGCTGAGCCTGGTTTCGGCAGTGGCCAGGGGAGCTTTTGCACAGTTAAAGCTTATGCGCCAGCTGTGCCTGTACCTTGGGAAATCTGATTTGGCTACGGTCGTCCATGCTCTGGTCACATCCCAAATAGATTACTGCAACACACTCTACTTGGGGCTGCCTTTGAAGATGGCTTGGAAATTGCAGTTAGTCCAATGGGTGGCAGCTAGATTACTAGCAGGAGCTACATACAGGGAGCATACCACCCCCCTGCTGTGTCAGCTCCATTGACAGCCTGTCCATTTCCAAGCTCAATTCAAAGTGCTGGTTCTGATCTATAAAGCCCTGAATGGTTCTGGCCCAGCTTACTTGTCCGAACGCCTCTGCCTCTATGTCCCACCTCGTAACCTAAGATCATCCGGGGGGGGGGGCTGCTCTCGCTCCCACCAACATAGCAATGTAAGCTGTACTGAGTCCCCCTTCGGGGGTAGAGAAGAGACGGGATATTAATACCAGAAATAATAATAATAGATCCATTACATTTGCTTTGAATGTGGAAATTATGATATGGTCTTCTCTGTAGTGCACGCATTGATTCTGTTTCACACAAACAAGGAAGCCTTATTACTTGCAGTTTGTTTCTTACTCACATTTGGTAGTTGCTTCACAACTGGGTTAGAAAGAGCAAGGGATTCATTTTAAAATTCGAATACAGGAGATAGCAAATCTCACTAAGTTGACATTTTAGACTGGGTCCCTTAGTGACCGGCTCTCCTCCCATGAACCAGCCCGAGCCTTTCGCTCCTCAGGGGAGGTCCTCCCTTCGCCCCTGCCAGTCTCACAAACTCAGCTTGTGAGCACTAGGGAGAAAGCCTTCTCCTCTGTGGCCCCCCATCTTTGGAATTCCCTCCCGGGAGAGATTAGGAATGGCCCCTCATTGGAATCCTTCAGAAAACAACTGAAAACCTGGTTCTTCCACCTGGCCTTCAGAGATTAGGCTCCCCAAATGCCCCCGTTTCTGCAAGTCCTTTTCCCCCCTATGTGACTCTTTGTGTTTTGACCCTACTCCAGTTATCTCCCCCCGAGTTTTTAAACTTTCTATATGTTCATGTGGCCCGCCCTGTCACTTCTGTTTTAGATTCACCTGTGATGTTGTTTTCACAGATGTATTTTATTGTGTTTATTGCTTTTATTGTGTTTATTGTTTTTTGATGTTGATATTTTGTGATGTGTTGTTCGGGCATGGCCCCATGTAAGCCACTCCGAGTCCCCTCTGGGGAGATGGATGCGGGTTAAAAATGAAGTTTTTAAAATAATAATAATAATAATTGTTGTTGTTGTTGTTGTTGTTCAAAAGTAGCAGAGCAAAACATTCGGATGTTAGCAATCCTAGTACTGCTATCCCTGCACTCCCTTCTCTCCCTCTCTTCCTCAATCTCTCCCCTTATGCTCATTCTCCCTCAGTCACAAGATAATTACTCTATGTGCTAGGAGAGGTGCTGCAAAAGTGTACTGGAGGCCAAGTAAGTTTTCTTTACTTTTCAAAGGGGTTTGGGGGCTTTGGGGAGCAGGGTTGTAGTGAATTAATTCGGGTTTGTCCAGGTTGTCATCTGGACAGCCCCTTCTTTATTGCAGGACCAAGTTGTCATCTGGACTCTGATGCTCTCAGAAGTTGGGGACAGTGTGTATGAGATCGCCTCTGATGCCACTGCTTCAAATCGCCCCCAGATTCTGTGGATGGTATAAATTAGCTTCCCCCTGATACAATTAGAAATTACATGAAGCGTGCCTAAACAGATAATTAGAATAAATAAAAGAGAACAGTTTTTACCATTTCATTTCTTCAGCTTTTCTGAAATCGTTGGTTGAAGTGATAGTTTCATGGCATGGAGAATACATTCTGTATTGAGTATGACTGCAGCATGCAGCCTGATATTGTCTTACGACAACCCTGGCATAGCTGACCGGAAGATATTCAACAGAATAGGATGGCAGACAAAACATTCTGATTAGGCATCATGATTGACAAGAAATGTTTTACTCAACATCACATTCAGTTTTATTTTATTTCAGAGTGTAAGTAGCTTTCTCCATAAATGATGCTGTTTTCTTCACAATATCCATTAAAAATCCATTTGGCAATTTGAGAAATTGCATGGACATTTTCCATAGTCATTTCATGGTTATGATCATGATTATGTATGATGTGTTACCAATATTTTAAAGTTATATTACAGGCAATGCGGGTGGGGAACAATATTAAGCCACAGTTTTCTTCAGCATGGATTTCTTGGCAGCATTGAATCTGACTGTTAAATATTCTCTACAATTAACACTGAGAACACTAGCCAGTGTCTAGAAAAAGAAAAAAGAAACAGAGACACATTAATATGGGAGGCATATTGATAATTTTCAATATTCAATACAGCATATATATCTCTATCACACTTCAAATTTACAGCCATTTGTCTTGGAGTGAGAAACATCCAACAACATATAAGTACTTGAATAAAGAGTGTAGAATGTTTGTAGTTATGTTTGCAACAATAAACTCAAACTGAAGGCACATCTAACACTTTTAAAATGTGGTAGAATGTGACTTGAATGCATGTTCATTGCCCTAGAAACATAAATCAGTGAATATATGTTCAAATGTCACCCCTGATTCATGCAGCCATAGCTTAGCCCTATGCACTTCCCTTAGCATCATTGACTATTGTTTGTGGAGACCAGAAACTTTCTGAATGCTCACATAACTTCACACATTTTGCAGACAAAAGACAAGATGATGCCTTCTATCCACAAACCAATTCATTCCATGTATAGCAGTGGTTTTCAACCTGTGGTCCGTGGACCACCAGTGGTCTGCAAGAATAAAAATATGGTCTGTAGTCTTATCATTACTACACCGTTGCAACGAGAGCGACTGATCTTGCAAAACCCTCTTATAGTGCTGAGGCTTTTGAAACATGGTTTTCTGTGGGCCAGCAGATGGCAACTACTGGATCGGATATGTTCTGTATCAGAAACTAGAGCTGATGTGGTCTATCCAATGCAATTTTCTGAATCAGCACCCCAAATAACCAAATCTAAAGTTGAACAAAAACGGAATTGTAACCCTTTTGGTACTAATGTTCGAGAGTGGTCCCTGGTCAAGTGATCCTGGGTTTAAAAAAAAGGTTGTATAGGGCCCCAACTGAACTGTGATGTGAAACCAAACTAAACCACCAGGTCAAGACTGGCAATAAAATAGAATGTGGCCCCACTGCACAGTTTGATACTTCTCTAATACTATGGCTGCATCCTACAGAGTCATGGGAATTGTAGTCTGACTAGATACATGATTTTGTACTAAAGAACAATAGTCCTCTCCTCTGAATTCTAGAGCAGAGCTTTCCGAGCTATGTGTCGCAACACTTTAGTGTGTTGGCTGCAATGTGTAAGTGTGTTGCACAAACGTAATGAGGAACTTTTGTGTCTATGGAATTAGAGCATGGATCCACTTTAAATCAAGGTGTTGCTCATGCAGAATTCTGGGTCTTGTAGTAATGGAAAGGACCTTTAAACTGCTCAGCCAGACAGGTCCTGGGCCTCACTAAACTACAGGCCCCAGAATTCTGCAGGAGTGTCACACCACAGCGTCTTCAGGCTTCCCTTTTGCTTGGGTCTACATTGAGCCATCAGGGCTGTAAAGCAGTTACTCAGTTGGCTTGATGCTTTCCAGGCCCCATCAGGGCCTCTTTGCATTCTCGTGTGAAACTGGCACGGAATGCACAGATAACTTTACCCAAGGTTACCAAAACTTAGCCTCCCCTTTGCAAGGTGCTTCAAAGGAGCCATAAAGTACTCCCTACAGAACATCTGCGCCCGGTAATTGGCAGGCGCATTCCGATGGACCTTAAGTAACAATAAACATATAGCTTCTCATCAATCATTGGGCTTGATGTTCGACGCACCGGAACTGGCCAGCAAACCCTATATCTATGGTCCCCTCACAACAGGGATCATCTCGGATCAACTTTTGCTAAGGAAAGATGCTACTCGGAAGCACCGGCCGTGAACGGCCTGCCTTAAGCTACACCTGCCCTTTCCAACGGTCTGCCTTGGTTCACCGAACTCTGTGTGCGTCTTGCTCAAGCCTTGTTCCTGAAAAGACTCTGTTGCTTGAACTTCCTTCCTTTCCAAGTTGCCTATTTGCTGAATCGGAGGGAATCTGTTTGGAGACTCTACCTGCGCATCCGGCTTGGAATCCCCGCCGGAGGGCTATACTTACCTGCTGTTCCTGATTGCTGCTACTTTAAGGCTTTGTATTAGCCTTCACGCTTTCCTTATTTCTTACACAATAAAACTGTGTTGTACCTCAAAGCTGTGTGGTTTGTTCAGGGAGGTCAAGTGTGCCCAGGCCCTGAGAGGTGACAAGGAGGCAGAGATTGGATTCAAAGTGGATCCATGCTCTGGTATGATGAACCTGTATGTGAAATAAGCTATAAATCATATATTTTAAATATATAAATAAAAGGTTTTCATGAGATAGGTTGTGTCCCAATACATTTCATTTTACAATTTATGTATGTGTTTGTATGTCTTATAGGGGTTGGTTTAACTTCCAGTTTGCTAGTAAAATGGAATAACCATGTCACAAAATGATGCATGTTTTAAAAGTGTGTCACCACCACTATACAAATTCCATGTTTCAATAGGATGGTGTCATGAAACCTGAGGGCATATCAAACTGCATGGTAAAGATACCCACAAAGTTTACTCCACTATATCTGTAGACAAAAGACTATTTGAAGATAGTGGAAAAGTTATGAGACACAGTTCTTTACAAAGTGGGGAATGGCACCAGTGTGGGGAATGCTTAGGAGAATGAGGAGTTGTTGCTACTGCCCTTCTAGCATCTGCTTTCTGAGGCCTAATACGTGTCTGGGTTTGACAACACTATTTAAAGAGGAGAAAGAAAAAAATTGATTTCAGCCATGCAGGGCCGTAGCCAGGATTTTGATTCAGGGAGGGCTGAGTTTGATTCGGGAAAAGCTGAGTCTGAGTAAGAGAGGGACTACTCTACCAAACTTTTTGTATTGTTATCCCAATAACCCCATGAATGTGGGATATGATGAGCATGGTGATCAGATCATGATATGAATAAACATAACAGTTTAAATCATGTACCAGTAAGGCCTTCTCATGGACCACCCTGAAAAATGGGGGGGGGGGCCTTAGGGGGCTTCAGTAGTATTGACTTTTTACTTGAGATCTGTCATTCTGTATAAAGAAAAGGTGATGTGGGTCCACAAGAAAATATTGGGTGTTACACCTGGGAGTTCAACCCCAAATTGCTGATTGAATAAACAAATTGGGCAAGGAAAAATGTTGAATTATTACTGCCTTACTTTCCAAAATAGTGAAAAACAAATGGCCCATTGTAACCAACCCATTTATGATAGTAAAACTTTCTAAAGTATGGACACACAAGAAGAAAACACAATGTTCCAAATTAGTGTAGAATATATATAAAATGTCTGTGAACTACAAAGCCCTGCTTCAAATCTAGTTTCAGTCTTGATGGCTCTTTAGGATAGGCAATATGTGGCATTGCAGATTTTTGGCAATTGCCAACAAGCTAGTTCAGGCCTGGGCAAATTCTGGCCCTCTAGGTGTTTTGGACTTCAACTCCCACAATTCTTAACAGCCTACCAGCTGTTTGTAATTGTGGAAGTTGAAGTCAAAAACACTGGAGGGACAAAGTTTGCCCATCCCTGGCCTTGCTCCATAATCAGTGCTGATAGATGATGAAAATTGCAGTCTAATAAATCTGGAGAGCCCTGGGATGCCCATATTTTTCCTCAGAACAAGCTACTAATTTTATCAATCTTAGCTTTCGTCCACATTACAGAGTTGTTGTAGAGATTTCAAATATACCTTTGAACATTTTAAAAATGAAATTTCATTCTCAGAAAACATTTGTACCAACTCTTGAATTTATTCAGTCCCTAGCAATTCCAAGGTTTTTCATGGACACACATTTGTATTGTTACTCAGAGCTTTCTGATTTCCATTAGTAATTCTAATGGAAAAGCCAGTGTGCAGAACCAAAGGAATGCATTCAAATAAACACATAATAGTTCTTGTAGATAGAACAATTGTGTGTGACATCAGTGTTTGTGACATCAGTGTCTTTTTAAAAACTGAATTTAAAGAACTGAGTATGAAAGGAAACATTCAAAGTAATTTAGGAAATTTAGGGGTAATGCTAGAGCACAAATAGTGAATACATCAAGAAGGAAACAATACCTGTGCTAGCTCTTAGAAATTGAACTTTCACGGTAGCAGCCTTCATATAAGGAGAGGGAAACAAAGAGAAGACAAAATAAGTACATAATGCCTTGTGGTGGCATTTATGAGGATTAGACCAAGTGGATAAATCTACTACGACGAGGTGGAGAGAGTATGAGCCCCCACCGCATGTCCTCCTAGGACTTTACCATAATTTGCCATCCTGTACTTATTCGATGTTACTTTTCGCAAACTTCCTCCTCTTTACTGGCTGCCATGAATAGGGGGTTGCAAGTGTAATGATGACAGTTTAACTTCACACCTTTTCAGGGGGGAGCCCTGCCTTCTCTCCCATGGTGAGTACCATGCTAAAAGTTATAATCCAAGTAACACTTCTGTAAAAATGTGACTGCTGTTTCCAACAGGGAACACCTGCAGTATTGCATTGCAACATCACAGGGAATATTCAACTACTACGATGCTTTTTTGCATGGGAGGGGGCAAATATAAATGAATGTTGGACAACCTATAATTTGTTTTTTGAGATTCTGAAGGTCATAAATAGATGTACTACTTTATTAAAAAGCACTGTGAAGTCCAGATTAACATGCACAATTTATATACACAATTCCATCTGAAAGCCCCTCTCTCTATTTCTGTTCAGAGAAAATGGCAGGTCCATTATACTAATTGTACGTTAGAAGGAATATGCTGAACCTCTCTCAGTGACAGCTTTCATGTTTTGAACAGTTCTGAATGATTCAGGAGTCAGATACCTTGCAATTAGTCGTAAACATCTCGTCATTCTCATATGAATGTGATATATTCAAAAATATTTTGGTAAGGACCAAGTGAGAAGGTATGATCGAAGCAGAAGTAAAAGAGCAAAAGCAGAGGAGGAAGCAGAGGCAATGATAGTCTGTTTAGCACCTGGCCTCACAGACAAGTTGCCCAGCTGAAGAGCAAAACTTGGAGCTACAAGTCTATTGGAAATGGCAGGCTTGTATTGGTTCCTCAGATTATTTATTTTATTTATTTATTATTCGATTTTATATACTGCTTCTCCCTGCAGGCTTGGGGCGGTTCACACAACAGTCAAACCAAACAACCAAATTGAACATACATAAAACAGCAATATACATAAAAGTTAAAATTACATAAGATTCATAAAACGGTAATCGAACAGGCAGGTTACAGTATCCGGCTTCAGTTGAAAGCAAGCCTGAATAGGGTGGTTTTGCATGCCCTCCGGAAGGGAATGAGCTCTGTAATAGCACGCACGTCATCCGGTAGTGTATTCCACAGAGCCGGGGCCGCTGCTGAAAAGGCTCGTTGCCTTGTTCTGGAGAGGTGACAGGAGCGAACTGATGGTACCATTAGCAGATTTTGCTCTTCTGAGCATAGTGATCTCGGGGGAATGTATGGGGTGAGGCAGTCCCTCAGGTACGCTGACCCTAGACCATGCAAGGCCTTGAAGGTTAAAACCAGCACCTTGAAGACAATTCGGTACTCAATTGGTAGCCAGTGCAAATGCTGCAGAATGGGAGTGATATGCTCTCTCACTGGTGCTCCCACCAGTAATCGAGGAGCAGCATTTTGCACCAGCTTGAGTTTCCGGATTGTCAACAAGGGAAGGCCAACATAGAGGGCGTTACAGTAGTCTAGCCTCGAGATGACCGTCGCTTGGATTACCGTGGCCAGATTACTGAAGAACCTTCCATATTACTCCATTAAAGCACTATGATTCCATTTTAACTACCATGGCTGTATTCTATAGATAGCATCCTGAGCTTGTAGCTTGGTAAAACACTAGAGGACCTCTGTAATTGAGAAGCCTCAATACCCCTCCCTAAATGCTGTGTCCTAATATTCCCCATTTTAACTATTACCATGGTAACTACAGGAGAATGACAGTGATATGATTGTGCGGTATGAAAGGAACTCCAGTTTGGTCGTGCTGAGAAAATTGTGACCGCCTCTGGCCATTGTAGAGATAATGCCAGAGTGGGAAAGCTGTTAAGCTTGAAGCTCCCTCTGCCATATTGTTATACTGTTTCTGTGACGGAAAACAACTGCCAGATTCTTTGGTATGAAAATCCTAGAGTAGTCAATGGGTACCCCTCCAAACCTGTGCACCCTCCCCAGCAGTTTTGGCCTCCTACACTCAGAATTCTTAGCCATTGGGAAAGCTGGCTAGGGCTTCTGGGAGTTGAAGGCCAAAACAACTGGAGCGCCCCAGGTGGTGTAAGTCTGCTCCAAAGGATGTTGGAGTATGATCCCTCATCAGGTGGGCAGGAATGGCAATTCAACAACATTGAAAAACCTCAAGTTGGGCACCTCTGCCTGACATGATTATATAAAAAGCAAGATGATCAAGAAGACCCGTTGCCATACCTCAGCAGGGTTTTCCAACACCATTCCCAATATCTTTTCTGAGTAGACATTGAGCTCTGCTGTGAGGATCTCCATTGTCTGGAAAGTTTTCTCTCTTGGTATCTTTCCTTTCTTGGTAGTGTGGCAAATGAGTTTTGTCTTTTATGGTAGCAGAACAGAGCTGTGGAGAATGCAGTTTAAATGAAGATTGTTATTCAGAAGAAAATACAGAAGCTTGAAAAAGAAGAAAAGGGAAAACAACAAGCTTTCAGAATAAGGGCATTTGGGAATAAAATAAAGGGTTCTCTACAGCACAACGCTTTCCCTTGATTCCAAGGTTGGTAGATGAAATGACTGGGAGCTTTGGCAGGATAAGAGAGGCGATTTATCTCTTTAGAGCAGAGTTCTCAAACTGTGCTCCATAGAGACTCCATTGCACCATGCAGCTTCCCACCTCCTCATCTTTCCTCCTCCTGAGAAATACAGGGAAATTAAAGTTATGAGCTGATGGAAACAATAACAACAACAGTAGTAGCTGCTGGGTAGGAGTGGTTGGCCTCTAGGGTTTCTTCTTCTTCTATTACTACTACTACTACTACTACTACTACTACTACTACTACAAGGACTGGATGGCCATCTGTTGGGGTGCTTTGATTGTGTTTTTCCTGTATGGCGGCGGGTGTGTGTGTGTGTGTGTGTGTGTGTACTGGATGGCCCTGGGAATATTCCACTGAAATACGATTAAGTTTATGTTGGTTAAAATTATTCCTCATTTTAAATATTGTATTGTTCTTTCTTCTTTCTTTCTTTCTTTCTTTCCTTCCTTCTTTCTTATTCTTCTGTCTTTTTTTGCAATGTTTGAATTAGTTCACACAAACAGTCTCCATCTATCTACCATGGGCCCAGCCTGTACATTGTATATAATATATAATACAATATATAAACATTTGTCTTAGGGCCTCTTTACACAGTCATATAACCCAGAATATCAAGGCAGATAATCCACAATATTTGCTTTGAACTAGGTTATCTGAGTCCACATTGTCATATAATCCAGTTCAAAGCAGATAATATGGGATTTTATACTACTGTGTGGAAAGGGCCTTAAAGACCAAAGTGTGGCGGAAAACCAGATTTTTTTTAGTCAGGAGAGAGTCAATTAGGAGATAAATAACAAATTTATGAAAGAGGCCATGGTAAGACCGCTGCTGAAAAAGCCGAATTTAGACCTTTTGGCTCCCTCCAATTACCGGCCTGTTTCCAACTTGCCTTTCTTAGGTAAGGTAATTGAGAGGGCAGCAGCGGATCAGCTGCAGCGGTTCTTAGAAGACACAGCTGGACTTGATCCCTTCCAGTCCGGCTTCCGTATTGGGCATGGGACGGAGACCGTGCTTGTCGCCATTACAGACCAACTTCGCCGCCAGCTGGACCAGGGTGGATCAGCCCTGCTTGTCTTGTTAGATCTGACAGCAGCGTTTGATACCGTAGATCATGCATTGTTGACCCACCATCTAGCCGGCTCCGGGGTTGGGGGGACTGCCCTTAAATGGGTGGCCTCCTTCCTCCGGGACCGGGGACAACGTGTGGAGGATGGTGGGGGGGTCTCCGGGAGACTTCCACTTGATTGTGGAGTCCCCAGGGGGCCATCCTCTCCCCCTTATTGTTCAACGTCTATATGCGCCCCCTGGCCCAGCTGGCCCGCGACTTTGGTCTGGAGTGTTATCAATATGCGGATGACACCCAGCTTCTGCTGAGAATGGACGGCAGGCCGGATACCGTACCCGATTGTTTCCATCAATGCCTTGAAGCCGTGACTGGATGGCTGCGTGCCAGCCGGCTAAAGGTGAATCCGTCGAAGACAGAGATCTTGTGGCTCGGTCGGCCTGGACTGGATGGGTGCCGGTTGCCTACCCTGGATGGCGAGCGACTTAGCCCGTCACCTGTTGTTAAGAGCCTGGGTGTCCAACTGGACCTCCTGCTGACCATGGAGACTCAGGTCTCCGTGGCCAGCAGGTCATCATTTTTTCACCTACGACAGGCTAGGCAACTGGCACCCTACCTTTGCAGGGGCGACCTGGCCACGGTGATCCAGGCGACGGTCATCTCGAGGTTGGACTACTGTGACACCCTCTACGTTGGCCTTCCCTTGTCGACAATCCGGAAACTCAAGCTGGTGCAAAATGCTGCTGCTCGCTTGCTGGCGGGAGCGTCAGTGAGGGAGCACGTCACGCCCATCCTTCGGCAATTGCACTGGCTTCCCATCGAGTACCGAATTGCCTTCAAGGTGTTGGTTCTAACCTTTAAGGCCTTACACGGCCTAGGGCCTGCGTACCTGAGGGACCGCCTTGCTCCGTATATTCCTCCGAGATCACTACATTCGGAGGAATTGAATTTGCTCCTGGTGCCATCAATCCGCGCCTGCCACTTATCTACAACTAGACAAAGAGCCTTCTCTGTGGCAGCTCCGGTGTTGTGGAACTCCCTCCCGGACGACACCCGAGCTATTCCAGAGCTTATCCCATTTCGCAGGGCCTGCAAAACTAGCCTTCAACTAGGCAAACCAGCCTAGTGTAATTCCCTATGTAATGGTACCTCTGGTCCAAGGAAATGCTACTGTATTTTATCTTGTACCTCAGGATATGATGTGTGTTTTTATGTTTTATGTTTTATTGTATGGCTGCATGGATGATACATGTTGGTCTATTTTATATGTTGTTATCTGCCCCGAGCCTGCAGGGAGGAGCGGAATACAAGACCGAACAATAAATAAATAAATAAAATATAAATGAATAACTTCCATATTTCTTCAATTGCAAGAAGCTAATTGTAAGACACACCCTAATTTCAGTACCACTACCACTAAAAATGCGTAAGATGCAGCTGTAATTCTAAGACACACCCTATTTTACAGATGTTTATATAGGATTAAAGTGTGTAATGGAATTGTAGAAACACAGTAGTTCTTTGCCATTATTATTATTAACATTAGCATTGTTAGCATTAGTAGTAGTAACCAAGACATGTCTAACATTACATAATTTAACAAGAGATAATTAACAATGTTACTGTTTTAGTTTTCAGAGTAGCCATGTTAGTTCCTTGCAGTGCAGGAAGGGAAAGAGAGAGAGAGAGAGAGAGAAAATGTCAGCACATTTCAGACTAAATCACTTTTATTTTAGCATAAGATTTCATGAATATAATCCTAGTCAACAGAACACAGCATCAACAGACCAATTATTTGAACCCCTGTAGTTACTAGCAAAGCTCTTTGGAGCATAGTTCTGTATACAGAGCGACCACTACAGTGATTTACTTATCATGCCCTAGACTTGCTGAAGTCTGCCCCACAACTATTCCATGCCTGGAGGAGAGATTGGAGAAGCGTCTGGCTATGTCCCCTATTGAGATGGGGGAAAGGTTATATCATTTCCTGAGATGTAAGGGTCTTCTGAAGGGCAATGCAGATAATATAACCATTTTGCTTTTCAATACAAGGGCATAGCTAGACATATCTGCAATCCCTCCGAGGGACAGTGGGACAGTGGTGGAAACTGTGGGGCAGCACCTAGCTTCATCCCCTTACCATGGTAGGTTGTGGGCTGCCTAGCTGTCCTCAGCTTCTTCCCATGCTGTTCCTGGCTTTTTCAATAAGGATACAGATAGCCATCTATCTCCTCATGGCTCCCTCTTAGCACACTGCCCTGCTTAGGATGGAGTCCACCAGAAGTAGCCCTGTGTGATATGATGGGCTCCGGCAGACTCTGTCTTGGCAATGCGCCAGAAGTGCACTAAGACAGGGGAAAACCCATCTGTTGAGGTCATTCATTTGAGGAGAGGGAACTAATTAATTTGAAGGGAGGAATGAGATACCACAGGGACAAAAAAATAGCCATAGGCAGACATGAAATCAACTTACTCTTAAATACACCACAATGTGTTACTGTTATGAAGAACAAGAATCATTCCCCTGGAAATTTCCAGGAGCAGTGATTCTATTTTGAAAACAAATATTTTGTTTTCTATATTTATTTTAAAATACAAGTTGAGGGTTTTTTTAAGGGGAGGACATTTATCACAAGGATGTGGTTAACGATAATTTCTGTGGATGCAAATTGATACAATTAATGTTCTCTACCTTGAAATATGGTCAGTGAACCAATGTTATCCATACTATATTAACAGGATCAGCTTGTTCATTTGTGAAATAAAGTGGTCACTGTCATTCACGTGCACATTTCTTGTTTTTCATTTCTGCTGCATTGGCAAGCATAAAGCGGACTTATAATCCCCCATATATTAAAATAAAGGATGTATTGCTCCATTACCTCTTTAGAGCTGAGCGCTTCATCTTCTGGGATAGGTACGATTGGATGCGTAGGCTGTAAAGAAGAAAAAAATGTCAAAAACTTTGTAGGGCGGTGGTAGCATATAATAACATAGCCTGACAGACATTTGGCATAATGGAAATGAAAGGCCAAGGCAATGAGGGAAAACAGCTGGTATTTGCAGATATGCATATTCCTGACTCCCTTGTGATAACTTCACATTTGGAAGCTCCTCGTGGCTACATGAAAATGCCCTTTTTATGATGTGTGTGTATTTAGGACAGGTTTGCATAATCCTAAATACACAAATTGTACACAAATTGTACACAGTGTTTTGCTCCGTCCACCATTTTAGAAGGCCTGTGAGGACACTGGGGGAAGAAAGCCCAGGACCGGTAGTTCTGTGTGAGGACCTGCTCTGTGGTCCCAGGGTTTTTTAATCCCCTCTTTAAAATCTGCATTTTGGTGCTGTCTGGAAGCACCCTGAGAGACAAAAGAAGACTTTTATCCTATGCTACCACCTTATCTTTGTTCACCCTCCCCTCATTTCACATTTCTCAGTCTGCAATATGTAGTTATCAAACTGTTTGGCACAGTAGCTGCGAGTAAGACAAACCACACAATAGATTAATTAGAGTTTTGTGCCTTTACTGGGAGATGATGACTTGTTGTTTGCTCTTGGTACTTTTCAAGGTACAGCGAATCACCTGCTGTCATTCACAGCAGTAATCTGGGTTTTATGAAAAATGTTTTTGCCATAGATGTTCTTTTCATTTCCAGCAGCCTTGACATCAGCATCTATTCACTGTTAACTGGCAAAAAAACCCATCAACAAGATTGCATGAGTCCTTTCTTTTCCATGTCATTTCTGTCTTAGTGAATTAGTGTAATGCTTATCTCTTACAGACACAAATTTATTCTATAACTTTAAGAAAGAAAATTATTTCACTGGCGTCCAGAAGTATTTAAAGTTCACAAAAATTGCTTCTTCTAAAAGGCTATTAAAATTGACAAGTATTATACATTATAATGAATAGAAGCAGGAGAAAAATATTACTTGCTATCAAGATAGGGTTTTTGAAGGATCAGGTATCTATAAGGCATTGTTGAATCCCCATCACTATTCCCCAGCTGGCTATTTTGTGTTTATTTGAAATATTATAGTTATATATGCCTTTTTGGGTTGTTGAAACTGCAAAATTCTAAAATAATCATAAATAATCATAAATTAATAATAAATATGACAGAGCAGCAGAAGTGTAGAAATATGGGGGTTGCAAGGTTATATGTGGACATACTATCATGAGACCACAGAATGGAAAATAAATGCAATTGCTTGAATTAAGAGAAGTTCAATATTGAAGGTGCCCTTTCCAGTTTGTATTCAATATATCATAGCATGACTACTATGAAATAAGAACTTCATGCAATGAAGCTGTTGCACCCCAGCAGAGTTCATCTTGCCCTCAACACCAACCAGGAACCCAAAAGCAGTAGTGAAACAGTTTATTCGGGAAAGTACATATAAAAAGGAAAATTCACCAAAAGAAAAAGGCAAAATTCAACAGGTAATAGGGGAAAAATTAGTCATATAGTAAAATCCCATCCAAACTGGTTAAAAGTAGGACACTTCAAAGGCAATAGTCCAAATAATCCAAAAGGTACAGGAAAACCCAGATTCGTAACATGAGCATAAATCCAGGAAAACAAGAATTAAAACATGAGCATGAATCCAAAACCAAGGCTCTCAAAACATTATTCAAAACTTCCTAGATCTTAGACTAAAATCATGAACTGAAACAGGACTTGACATCCTTACTGTTTAGCAGCGTTGCCTGATCTGAATTCTCAAAGAGACACTTCTCTGATTTCGGAACCAAAACACATGAGGTCACTTCTATGACTGTGGCTCCCTTGCCTGTGAGACTTTTCTCATTCATCCTTTATACTGAGCCTTTGTCCTTTTCTGAGCTTGCTGGATTTCTCTCTAAGATCAAGCCTGGTGCACCTGTTGAACACAGGTGTCCCCTCCGGCGAGCTTTCTCACCCATCCATGTCTTTACCTGGGGTTGCTATGCTACTAGTAGGCAAAAGGTCTCCACCAGACACTGCAGATCCATCCAGACAGTACCTACCGCAATAAAGGAGGGGCTGTCCAGACAATGTTCTGGACAGTCCCAAATTAATTTGCTACAAAACCCTGGCTTGTAGCGAATTAATTAAATAGTGGTTTATTACACGCCTTCTTGAAAGGTGTGGGATATGTCCACTACTTCTGGTTCTGGACTGCAGAATACTAAATTAGCCCAGAGAACTATGAGAATCCCTATCCCATCCCCCAAAACCCCATAAACTGAGTAAAAAAAAGACCAGAACTCACCCGGTCTCCCTGGGATGTATATCAGGGTTCACCTGGTGTGTCATTTGTTCATTCTTTTACTCAGTTTAAAGGGGCTTCTGGGGAGCAGGGGTTAGTCTCCCGATGTTATACTGGGAAGTCCCAGTACAACATCTGGACATCCACCCTAGAAAGTACACACTTTCTGGGATGGGTGTAGACAGCCTCCAAGGAACATCCATGTTTTTAAAACGTGGATGCTCCTGGGATAAAAGGCTGTCTGGATCTGCCCTGCATCATCTTGTCTGCTGGACTCCAAAACAGCGTCACTTTCAAGCCTATTCTCAGAGAGAATCTAGCTCTAAAATCCCCTCATTTCCCTCATTGAAAGAACCATCTACCACTCTCCCAGGCTTTTGAAATAGCCATCCCGTCATCTTCATCTGGCCGAACTACAACAAAAGCCTTTAGTGTGAGTGAGTTCTAAAGCAAATCTGTTGTAGCAAAATGAAATGAATCTGCCTGTATAGCATTACAATTCCTGTAGGCTTGTTTATGAATAATACCCTCTTTAGAGCATTTTTTAAAAAATACCTTTTGGAAATTCCTACCTGTAATCGTTAAGGTTTAGTTTGCTAAACTAAAAAATGCTGAAGGTCAGTTTGCTCAACACTTTTTCTCCCTAGTAGCAAAATGAAAATAGTGCAAAGTAAAGTCATATCAATGGGTCATTTAAAATACAGCTTTCATTAGAACATAGAGCAGTGACTGAAATAATGCCTACTCTAAAATAATGTAAAGAAGACCTGGACCTTTAAAGAAAAACCTAATTGACAATTTTAAAAAGTAGAATTATTTTTAGAAACCATGAACAAACATTGCTATTAGCCCTGAATATTTTTATACAAAAAGCATTTAACAATATGACAAAGTACGCTCAAAAGCACTATATAAGTTTGTGATACCAGAAATAGTGCATGCACAATATTCCCATTTCCGCCCTATGATATTCTAAGGAGAGACGTGTATTCAATCTTTTTTTTAATTATTCCCATCATTTTTCGTTTGGACACTCTTCAAGCTAGTAACGGATGTAGCAATGAATCCTCAACATTGTCAATATTATGCACTTCACAAGAATATGTTAAGATCTCATCTGATAAACCTTAGCATCACTATTACATTATGTTTTGTGCCATTCCCATTAGTGTCAGGCAATAATGTAAGGCATAGTAGAATTCAGAATATGCAAATTTGTTAATCATGCACTTGGTTTATTGTGAAACCATTGCCAAAAATACGGTATAGAAATATATCCAATATATTTAAGTAAGTAAAATTATAGTTTCTATCTCTCTCTAGACAGACTGTATCAAAGCATTTAATTGTTTGTTCTCTCTCTCACCTTATTATACAAAGCATTGCGATGGTAAGGACTATAAAAATTGTTATAGACATCCCCAAAGGTGGAACCCAAATGGTTGAATGGTCCAGGAGTTAGAGAGTCAGCAAATGAAAAAGTCTGAAGATGTAATGGGGATTTAGTAGGTGAATTCAGTTTAGTATGGAGAAAAGGATGGGAAAGAGATGAATCCTGGAAGAAAAGGAAAGAAACAAAGAGCCTGGTTAAGAGACAGCAAAAGATGCTCAATATTCTCGATTAGAATCATAGAGTAGAATCATAGAGTGGGAAGAGACCTCAGTCCAACCCCCTGCCAAGAAGCAGGAAAATCAGATTCAAAGAACCCCCAACAGATGACCATCCAGCCTCTGTTTAAAAGCCTCCAAAGAAGGAGCCTCCACCACAGTCTGGGGCAGAGAGTTTCAGTATGTCTTTTTGCTTGCATTAATGCGATTGCTGTATTAGATAATAGATACACAGTTTAATATGATCTGAAATGATTCCTTTTTAAAAAAAATACCTGAAGAAGGTAGCTATTATGTTCTAGACTCCATTCTTCATGAACTTATTTGGATTAGTCAGGAGAATTAGTATTAGCAGGACCAGAAGTAGATCATGAATGTCTCATTGTTTGGTTTCCAAGGAAGAACTAAAATATTTTTCTGCCTGAAATGGAACAACCAATGGTGCCCTTCACCACTGGGGTCAAGGCACAGAACACCCAGAGCTAGCCAAGCTATTTTAGCACCTGAGGTAGCTCTCTCACCCCTTGCATAAAAGCAGTATTATCAAGGTAAATAATTAGTCATTTGCCAGCTTCTCATCACATTCAAAACCTGACTAGAATCATTGGTTTTTTTCAAGTTCAGACCTGGCAAGTCCTATCCATCCATTGTATACAGAAGGCTAAACAATTAACAGTGCACCAAGGTGTCTGAAAACCAACTGAGTTGACACCTTGTCAGTGTACGAGGGCCTGCTGACAAGTCTTTGACTTTACCCAGAAAGAAACGAGATAGGAAGATGAAACTTTAGATTTATTCCACCTACTCTCCACTAATATCAACATACTTCTTACATCAGTATTCCAAGTTCTGTAAGCCTTGCAAAAGGAAGGATTTCAGTTGTACCTCAAACCAGTCATCTATAGCAGCCATGGCATCAGAAATGACATGAAATTTGGTACCCTCGAGGTGTTTCTTCAGGTTTGGAAACAGATGATAGTTGGAGGGAGCTAGATCCAGTGAATAAGGTGGGTGGTCAACCAGCTGGTCCTTCAGTTTTGCCATGGTTGCTTGTGCAATGTGAGCAGAGGCATTGTCTTGCAGGAACAAGATTCCTCTGGACATCTGGCCGCACCTTTTGGCCTTCAGAGCTGCCTTTAATTGGTCCAAAAGTTCAATGTAATACCTTGCATTGATGGTGGAACCATTTTTAAGTCCACTAGCAACACACCCTACTTATCCCAGAACTCAGACACCATCACCTTAGTGGCTGATTTTTGCACCCTGAACCTTTTTAGATGAGGAGAACCACTGTGCCTTCACTCTTTTGACTGCTACTTGGTTTCAGGGTCATACAAATAAATCCAGGTCTCATCCATAGTGACTAGTCAATCCAGGAAGTTCTTATCAGTCTGGAAACACTGACAAATGGACCAGGAAGTTTTCACTCACGTGATTTTCTGATCTGTTGTCAAACATTTGGGGACCCACTTTGCAGAGAGCTTCTTCATGTTCAAATGTTCATGGACAATGACACAAGCACATTCACAATAAATCCCCATGATGCCTGCTATTCCTTTAGCTGAAATTAGCTGTTTCTCCGGTAGGAGGTTATGCACAGCTTCGACAATCTCCGGAACAACCACTCTCGGTCGTCCAGGACATTCCTCATCATTGGTACTAAAGTGGCCCATTTTAAAATTGGCAACCCAGTTCTTAACTGTAAAATATGAAGGGTATTGATCCTCAATGTCTGAGACATATCACCATGAATATCCTTTGTGGACTTTCCTTGCAGAAACAAGAATTTTATCACTCCTCTGCTTTCATTTGCTGTGAATAACGCCTTATACTTCGCATGCACAGATCACTGTTGCCATAAGCTACAGACGCAAAATTTTGCAAACATATATTAGACACATAAGGCTTTCATGTGATGTAACATTTGTTACCATAGCAACAAAAAAACCACAAAGCCAAAGACTTATCAGCAGCCTCTCGTATATTCAGCCTTTTAATGTTGTCTTCCTCTTTTCCTGTTGACTTTTACCTTGCAAAGAATTATTGCATTTTCTAGTGAGACATGTCTTCTTGTGCTCTGACCGAAGCAAAACAACTGAGAGGGGGAAATGAGGACACTGTGCTCCCATGAATTTTTTTTACTTCTATTCCCAAATGTCTAGCATTGTAGTACCTTTAAAACACCAGCTGGACACTTAGAAATACATTTAGATAAAAAGTGCAGGCAAAATTATCAAGGAAACTTGAACACAGGAAATATAACAGTTCTTCCACACAATGTTTTCAGTGTCTCAAAAATCATTTGGGGAAGAATAATTTTTTTGAAGGAAGGATACTACCCCCCCTATTCCTTGTCCTATAGCTCCTTTTAGTCTAATGGTTTTGGAAATTACTTAGGATTACTTAGACCATATTAACATTGTGGTTATTTCACTGGGCTAAAGGAAGGTTGTGTCTGATTGACCTTGGTTTCTCCTTTACCCCACTCTTGTTCCCTTTCCTTTTGGGCGATGGAGATGCTCTTCTGCTGATGATCTCTCCTAGTGGTTGATCTTCAGCAGAAGGGCAATTGATATCATACAATGAGACAACCTTGCATAAGGAATGAGATGCCCATGATAATCCAGAAAATGGTAGTTATGCTGGCATAAAACCAATTCTGCCAAACATAAAAGACTTCTGCAGATTTCTACAACTCCCACCGAAGAGTCCAGTTTCCATTAGTCTAATGCAATAACAGAACATTCGCTGTTGATTCAGTGGAAGGAACTATGTACAATTCTGGGGTAGACGGAAGTCAGGACGCAACAGAAGGTTTTTTGCTCTATTTAATGAAATATTCTTTTTATTGTTGATCTCTGCTGCAAATTGGTTCCATGACATCCCTTCTGCATACACCCCCCCCCCCAAACACCCTCCAGTATATAAAAATCCTTGGATGCTCAAGTCCCACTATATATAATGGCATAATGAAATTGTGTCTCTTATAGGCAAAGGTAAAGGTTTTCCCCTGACATTAAGTCAAGTTGTGCCCTACTTTTGGGGTTGGTGCTCATCTCAATTTCTAAGCCTAAGAGCCAGTGTTGTCCATAGACACCTCCAAGATCATGTGGCCAGCATGACTTAATGGAGCACTGTTACCTTCCCGCCAGAGCAGTACCTATTGATCTACTCACATTTGCATGTTTTCGAACTGCTAGGTTGGCAGAAGCCAGGGCTAACAGTGGGAGCTCATGCTCCTTCCCGGATTCGAACCTGCAACCTTTCAGTCAGCAAGTTCAGCAGCTCAGCGGTTTAACCCACTGTGCCACTGGGGGCTCCTGTGTCTCTTATATAAAATGGAAAAATCTAGATTTCCTTTTTGGAATTTCCTTTTTGAATATTTTGAGGCTGTGGAAGATGGAATTTGTGAATGCACTATCTGTGGATACAGAGAGCTGGCTGTACTCAATTTCATCAATGGCCACAATAAACAAAGAAAATCTTGTGAGCTGATACTGAAATACAACGAAAAGGAAAATAAACTTTACCTGTTCCATTTGGAGATCAATGGTTTCTTCTAAGTACTTTTTGAATGGGTTTGGCTGGACAGGTTCTTCTTCTTTTACTATTATTTTTGCTTTCACCATTGTTGGGCGGATGACACCAGGTTTTGTCTAATGATAAAAAGGGTGGAAATTTTGTTCGCCTTCTTTAAAATAAATTTCATCAAAAGCTATGCAAAGGTTGGTGTTATTCATAGAAATGTTTTATGTACTCTTAAATACTATGTGCAGATACATTTATGTCTTTCATTTAATCTCCCTCCATATTCAGGACAATGACTGTTTTGTGTGCATTCCTCCATTCTGTTGTAAATGTTAGCTTTATTTTCAAACATATTCATCCATGAGTCACAATGTTTTAGCCCATGACCTGGTAAGCACTCAGGAAACGCGTTTTCATTCTTGGCTTTCTGTCATGATTCACTGTAGCCGACCTTAAATAACTCACAGGAGACATTATGGATTTTACTAAGAACTTTTACTACAGAATATCTAACATGGTTAAAGCCAAGAGTGAAACACTCACTCCCCGTTTCCCCTTAAATACACCCACAACATTTCAAACAGCACATTCCCGCTCTCCCCATTTGGTGGGCAGCCTTTCCCGCCTGGCTGCAGCCATTGATTCTCCTCTCCAGATGCAGCTGGTTTCTTATCTCATGTTGAATCTGGCAGGATCCAGATTCAGGGCTTCATTCTCCAGGCTCTGAATTTTGGATCATGACACTCAGCTGTCTACAGGGATCATTGTGACTATGGCAGTCAGAAAAACTGCAGAGTGAAATCAGAGTTTGGTAAAGCTACAGTACTTACTTAGATCAAATCAGTGAGCATATCTAATATAATTTTCATTTGGTAAAGCTTTCTACCAAATGTATGCTGACAAGCCGTTTTCTGATGGCGGTACAAAAAGAAGTAAGCCTTATTCTTTGGCCAAGTTTAACCATGGCTTTTAAATTTAAAGTCTTGTAACATCTATTGATTTTGTCTCGATCTGTACCAAGTACAGTACAGAGTTTGAGATTATGTTAACATGCAAACATATCTGGAGGTGCCTAATATTAAGACCTACTGGTTGTCGAGTACGCGGCAGAGGGCATTCACAGTGGCTGCGCCGTGCCTCTGGAATTCGTTGCCTGCAAAGACGCGAGCTCTACGGGGCTTGATGGCGTTTCGCAAGTCGGTAAAGACTTGGCTGTTTAGGCAGGCATTTGGCTCCGACTGATGCCTGCCATAACCTGCCACCCTGCCGCATCTTGCCATCTGTATTATTGTTGTCTGCTGGGATTTTAATGCTGGGAGCGGGGCTCGAACTTGGTTTTTGTAATGCTGTTTTATGTTGTTTTTATGTGCTTTTATCTGGTTTTATCTTGTAAACCGCTCTGGGCTCCAGAAAGAGCGGTATACCAAATCAAATAAATAAATAAATAAATAATATCAATGGCCTCATATATGTTTTTGGAATACCTAAGATAGCATCTCTGTTGACCTCTTAATCTGGGATCAGTTGGGATTGGCCATGATGGTGCCCACATGAATCCTCAGTTTCAATGTCCAGGTCGACCTGTTGGGAGTGGCAGCGATGACATAAGAACTGCATCAACCCTGTTGGCCCATCCTGTTGTCCGTGTGTCACAGCCGTTCCTTGCTGTTCTTCACAGTTATGTGTTGTCGAAAGCTTTCATGGCCTGAATCACTGGGCTGCTGTGAGTTTTCCAGGCCATATGACCATGTTCCAGAAGCATTCTCTCCTGACGTCAGGGGAGAATACTTCTGGAACATGGCCATACAGCCCAGTAAACTCACATTAGCCCAGCTTCACAGTTATGTTTGCTGAGGTAACAATCGAGCACCCATATGATCAATGAGAGAGTAGAGATACTCTCTACTTCTTATTGATTGTGCAGGTGTCCAATTATGTCTTCAGCAAATACAACCATGACGGCCAAGCTCTTGCAGAGAGTTCCTTGGCTGACAAGGACCAGTGGAAGGCATACAACTACCACTCATTCCCTTGCCTGCACTGATTAGTGCAAGGGAATGCTGATGGTGGTGATATAATGGATCAGGCTTAATGGAACCCACTCCAGCTGCCAATCACTATGGAGTTTCTTGCAAACTTTGGAATACATTCCTACTTTATTTACTGTGGAGCAACATCAGATTAAGGGCTGAAACTGGAAGTCATTATACATTTTGAAGATACCAAATACTTGTGGTGAGTATTTTTTTAAATTTATGTACATAGACCAAACTATGATTTATTATTTATGATTTTTAATTTATTAAATTTATTTTATTAACTTGAACTTTTTTTGTTATTGTTATTAAATAAAGCACAATTTGAATGGCAAAATCTATGTATGTATTCTGAGTTTCCCATAACAGTATTAGCTCTATACAGAAAGAGACACAATAAGATGGCAGGAGAACATGAATGTTTCAATAATAATAATAATAATAATAATAATAATAATAATAATAATAATCTTTAATAAACTTTATTTATATTCCGCCCTCTCTCCCTGAGGGGGCTCAGGGTGGATAATATTCCCTTTTTCTGTCATATTTAAGTGAGAAAACATTCAAAAGACATTTTGTATCATGCAAAACTCTTCAGTTATAAAAGAAGTCAAGAGCATCACACAACTGAGAGCAACAAAGCTTCCTTTTCAAGTATATAAAGACCAAGATGTAATTATTGTGGGTGAAAAAGACAAATCCTTTGTCTCCTTTTTTCAAATAAACTATTCTTTACAATAGCCTAAGGGGAGAAAGTACAATAACCTAAGGGGACTGTGGCGCAGCTGGCTGAGTGTCAGCTGCATTAAGATCACTACTGACCGAAAAGTCATGAGTTTGAAGCCAGCCCGAGTCGGAGTGAGCTTTTGACCAATTTTGTGTAGCTTGTTGTTGACCTTTGCAACCCGAAAGACAGTTGCATCTGTCAAGTAGGAAATTTAGGTACCACCTATGTGTGGGGAGGCTAACTTAACAAATTTACGAGACCATAAAAAATCTCCAGCAAAAGCATGCAGGGAATGTGGAAAATACTTCATCAGTGTCACAGATGGATGGTGAAGCAACAGCTCTCCTGGTGGCCAGAAAAAAGTTTAATAGCCTCTGACTATCTGTCTATATGTGTTGTGTGTCTATGGCATTGAATGTTTGCTATGTATGTGTACTAGGCATGGTTTCGAACCCAAAAATAGGGAATCGAAAATCTAATGGGGGGGGGGGTTATTTTTTTTGATTAGTAAAAGAAAGACTTACCAAAAAAATCCAAAAATTTCTAAAATTTAACGTAATTACTAATGAAATTCGTTAGTAGTTCTAAAGTAGGCAAAGCAGGGAAACAGGACTGATACTGTTTTAAGCACAGGCAAATCAAGGGGCAACATTTCCCTTGGTTTCCTTGCAGGGAGATATAATGCATTAATATATTATTATTAATATTATTAAATACCTCTGGTGCAGGCCTTGCTAATCTGTAGAATTCTCCTCACTCTAGCTTTATCCCATTCAGTTTTACCATAGCAGTCTAGGACCTCCGTTTGAACTCTATGGCTTTTCTTGATTCTGAACTCTTCCTTCTCCTCTCCGTGCTCTTTTCACTCCTGCTGCCCTTCTCTCAGCAGTTCTTATGTCCTTCTACTCTGTCCTTCTATCTAAACCCCCTTCCTGGGTGTTTAAATCACTTTTTTCCTCAGTCCTCCAGCCCCTCTAGGAGTCCCGATCTGGATCTCTCTATCGTTTTCGGCTCCTTTTTCACTTCCTGGAGGAGGCCCTCCACTCTAATTAGGCTCCAAGCATGGAAAGGCCCCAATTTGACTGTGAGTTATGTCTGCAAAGCTATTTTTTGAGGGGGAAATTTTCCTGTTGGGGGGACATCCGAAATAATTAATAATCTAACGAAATTTTGGTCCCAGGGGTGCGAAAAGAAAGTCCACTTCCGGGATTGGCCTTGCGATCCGTATAAACTTGAAAGTCCCATACATACGAATCCCTTCCGATTTCTTTTCATTTTCATAACTTTTTTCTCATGCCTAATGTGTACATTGTAATCTACCCTGAGTCCCTGTGGGGTGAGAAGGGCAGAATATAAATACTGTAAGTAAATACATACATAATTTCCTATTTTATTTATAAAGCAACACATTCCGCAAGCCTTTGGGGTTTTTTTAATAGATAAATGCTATTTTATTTCTACATTGGAAAGAGAAACCATAAAATTTGGCTTCCCTTTAGCATTCTACAGAAATGGAGGTGATCTTCAATGTATTTTTCACATATTAATGTGACGTAAAAGAAACATGAAACTGACATTAATACCTTTACTCAGGAAAATCAAATCAATACATTGCCAGTCTTCTTTACTTCTTTTGTTCTATTTTCTTCCCCTTCCCAATTCTATTCCATTTCCTCCATTACAGGACTCTTGATGGTCTGGGCTGAATTTTTTTTTCTCAGATCCCATTGTGTTTTCAGTCAATCCATTTATGCTCCAAATTGGGGGGAAATCTCTTAGAGGCAGACTACACAAAACACACTAATGACTTCAAAGTATGTTTTCATAATGTTAAAGGTTAAGGATAAGTCTGGAAAAGGAGGCCTTCTTCTGTGTGGGAGTGCTCTTCATGTTAATAGAAATCTTTAGAAATCAGAGTTCCCAAATACGTGAGGAGCATCCACATGCAGGAGAAGTCCTTATACAGACATGTGTTCTCTGGAGAACAATGAAAATAGAGACAGAAGGGAGTCCCATGCACTGATGCACTGTATATTACATGGTTTTCAGATAGTTAATATGTGTATGGTTGGCCCAGATTGCCAGATAGCTGTTCTCTTTGCATAGTGCAATTCGAAGTACAGATATCCAGAAATTGGTAGGATGGAACAGACTTTTTAGTACTGCCTGAGTACTGCCATCACCATCACAGGCTCCTTTGAGGTGAATCTACCCTGCACAATTATAGGAGCCTGACACCACTTCAATTCTTATCGCTTCATCCTAGAGAATCCAGGGATTTGTAGTTTGATGTATTAAGAATTCTCTGCAGGAGAACTCTAGTTCATTTCCCTGAACTACAGCATTAGGGGCTATAAGGTGGATCATCCCACAAAGCTGCCATTCCATGGCAGTCACAGGATCACTAATAATGATTATATACCAGAATAAGCATCCACCTTACTGGACATTTCTGCATTGGCATAACAGTGCCATAAATGGAAATTCAGTAGGGCTCCTCAATACCCCAATCTCCCTCATTCCTCATAACAAATGCTCGGGCCCGCCTAACCTTCTCCTCCTGCACTTCCATTGCTCCATAATATCTTTAATCACAGGTTTTCCAATACAAATATACAGCAATATTGTTGTTGTTTTTTCTTCCTGTTTTTCTGTTTTAGCAATCAGAGAGGATTGTGGCTCTAAGACATTGTTCTCTCAAGATATATTTTTGCGTCAAGGAAAATCAGCTCCTCTAATATTTGTATTGCATTTTTATCCAAATCACCTTGAGGTCATGGAAAGTGGACATACTATATAAATGTTTTAAATGAAAACATTATTTATCACCATAACCATTTGGGAAGGAAATGTGATAATATATTCATGGAATATACCTTCTGACTCTCAGTCACTATAGGCCCAGATAAGTAGAGGTTAGCCTGAAATAAAATATAGACAATGTTAGAGCAACTTTAAAACTTGGATACTTTTAGTCATATTATAAGGAACAAGGCTGTCAAAAACGTGACTTTCATGATGTTTCTGGTTGTTGGACTGCTTGGTAATTTATCTCTTAGAAAAGAAAGTATGAATATATTGGATTTACAATAAAAATAACAAAGGATAGAGTTTAAAAGAAGACATAAACAATATACAGTGTTCCCTCGCTACTTCGTGATTCGCTTATTGCGCACTCGCTATTTCACGGATTTCAAAAAAAATATTTATTTAAAATATACATTATGGTATATTTTAATATATATTATTATATTTGTAGGGTTTTGCAGCCGCCACTCTCCAAGGCGCTTTCCCTCCTCAGTCCTCCCTCCCTCGAGTCTTGAAGGGCCTTTCCTTCACTTTATTTTAAGTTTATAAAGACTTAAAATAGTGTATAACTACTAAAATAATTTATAAATATTTAAATAAATAGAGCATCCCTACATCACGGTTTTTCACTTATTGCGGGAGGTCCTGGAACCTAACCCCAGCAATAAGTGAGGGAACACTGTATCAGTTTTATAGAAGGGAGGAAGAAGCAAAAAGAAAAGTGAATGCAAATAAACACAAAAAAGAAAGAAAAGTCAACTAGAGGGGCACAAACTGAGATTTAGTTGGCATGCCTATTGTGTTTACTGTTTCTCGATGTTTTTGATGTTTTGTGATGTGTTGTTCGGGCATGGCCCCATGTAAGTCGCTCTGAGTCCCCTCCGGGGAGATGGATGCGGGTTAGAAATAAAGTTATTATTATTATTATTATTATTATGCCTACCAATGGGTATGGAAAAGAGAAGGCTGACAAAGATTTTAGTAGGTTTCCAATAAGAGTTAGCCTTCTAGCAATGTGGAAAAGATACAAGGAAGGGATGGAGCAAAAATCCCTTTATGGTTGCATCTTTTGGAAGCAGTGCTAAAACCAACATACAATGAGAAACTGGGAACTTATAGAGAATATCTAATTGAAGGAAAAGGATAATGCAAACTAAAAGGGAGAGAAGAGTTAGAGATAAATGATTGATTTTGTTATCATCAATTCCAGGATTTATTTAGGAAAGGAAATAAAATTGGGTTTGTTAAAAAGAAATTGGAGTTGGGAAATATTTTGGAGAAAGAAAGCAAAGGATTGATTTCCTGGTTATACATATTCAGAGTATAACCTGGGAGACAATCCAATAAAAAAGGTAATAATTTCTTGGTCCAGAGAGTTAGGGAAAATATAAATTTTGATAACTGGGAATACTAATGGAAAAAAGGATTTAAATTTCAATTGCAGGTTCTATCAGAGAAAACATGTATAAAATGTTCTATAGATGTTATACAACTCCTAATGCCTAAAATTGATAAATTCGAGGGGAATGTTGGAGATGCAAAATGCAAAAAGGCATTTCCTTCCATGTTTAGTGGACCTGCATGGTAGTAAAAAGGTTTGGGAAAATGTGACTAAAGAAACTGACAAAATGATTAATAAGATGATTAAGAAAAACCCAGAAATGTGCTTATTGGGTTTGTTTCAAAATAGAATTGGCAAAAACAATGTGGAGATTTGCCAATATAATTATAGCAAAATCTTGGAAGGGGGGAGGGGAGAACAATTTATTAAGGATTGGAGAAGAAAAGTAGTAGAGTATATCCAAATGGCCAAGATCTCCAATGGCATAAGTGAAGAAAAGAGAGACGAATTCATTAGGAAATGGAGACTGGCAGTTGGGTATTTAAAAAAGAAGACAAAAATAGATTTTGAAATGAGGGATTTATCAGTGTAATGATAAGGACAGATTTTTTGTTAGATACTAGTTCCATTTGGTGTGGTGTCGGAAGTCATGGGTGGTGGTTCATGGGTGGGAATGGACAAGGGAAACAATACTTGTATTTTGATTGTTGAATCTAGAAGTTTGTATGTTGTTGTTTTCCTCATATATCACAATAAAATATTTACAAAAAACTATTCATGGAATCCATTTGCCAACTGTTAAGGATATTTGAAATGACTGGGGATGGAGGCTGTTGGTTGAGATGTACTTCCATATTGGCTCTTATCATACTTATCATACGGAATGTGGCGAAGCTGGCTGGGTGTCAGCTGCATAAGATCGCTACTGACCAGAAGGTCATGAGTTCGGGGCCTGCCCGGGTTGGGGTGGGCTCTCAACCTATTGTGTAGCCTGATGTCAACCTTTGCAACCCGAAAGACAGTTGCATCTGTCAAGTAGGAAATTTAGGTACCACTTAGTGGGGAGGCTAAATTTAACTGATTTACGAGGCCATAAAAAGATCTCCAGAAAACATGCTGAGGAATGAAGGCGTGCGACAGCTCCCCCTGGTGGCCAGATGTTAAATTGACTCTGTCTGTCTTATGTGTTTGTGTGTCTAAATGTAATGTGTACATTGTAATCCTGAGTAAACCCTTGTACAAATCCATTGTAAACCCTGAGTCCCCTGCGGGGTGAGAAGGGCGGAATATAAATGAAGTAAATAAATAAATAAATAAATGTGAAATCAAATGGCATATGTTATGTATCTCAAAAACAGAACATATGCCACCTGATGGGGTAAAGTTAGTACCATTTTTGGACTCAGCAGGTCAAATATACACAGAAACAGATCGAACATTTGAGGCACAAAAATATGTATTGTTCAATGACACTTCCTTAAATTAGCTTAAATTAGGCACAAGAAAATCTGTTCTAATGACAATTCTTTTGACATAAGTTCTGCTAGGAGATTTTGTATTTTGGTAAATGATAATGCTTTTGTTTATCTGTTCCCCAGAGATGAATTTCTATCACTCACATTAGCAAAGTTACCATAATTACAATGTGTAATGTGATTAGAATATAGCATTATTGTGGTTTAAAATTTGATATAAATATATCATGGCTGATGGTTAATTCTTAGTAGGGGCAGAAATTCTGGAATTCAAGTCTATCTGGAAATGCCAGAACTGGAGTTCTTCTCCCAATGTCTACTATATGAGGACCAAACTATAATTGGTCAAAGAGATAGGAAAAATATATTCTACACATGCTCAAACGTTTTCTATTCATGCCTTCCATGGTGAACCGGTCCTATTGATAACAAATTAGGTTGAACCCAGGAACAAATAAAGGCCTAATTTTGATTATACTTACAAATCTGGTTTCTCGTCCTGTTGATCTCTGTGAAGGTGTAGATGACTGTAGACAAAGAGTAATCAACAGATGAGTACTGCATTAACAACACCATGGTTCGGGCACTTCTCGTGGCACTGCCCAGAGACTTATATTAGATTGAGAACCTTCTGAACACCCCCTTCTCCTCCCCACACACAAACAATTGTCAAACAGAAAGAAAATCTAATATAAATTGTGACCATGAATGGCAAAACTGGTCTTTTAGAGGAAATATGAACATGAATGTCATAGTTTATCATTGCAACTGATCTATCTCAACAATGAGAAATTCATTAATCTTAAGCTAGAATGAATAAATACAAACTTAAACACATTCACAAATAACTGAAAGTATATTTTATGCCATATAAATATGTATCACAGAGTCACCAAACTGGAGTCATCACAAAGACAATGCACTGGGGACCCTATCTCCACAGAGAGAACATGTTCCTGAACTTACCATGGAAACAGGAAAGCCTTGGTGATAATAAACTCTATTGAAATGAATGACTACTGCTGAAAACAACCATAAAGTTGCCCCAGGAGACCTAGAACATGTCTAGAGAGTTAACTTCTCCAAGAACTGCTAGGTCTTCCAGTGCAACTCTGTGGTGACATGTGGTGAAAGCACACCACAGGGAGGATCTAGAAAATTCCTAGAGGCAAGTAGGCAAAACCATAAGAACTGCTCTCATGCATTCAGAATTATACTGCACTCTTTTGGAATGTTCTAGAGTGATTCTACACTAAACCTTTTATCCTGGGGATGATCTAGAGCAGGGCTGTCCAACTGCCAGCCCTGCAGGTGTTTTGGACTTCAAATCCCAGAAATCCTAACAGCTGGTAAACTGGCTAGGATTTCTGGGAGTTGAAGTCCAAAACACCTGCAAGGCTGGCAGTTGGACAGCCCTGATCTAGAGTGGCCAACGCCAGACTGGCCCCAAGATGATTTTGACTGCCAGCTCCTCTGACTGCTATGAAGGCAGGAAGGAGTCTTGCCTGTCCAGAAGCACTGAATGGCCACCTTACTGTCCCCCTCTCCTTCTCCTCATAGTAGCAGCCAGTGAGCACAATATGTTTAGTGCCAATCACTTATTGCTTGGAGTTATGTTCTCAGCTAAACCAAACCATGTGTCTGCATTTGAGTGTGCAGACAAACACATGCATGTAGGTCTATATAGGATATGTATGCATGCATTTTGCTTCAGTATGTAAAAATATCAAAATGCTACCATTAAGTTAAGAGGAGATAATTTCATTCAGCAGATAATTTTTGGTTCCATGAAAAGGCTATTTTTGTTTTGCTTTATTTTATATTTTTCTGACTAGGTTTAGATACCTTCAGATGTGAAATTCAAATATGAACCTGCTGTGAGCAGAGATTAAACATGATTCAGAAGGTGAGATTGGCAGTTCGTATTGCCTTGAGATAACTTAATCTTTCCAACAGGATGAGAGATATTTTGTATGCAGATGAACCTGTGCGCTATTAAAATGACGAAGAATTAACCAAGCATATGAATGAACCAATCGGGCTCATATTAAATTTCGTATCTGAGAATTCCTCGATGGTTTGTTTAAATTTATGCTTCATTTAATAAAAGACAGCTATCAAACTTTCTGTTGGGAGCAGCAACATATGCTCTAAATATTCATGGAGAATATAATTCACTTACTCTGCTTAGATCTGAATCCCGTACGTTTTGCAGGGAGCTTGGAGAAGAATCACATCTGCGCTAAAGAGAGAGAGTGGGAAAACAGTCAGATACAGACAATAAAAAGGTGACAATAAAAATGTTTAAAGAAGTGACTTCTGCTGCCTGCATACCATAGCCATGGGATCCTGTAAGACTTGATCAATAGCAGCACACAGCTCTTCTGTTTGTTGCCTGAGCTGAGCAGGAGAGCACATCTGCAGATTTATTTAAATAGAGACATTTATGCTTCTGAGATTCATACCAGGGATACAATCGAGCCTATTTATTCTATTGCTTTCACATATGGAATGTTCTTGGTATGCTGTGCCCCTTTTGCAATCTATAGCTCTTCTACAGACGAGCACCAAAGGTAACATTGAACTGTCTTGCTAAATACAAATAAATGGCAATGGCTTTCCTTCTCCACCCCCCCCCCCCAAACAATGACTCATTCACAATATCTTCATGTAATTTCCACTAGCTATTTTTTAAACTCTCTAAACACCACTTTGACCCACCACCACCACCCCAGCATGCTACACATCTATTATTTTTCCCAAAAAAAGACACCCCCTCAATGTACCCAACATATCATAGCAAACAAGGCTATCAACTTTTGGAAGCTTTGCAGAAGAACATAGCGCATTGATTTGTACAAGGGCACTGGAGCACAAAGATTCTGAATATTTCATCCTTCTACTTCAGTGGTTCCCAACCTGTGGTCCATGGAGTTCTCCAAGAACAAAAATATGGTCCGCGACCTCACATTGTTGCAATGAGAACGACTGGTCTCGCAAAACCCTCTTATAGTGCCAAGGCAACGGGGATGTTGGAAGGGAGAGGCTGACTACCCCTGAAAGGCATGACAACAAGCCTCCTGACAGCTGCTTCTCCTCCTCCTCCCTCTCCCTAAGTGGAGCTATTTCAAGTGGCACCTGGAAGCCACTTGAAATAGGCCTTTTACTGGAGTTATTTGGTGGAATGATCCAGAAAATTGCATTGGATGCACTACATCAGCTCTAGATTATTCAATATAGTTTTCTGTGAGCGAGCAGATGGCAACTACTGGATGGTATATGTTCTGTATCAGAAACTAGAGCTGATGTGATCAAGCCAATGCAATTTTCTGAATCAGCATCCCAAATAACCAAACCGAATCTAAAGTTGACCAAAAACTGATTCATAACCTTTTTCGTATTAACGTTGGAGAGTGGTACCTGGTCAAAGTGGTCACTGGTAAAAAAAAAAAGGTTGGGAGCCACTGTTCTACTTCAACATGTTTGCATCAATCTTTCAATCAGAACCAAGAAGGTAGGCACAATAATTACAGTATATGCTCACAAATAGCTTGCTACAACCTACAGGTATGGTGGCAGGGAATCTCAAATATTTATTTATTTATTTATTTATTTATTTAGTATATGCTCTCACAGGAACAAGGTACAACTACACACAAGCAATGCGATAAAACATTAAGACAATTAAACAGTTAAAAAGCAAAATACAAAACCCCCAGGTACAGTTATTATAGCGTGACACCCCAGGTATGGTGGCAGGGAAGGCCTCTAAACAAAAGTTTATCCATTCACAGTTGACACGCCCTCCGGCGAGTAGATGTCAGTTTAGCATTTATATAAATATCCATTCACAGTTGACATTTTCAGGTACCAAACATGAAAATGTGACTAGAAATGCAACTATTTTAAGCATGTGATTTTCAGTACATATACATCATTGTAGTCATAGTCACCTCTGAATGTGTATCCAGAGTTCTGTCCTCAATCACTCCTTCTCCTGTAGTCGATTCATCAAGTGCCTGTAGATTAATACACATTATTTCTGAGATCAAGGCTGGAAGTGAAACAATGAGTAACAAGTCTACATATACACGTTGATTTATTTGTTCAGCTATTTCCATCACTTCTGTCTCCCCTAACTGTCAACATAACAGGAAGGCAAACAAGAAAATGAGCAATCAGATTTTTTTTAAAAAAAAAAAACCCAACTTTTTGTTTGTTAAATATTAATTTATGAACTTCACCAAGAATTATTTATTATATTTGTTGGAATAGTCAAATATTAACAGTGTGCACATTGCTCCTGAATTTTCTCTTGATTGTTGAGCTTTTCAGATTCCCTTGTTATTGTAATCTAAAGTTTCTAATCAAGAGAAATCTTTCAGCTATAGTAAAGTATGGAAGGAATATGATTTTGGGTCATTTGTAATTTATATTCTCCGCTGCTTTACGTTCTTCTGCAGCAGAGAATGATTTACATTGATTTCTATTGTAGATATAGCCCATCATACTGAAAAGCAATTCTATAACCTAGGAACAAAAAACCATGTTTCTCCAAATGTCTTTGGATTGTTCCTCCTTTCAATACTATTCAGCATGGCCAGGGTAAAAGGTATTGGAAGCTGCAAACCAACATCACGATCTATGGAAGGCCACATGTTCCCATACCTGTTCTAACCAATGCATCACAGCTTCAAAACCTCTTCTTTTGAGAAAGAAGAGAAGCAGTCAAAAGCCTATCTGAAATACTTTATATTTGTCCAGCCATCAGCACATGTTTCCGGCATTCAAAAAACTCCAGGAGTTTTTTTAAATATTCAGTCAGATACCTGCTGCATCTGGCACCTACTGTAATAGCACTGAAGCCAGCAGCAATCCATTTCAATCATATGTTCAGGAAGGCTTTCCAAAATAAATGTTGAACAATGCTAATTTCTGAATTTTTCATAAGTGCTGGGGTATAATTTCTGAGGAAAGAACTGACCTTCTGCTCCAGAAGCAGAGTGTTGGTAGGGATTGCTGCAAATGCCTTGTAGCTTGTCTTGATCTTGTCCAATTGTAAACAGCAATGAAAAGAAGGAATATAAAGCAGCCAGAGGAGAAAGAGAAGGATGAAAGAAAACACAAAACGTCATTAATGGTAGTTCTTTGATGTCTGGACTGGAAATATATCGCCATTTGCATAACACATTGATACAAACAGCACACATGCTTCTAGACTACAATATGCCTTCCATTCTGTTAAAATATAACATTTTTTCAGCCTACAATATTTAATTTGGCAACAAGATGCACATATGCACAATTTCAGCAAATGAAATCCATGCCATTAAAGGTTATTTCTTCTGCCTTCAGTAAACAGTACTTTGAATCGATCGAGATGACTATCTGACTATCTTTTTATAGAGCAGATATTATAATCTTTATTTTGGGATTGTCTAGACATGACTTTTGTTCCAATACAATACAAATAAATTGGAGCTGGAAATGAAAGGAGAATCAATATATATCAGCAGCACATTGAATCAACTTTAATTGCCATGGCTCCATCCGAAGGAATAATGCAAATCCCAGCAGGGGAAAATGGGTGGAATGGGGAGATTCAATGGGAACGGAGCTGCCGCAGAAAGGATGAAACATGTAAACACACTGTCAAACACACACGTTGCTTCTTCCGGTGTCCACTCTTCAATTGCATATGCCTATGAACTTTGTTACCTGCATTAGTTTGTGTTCATATCTTTAAACTTCCTTGAAGATCTATGCAAGAAAGTAGAATCTTTGTTTTTTAAAAAATAGAGGGTTTTTTTTCTTAATGGCATTTGCATTTAAGGAAATGTGTTTTAGGCCCTTCCACACAGTCATATAAATCAGAATATCTGCTTTGCACTGGGTTATTTGAGTCCACACTGGCATATTATCCAGATCAATGTGGATTTTATACAGCTGTGTGGAGGGAGCCTTATTTCTCCTGATCACAAGCTGTGGGAGAAAAATTCAGGGTTGGAGAGCCTTTTAATGCAAAATTTTAACAAAACACCAGTACACTACATGGACATTTCTTCCTAGTAGAATGTGGCTGATACTGATTGCTAACTGAAAACTTAAATGACATTCACTGGTAAGGAAACCTTTCCATGAATCCGCAGGGAGGAAGATGGAAATCAAAGTGCAGAAAGCATGCTAGATATGAAATTCCCTCCCCCTAATCCCAAGTGTCTCCATTAGGCCATTTAGCTCAATGCAGTGACACAAACAGCTGGCAGAGAACACAAAGCAGAAATAAATGCGGTGAAACCAAACTTCATCTGAATCCAAAGGTCCAACAACACTATTGCCAACAAAGAGACTGGATCCACGATTATGGAGTAATTGTTGTCAAAGTCTGAGACCAGTCCTCTGATGGAATTCTGGAATACTTAGATCTGATGTCTAAGAAGCTGCATGCTGCTACATCTTTATATGCATGTTTTCTGGCTCTGTGTGTGTGTGTGAACTTCATGCCATCTTTCCTCAGCTTTCTTCTTATGGGCATGGAGCAGGGAATCAACTCTATCGACCTCATCATATGGGTCTAAAATCAGCAGCAAATGCCGATCTAGCCATGGTCACTTATGGGTCCCATCAGACGACATTGTGTCAGCTGCATGGGTGAAGGAGGGTGGAACCAGCATGCCAGTTTCCCATGTTGCCATCTAATCTATGGGGTGAAGCCACACACCACTTCACATGTGCTCATGCTATTCCCTACATGATTGCCCTTTTGCCAATGCGAGCAATGCGATTCCCTACACCCCACCACGATGTGGAGCACTGCCACCTCCTGCCACCAGCCATCTGATAAGGTCGTAGACTTCTGTCCAAATTTTCAAAGTTATCTCCAGTGTCATACCAAATTAGTTTCAGCAACTGGGATAGCTCCTTTTATGGTGCATCTATACCAGGGGTGCTCATTATGGTGATCGGGAGCACCTAGGTGATCTTGGGCCCTCTTCCAGGTGATCTTTGGGGCTCACCAGCCGGATGGCATGCTCCTGCCATGCGTGTGCACGTGTGCTCCCGTCGCCGCCTTCGCGGGGCTTCTTTTGCCAAAATGAGGCTTTAGTTGGTGAGCCCTGGCACTCGTCTTGCCACACACGGTGTGGTGATATGACCGCCCATTGGTTGCTGCTGGGGGGGCAGGGCGGGAGCAAGGCGAAGGCACGTGCACGGATAGGATGCGAGGCTGTGGGAGGGATGGAGGCAATGTGTATGTGTGAGAGAGAGAGAACCAAGGAGAGAAGAAAGAAATCCGGAGAACTTTTTCGGATCCTTTTGGCAGGCAGGCGGGTGCTGGAAAGAGAGAGGAAGAGAGAGAGAGAGATAGAGGCAAAGGAGGCAGGGCAAAGTGGGGCAAAGCCAAGCAAGCCCCGCTGCAAACCCTGCTGCTGCCCTCGAGACTGCCATTCCAAGCCGAGAACTGCCATTCCAAGCGAGTTGTGTGGGGCTGCTTTCTTTCCTTGGTTGGGGGCGAGGAGGGAGGGCTCCGCCGTGTTCCTGGGGCTGAACCCGAGGAGGAGGGGGCTGCGGGGATGGAGACTCCACTTGCTGCTGCTTGTGCCCTCGCTGCCTTTCTCCGCCTCGCCCCGCCCTCGAAGAAGAAAGTCGGCGAGGGCCCACGGGAGAGAGGGGGGGGTGGCTCTTCAGAGCCGGCTAGGAAGAGCCACCCTCTCTCTCTCTCTCTCTCTCTCTCTCGTGGGCATGGGCTGCCACCAGTGGGAGGGGTCCTTCCTGCCAGCCGTCCACTTGGGCGTCCTTTCTGAGTGACACCCTCGAAAGGAAGGAAGGAAGGGCGCCCCCCACTGCATCTGTCACTTTGGGGAAGCACCTCTTCCACTCTTCCTTCTCCTGCCCAGGTAAGGAAGCATTGAGGGAGGGGGGAGGCTGCCGTGGGGAGGCTCCAGCCTCATGTGGGTCCCTCTCTCGGTTGAGTTTCCCGGCCCAGGCAGCAGCCAGGCGGCCCCTCTTCCCAGCCCTGCGCCTTCCGAGCCGCCGCCGAAGCCATAGCTCGCCAGAGCACTGGCGGGTGCGCCTATAAATACCCTCCTGCTGCGTGCGTGGGAGGGGCCTGCTGTGCACGCAAGAAGCAGGACGGGATGGGGACTTCCTGCTTCACGAAAGCACGCAGCAGGAAGGAGGAAGGCAACGAAGACATTAAGAGAGAGAGAGCTCGCAGGCAAGGAGGATCTCCTTCCCGGGTGCGCGTGGCGGTGATTTCGTGGGCAGGCAAGAAAGAAGCCCCACGGACAGAAAGCTGCAGTGGGAGCACATGTGCGCATGCGCACACACGCTCACATGCTCACAAGCACAACAGGTGATCTTTTCAACTTGATTGTTCATATAGTAGCTCGCATGATGAAAAAGTGTGGGCACCCCTGATCTATACTATAGAATTAATGAAATTTGACACCACTTTAACTGCTATAGTTCAATAATATGGAATCATGATAGCTATAATTTTGCTCCATTTGTCAACGTGTGTTGGTGCCTCAACAAACTTGAGACTGAAAGTCTGGGACACCTCCAAGGTTACACAGTGGGTTTCCATGACCAAGCAGGGAATTGAGCCCTAGACTCCAATTGTGGCCCAGTGCTCAAACCACTACACCATGGTACCACCATAGCATAGGTTGTTAGTCTTAGATGATGTTACAAATAGCAAATATTTTTCCTATGACAGGGATCCATGCTTACTCAGATGCCCATGCAGTTCTCCTGAACACATGTCAATTCCCATTCATTCCAATGGACAGGTGCAAATCATCTAGATAAGAGAATGTGTGAACATGCTTTAGTTCCATTTCAACCAATCAAACAAAGAAGAAAGCCATTCTCTACAAAGGAGCACCCTGATTTTGGAACAATGTACGCAGAAAACATTTCTGGCTAGGTGTTATAAATATCCACTTATATTAACCATATACAGTATTTATTGTACAGTCCTTAAAATCAACAAACTTGTCTAATTGATTTCAGCAAGCCCCCCCAATTGGACCCAAGCTATTATTTGGGCAAAATTATGCATATTCTTCCTTCATATACTCTTTGCCTGAATCAAGAAGGAAAGGAAAAGGTTTTTTAAAAAACCAACACAGGCAAGCCATCAAGCTGTCAAGCAGAATACCTTGGGAATCTTATTCTCAGAGTCAGAAGGCAGAGAGAAGGACAGTGGAGAAGTTGATTCCCGGGATCTTGATGCTATGGTGCAAGGTGAGTGCACCCTGGTTGGAGATAAAGGCTGTATTATGGTTGGGGTCCTGGATCTTGAAGAGGATGGGCAAGCTCTGAAGTTTGAGTAAATTGAGGAAGAATTTGCTTGAGTGAAAGGAGGGTTAATATTACAGGCTGGAGGAGTAGGTGATATTGTGCCTGTTTGAGAAAAGGACTGGCAAGATGCTGACAAATGGGCATCTGGATCCTTAGCAGAAGCATGTCTTAAACATCCCATAGATTGGTTGCTAGAATGTCTCTGAGTTGGAGAGAGGCAAGCTTTTTTAGAAGTCGGAGAAACTGAGTCTCTTTGATTGAGAACAGGCATCGACACAGGAATGGATTTGGCAGTGAACGTGGGAGAGTAGGTGCTTATCTTCTTTGACTTTTCAGCTCCCTGAGTTCTGTTAGTAGGGGAGGGGGCCCCTTTTCTCAACACGTGGGGAGGTAATGAAAAATTGGGTGATTTGGGCAGTAAGAGAGGAGATACCGTTGTTTTTCTGTAGGATGAAATTGTTGGGGACAAAGGGCGTAATTTGTCAGGAGAGAGCGCCCTGGCACTAAGATGCCTTTTAGAGGACAATGCTCTTGTTCCAAGATTAGGACTGAATTTTGGGGACAATGATGTGTGATCTGGCATATAAGAAAATACTGAAAGTTGGTATCCATCTTGGTTTGGAGAGGCTGACCTAACAGAAGAAAAACTTGAGGAAGATTTTTTGGGAGTTGGAGGAGTTGTTTTCCACTTTGGGTCTATTGTTGGTGTTGACGAGCCTAAAGAACTGGGAGAAAGTGTGACAGGACAAGATGCAGGAGAAAATGGCCTTTTAGGAGAGGATCCTGACTTCAGAATAGCAGTCAACAAAGAGAGCCTTGTTGGGAGAGGGGACTGAATGCCAGAGGTCAAAAGATTTCCACTTGATGACATTTGGCTACAGGGATTGTTTACACTATGTATGGTGGAGGAAGAACCATACAGAGGGGAAGACAGAGGCTTTGGACTAGGAGATAATAAGTGGGTTGTAATTGAGATTGGAACCACAGACCATGTGGTAAGTTTCTTGGATGGAAGAGGAGAAACCGCCTTAGGGGATGAAGTCTGAAGCACATCAACTGAACTGAGAACTTGTGACGGGTGTGGTGAGTCCTTGTGAGCTAAAAGTGGTGGGGAGGGGGTTTCAGTTAACTTGTGAGGACCATTACCCTGGAACCCACTGGTTAACTGAGCATTTTCTGAAAGGTTGTCAAGTGGAAAGGAAGGTGTTTTGAGTATGGAAGAAGGTAAACTGGAAGATGTGGAAGAATGGAAATAAGTAGATGACTGATGAACACAGGATCCATTTGCAGCCTGCCATTGGTGATGGGATTCTTGCATAGAGGAAGCTTCGTAAGCAGTAGAAAAGGGCAATTCATGGTTGACTTTCATGTTAGTTGGAGAAAGGAAATGGGCAGCAGGTGATTTATAGGAAGGATGATCAGAGGTAGACAGAGGAGAAGTTAGCTGGAGAGGAAGAAAAGAAAAGTAGGAATGTTAAAACAAAGTAGGATTTGTGATATTTCAAAAATTATGCATTCTATGTTCATATTCATTACATTTGTTTCGTCGTTTAACAGCAAGACACCTTTTAAACATTTTACAAAGCATGGTGGGTTGCTAAGTAGTTAATATTAAATTATCCGTGCACATAATTGCTTGGTGTTTGGCTTTGTTTTATGTCCATATTCATTACATTTGTTTTGTGCTTTAACAGCAAGACACCGTTTTAATTATTGTTGCTAAGCATGGTGGGCTGCTAAGTGATTAATATTAAATTATTTGCACATAATTGCTTGATGTTTGGCTGTATTTTATTCCAAAAAGCTATTAGTTGTGTATGGTTTGTGCTAATTTAGTTCATACCTCTGCAAAAATAAAGCAGCATTTCAATAGTTTCACACAATGATCACTGATGTGATTAGAAGTCAATGAGATGTATTTTAAAAAGATTCCAAAGGCTTCATTTTTTAAGTGCAACCTCAAAAACAGCCTTATAAGCAGAAATATTGTGTAGCTGGATAAAATTAGAAATTGACTCCATGGCTGCAGCTATACCCAGTTTTTCAGGTGTAAATCCCCAAAGAGGTTCCATATATAAGAACGGAAGGGAATCAATACAGTCCATACTCCCATTTTCCATACTGTTTTCCTATGGAAAAAATGCTGTCTGAGGGATTTTCAAGCAGCATACAAACGGAAAATCATTATAGAAATATTGTTTGAAGCAATGCAGTGCCTGTTATATGTATATGGAATTCTATGCATGCTACCATTCTTCAGTATGTGAAAATTCTCCATGCAAGCATCAGGATTGCTTGTACTAATACTTTGTTATTATTAAAGGGGGAGTTTATGAAGAGATTGACTAATCTGTACCTAATGTTAGTTGATGCTAGTCCTCAATTAAGAGCTTCTGCTGCTGATAATAATCAAGAATAGAGAAATAAACACCTTCCCTTCTATATGCTGTGTTTGGAGCAAATCAGATGCATGACAAAAAGAACCTAGCAATCTTTTACAGCACAGATTGCAACAGGATATTTATGTTAATTTTGGTACCAAACAAAAAAGCTTCGCAGGGTGCTTTCTTTTTCTTGCACTGCTTCACTTCTATTCCCTGTTTTGGATGTTAGCATGGACAAATATTCACACGTTCACTTTTAAAAAACAGACCAATTATTTCTCTTAGCCTTATGAAGAATTTACAGATGTTTAAGTTCTTATAAAAATGAATTGAAGAAGATTTGAATGATAGATAGTGCAATGCATATATTTACAATACTTCCTAAAATGGCACTCTCATCGCTCATACATCCACTATAATAAAATGTGAAAGACTGCTTTTTAAATTGTGGGTTTCAAACCCAAATGGGGCCCAATATTGGGGTCCTGAAAAAAATTCTGAACATCACTCGGGACCTCATCACATTGGGGCAAATTTACCCTTTCAACACTTTGGGGTCAGGGCCTGCTGAGCACCATCACATGATGCTCGGCAGGTCCCACCCCATTGATGGCCAAAGTGACGAGGAATCATTGCAAGACACTTCCTCAACCACGATAAAAGATAAGGTGCTTTTTTGGTAGCTCCTATGGAGATACCTGATTTTTCTATCCTTTGCCCCATCTGATGGGAGAAAGGGCAATGTGGCAGCATACGTTTCCGCCCTTTCCCCCATTTGATGTAGACAGGGACAAGATGCCAATGTATCCTGTCCCATTCCCCCAATGTGATGGGAAAAGGAGGGAAGGCACATGGGGTGAAACGGCACAAGGGGAGGGACATGTGAATGGCTTTTTTAGGCATTTACACAAACCTGTTGTGCAGAGTTTGCAGTGGATTCTGCAGACGATGCTTCAGCTCTACTACATAAAAAGAAACAACCACCTATTTGACAAGCCTTCTGAATGCTGATTTGTTATAAGTAAATGTTCAATTTTTATACCTATTTTATATATGTATACATCCTGGGCCACGTAAACATTTCTCAGGTGGAAAGGGGTCCCGAGCAGAAATCTTGATCTAGACCAGCCATATTTACTTGGTACAACTATTCCTAGTATAACAAAATCATGTTGTACCTGCCTGTCATATAATGGTTCAAGACAAAGAACCCAACAGAAAGGGCGACTGTCCAAATTCAGATCTACAAACTTAGTTGAGTTCTGAGGGAATTCAGATTCTTACTTTTAAGAGCTCGGGACTCAGACTTCTCTGGCTTTCTTCCCAAATTCTATTTTTTCAGTCACATCATTTCCATTTCATTGATGGAGAAATTTGAAGATTTTGGAAAAATCCTATTACAATGTAAATTGAACTCCCTTCCACATGTAATTTATTTCATAGAAATAAATGGTCTGTTTGTGCTGATGTCTACTGCCATCTTCTCAGTCTAATTCAGTCTTCCTCTCCCTTCTAGCCACACAATAAATGAGAAGATGACTGGGGTGGATAAAATAAAGTAGTTTAGTTGCTTAAATCCCAAAAGGTACCAGAACACAATGTGAGTTAGCAGTTTAAGCCAGGAATTGAAAAGGCTACTTTTTTGGACTCTAGTTCCCCAAATATCCCTGCCAGTTTGAACACTAGCTATGTTGGATGTAGAATTTTAAGACCCAAAAAGTAATAATTAAGAAATTGTGATTTTTCCCCCTAGGATCTGGTTAAAATAACTGTATACGTTTAGATCAAACACCAATATTCTCCTATCAGTCCCCATGGCTTTCCAGACCTTGAGGCCTGGCCAGAATCTCAAGACTCTTTTCCACCAGTTTTTGAGGACAAGGAATCTCAGAGTGAGTGTTGAGATGAAAATAAATATATGTGCATTCTTTCCCATTTGTTAGAGTTGCTGGCTGAGATCCTACATCATAGACATTGTTGTGAATATGTAACTAGGTACTATCCCTTGACCCAACCCCCAAATCTGCCTTAACAGCAGCCACATGGAGCAATGGAGATGTGTTCTGTAGTGCTTCTGCTTCTTGCCTCACTCACTGGGGAGACAGGGTAGGAAACACCATGCTTCTTGGCTTTGATCACTAGCAGAGCAAACCTCAGCATGGCTGCTGGTTGGTAAGATAGATGGAGTTTAGGCATTTCTGAGTAATAGCCTGATCTGGCAACCTTAGGTGGAAGTTAGGTAGAAGGATAGCAAAGAGACCATCCCACCAATATACCTGTCAGCATTTGCAAACCCAAGGCAGATGGTTCACAGCAAACAAGCACATAGTCACAGTCCTCAACATGCTGCAATTTGTCAAATCATTATGAGTCCAAGGGGCTCGATTTCAAATTGGAAAAGGTTTTGAAGACAGATGAGGTGAAGGACATAGAGTAAAGCCAAAGCATAGTAAGAAAGTTGAGCTGTAATCTATAACAATGTCCACTACAACATCGTCACTACAGCATACAAACCACAGCTTGAAGTCTCTGCATATTTACTCAAGAGTGGCAACACCCCACTGACTTGCTTCAAAATGAGATTCTTCTGGAATCATTATTTCACATCCGTCACATGTGATGGCACTAATTCTAGTCATTTCTAAAACTTTCTTCACTTACTCAGAAGTATGTGATGAGATATATGGCATTGTTGCCATTTTCTATGCGGAAAGAAATGAGGGAAAATATTCAGTCTTAACTAAAGCAGTCTTTAAACTATCGACGTGTTTGGGCCTCAACTTCCAAAATCCTGTAAATTTGTTATGCTGCCTGGGGCTTCTGAAAACTTGAGGTGAAAATGTTGAGAATACCAAATATATAACAGCGGTGGTTATAACACAATTGTAAGTCCCCATCAGCCCTATCCAACATACCCAATGGAGAGGCAAGCTGGAGGCTGCTGTTCAAAAACATCGGGAGGGCTGCCTCGTTCACCACTGACTAGTAAAAACTCCCCATGGTTCCACACAAGACCTTCAAACCCCAACCTAGCAATTCAAGACATTGATCCTTGGTCATTTGCATACAAATCTGATGCTATAATTATGGTTCTTCCAAAAAACCCACATACAAATTTCAATACGTTTATTTATTAATCCTAAGGAACCAAAATAGGGACATTTTCCTTCTCTCCAAATGTATGTTCATGACAACCTATGAAGTTGGCTAGGCCAAGCCATTCCTCTTTAAGCTTTATGTACAAGCAAACATTGGAAACCAGATCTCCCAAGTCTTGATCCCAAATGCAGCCATTATAGCAAGCCCTAGTTGGAAAATTCACTCTAGGTTCCTTTAGCCAAAAAAAATGAAGAATATATTAATTTGTATCCATCTCTCTAGCTTTATATCCTGCTGACATGCTGACCTATAATTCACATCCTTTCGATTGGCTGTGCCAATAGAGTTTGTGGGCATTGTGGTCCACCACAATTGTAGGGCTTCAGATTGGGAAAAGCAGGTCTGCACCATGATTTCTGAGCTGCAAAGCCAAATTGAAAATGTCAAGCAGATCGAACATCCTTAGTTCTGTTCTGCCAACTACTGTTGCAGTGCTCTGCTTCTTTCCTTGATGTCCCCCTGGCAAAGGCACAGTAAGAACAACAAAGTATGAGTGGTATCAAATCATCATAAAGTAGGAGGAGGCATGACAAAATAAAACTGTAGCCAAGAGCAGCATCATTGTTCAGGTTTCTCTAAAGATGACTATTTTATCTCACACCTATTCACATAACTATAATGCATTTTCAAGAACATGGTACCTGAGCATGTTTGGGATGACTGGAAGGGCTGTACGGAGGGTCAGTATGAAGGCATGGATGTGGAGCATTCACTTGTCGTATTGTCTCACTCCTGGGAGATATATTGGATGTAGGCGAGTGCTCAGTTCTTTCTATTCCATAACCATTGCGCATAACAGATTTTGTGTCTTCCTCCGAGTCCGTAAAGAAGACAAACTCTGCTTTGAAAAGGTCTTCCTTATCCATTCCCCCTCTGCTTGTGTTATGCTCGTTGGGTTGGAATCGATTCTGGCTGCTGTTTTCTTTCTTTCTGCTTCCTGTGGCCTCTTCTTCAGCACCTGCTCTATGCTATAAAATAAAACATTACATGCATAATTTACTTATAGTAGAAGAACTAGGATCTTAACTCCAGACTAATTCTACAGTGAATTGGAAAATAAGTCCAGTAACTTGGGATCCTGTAAACAGGAGCAAGGGAAATGAAATCCAGTGCATACAAGGAGGGGTGAAGTTATTTCTTGGAATGCCTGTTTCCTACTGTTAGCCACTACTGCCGTTAACCAACACAAGTGTCTGTCTAGTGGTAATTTGTTGTACTTAAAAGCCAGAAGAAAAGCAGGCAAATGAATTCACACCATATTAAGAGCAAGACAGAAAACTTAGTGGAAACAGGTCCAATCAAGCAGAATGGAGTGTCGCGTCTTCCTATAGGGTGGGAAGCGAGACTGGATTCTGGCTGTGGGATGGACAGCAACCAAACAATGGATCCCACGATAATCAAAGAAACAAATCTGGGACAGGCCCTATATCTCTGAAGGGAACAAAAGGCTTCAAAACTAGAACATTCCTTAAACAGGCCGAACAAAGAGAATTGCAGTGGGGGTATACTTGTAAGAGTGAGCCCCTTTTTTAGTACAAGGCCTAATTGTTGTGTTGTAGGAACTCATTTTCCAGTCTTTCAGATCCGTGTCTTTAATTTCTTAAATGTGAGAAAATGGCATGCTGGGGCTCCAGAAACAGACAGTGAGCAGAGGCCATTCAGCAGTTTGCCTTAAACTTTTGACAAAATGTACTATTGTCACACAATAGACTCTAGAAGGAAACTGCCCAACTGACTTAGCACTACATAACATATTAGGATTTCCTTTGGAAACGTTAACATCCCCAACCAAGACACCACTATAGTGGTTTAAATAATAGAACAGTAGAGATTTCTGGCAGAATATTATGGTCTATCCATCAAAGCATACTTCCATTGTATTGGCTGCTGTATGTGTTGCACCTATCATATGTCTCTGGCACACTACAATCTCACTTTAGATAGGTTTAGGCTAGAGATCACTGCTGACCTTTCACTTTCTATTTTTTGCTCATGGTCTTTGTGCATATGACAAGCTCACTTTGTGTATTGCCTACAATAGCCCTTTCTTTACAGTTAAATGACTGTGAGCCAAACTACACTTGACTTTTAGAATAGAGCCCCCAGTGGCACAATGAAGACCAATAGGTCAGAGGTGCCAACCCGGGGACAGCGTGGATGAGCTCCCTCTGTCAGCTCCAGCTCCCCATGCGGGGACATGAAAGAAGCCTCCCACAAGGATGGTAAAACATCAAAAGCATTTGGGCATCCCCTGGACAAAGTCCTTGCAGATGGCCAATTCTCTCACACCAGAAGCAAATTGAGTTAGCCCTGTATCAGTGGTTCTCAACCTGTGGGTCCCCAGGTGTTTTGGTCTACAACTCCTGGAAATACCAGCCAGTTTACCAGCTGATAGGATTTCTTGAAGTTGAAGGCCAAAACATGTGGGGACCCACAGTTGAGAACCACTTCTCTATATGGTTTTCTCCCTCAAAAGAATGCAAGGGACTTTGCCTGTGGGATTTCTGCCCATCTCTTGAATGACAATTTGAATATATCTTATGGAGCATTTAGCAAATATTCTACCCACAGCAAGCAATGCACATGCACAGCAGTAACACAACTCATTCCTCTTCTATAAGGACATATTTTCTCTTTGGAGACTGAAATCCATTAAGGAAGTGTGACATTGCATTTTTACACATATCATATAACATAATTTTCAAGCTGTACTTAAATTTAGTGATCATGTAGTAGATGGAAAGAGACACATTTTGAGACTATTTGAAAGATGTTTCCCACCTCCTGTCCCTTTTACAGAGAAATACATTTTTATTGCAAAGTGCCTTACTCTGTTTCTAGTATTTTCCTGGTAGTTCTTATCCACAGGTCTCCCTCCAATGCCAATCATAGAAGATGGAGCATCAGCAATATGGTGCTGAGTTGGTAGCCTTCCGAATGCGGGAACGAATGTGAACTTCAGGAATCCTGATTCAGAAGGAACCTATAATACACATTTAATGCATGCTTAGGAGAGGACGTGAACTTCTGCTGTCTGCACCAAACCACCCTGTAATCGCTTCATTGGAGCGAATAACAAAACATTTCATTTAAACAATATATAGATATACCATATATACTTGAGTATAAGCCAAGTTTTTCAGCCCTTTTTAAAGGCTGAAAATATCCCCTTGTAGGGTTGCCACTTTTTGATATAAGAAATAAGGGACATTTACGAGATTTTTCACAAAAATAAGGGACACTTCATAAAACTTGAAACTCAAACGTTAGGTATAAATAGTTTTATTAACAGAATAAGATGATTGAAACTCACAAAAGAAACTGATTTACACCCTCTTAACAGTACATGGTATGTTTCTGCATGTTTTGTCATGCAGACAAAACATTATTAGAACAACCTTATTTTCTCCATCTGTATTTAGTACTTGACTTTGCTGACTTTAAAAGTGCACTGTCTAAACATTAGAATTAAATAAAATGTATAAGACAGTACATCATTATTATGTCAATAGTTAATGGTATAGTATAGTATGGGATACACAACATTGTATAGTATTGGAATAGACAGCTAGGCCTATTTTAAGAGTAACTCTCAAGCAACCAGAAACTATCTTTATCCAACATGATCTAACATTCCTCATTGGGTAACGGTTAATTGAGTCTACTTAAAGCAGAATTGGTGCTTTTAGCAGAAGTACAGTCAGAAGAGAGTGATGCACAAGCATAGTACTTAGTATAGCGGAGTAGCTTGCCAAAAATCATGCTAAATGCCATTACGAGAATAATGCACTTTGATTGGTAGGTCAGGCACAGGCTGTGATTTGTGAAAGTACATCATGTGCCTTTCCTGATAACACCGGCCTTGATTGGTCTAGCTAGTTCCAACGTGCGTTTGTTTACATTGTAGCTGATTGGTAGAAACTGCGCATGAGTAGATGAGGCCGTTCCTCCCTATTGGCACTGGGGGACGTTTTAGAAATGTTGCAAATTCAGGTACAGAACGCTCATGCAGCAGATAACACACTGTGGGAATGAAGGATTAATAACTGCGTAGTGCTGTTTAACAAATGGGAACGCAAGTAGAATGAACTGCCAAATAATGTAATATGTAATTGGATAATAGAAATGTGTTGATGATGTGTTGAATGATGTGGTAATCATGTGAACCAATGAAGAGTGATGAAGACGGGACCTGCCGCCATAGTGTGTATATAAGGGTTAGTAAGAGAATGTTGGGGGCTCTTGCCCTGAGACAGCTCGTTCTGTTGGCAGGTCCCGTCAGCTGACGTTGTGCAATAAACTTTGGCTTCATTTCTTTATGCAATACGGTTGATGCGTCTTCTCTCGTTCCTGTGCCCGCACGTCCCCACAACCTGGGAGTAAGAAGGTAAAACCTAGGGAGTTTTGGGACTCCAAATTTGCTGCTACATACTGTACTTTGAAAAAGTCTTGTATCGCCTCTTCCTTCCAACGGGGATGCAGGCAGACACACACTCGCAAGCGTACAACTGTCAGCCTGCCCTGCAAGTTGGAATCTCCGGGCAGGCATTGCCGTGGAAACTGCAGCGCGTACCTTCCTCTGGAAACCCTGCTCAGTCCTGTCCTGTTAGTCAAAAATAAGGGACAGGGCCTGAAAAAACGGGACACAAATTTTAGGGCCAAAATAAGGGACGTCCCTTAGAATAAGGGACATAAGGGACATATGGCAACCCTACCCCTACTCAAGTGAAGGTCCTGGTCATCTTATATTTGGGTCAGCTTAAATTCGGGCCAGCTTATACTTGAGTATATAGGTAATGAGATTAGGGCAGTCTTATCTTAAATTATAGTTTTAATATTCAAAATATTAAATATTCAAAAACATTTAATCTACGGATGCTTCAATTAATGTAATTTTATTGGTATCTATTTTCATTTTGAAATTTACCAGTAGCTGCTGCATTTTCCACCTTTGTCTTACTGTATACTGCAGTCATATTCTGTCCTGGTCATATCTCCCAGACTATATTAATTCTATTCCATTAACTAAGACAAAAATCATCTCAGGCTTTTGTTGTAATACATTCACAGAGTTTTCCAAGGAGTATTAAGTCTACCTTTGGGTCATTATATTTTAGGAATGAAGACAAACAACAAAAAACCAATTCTGACATTTCTATCCCCCCCCCCCAATTTTCCCATCACTTCCTCTGTCATTTTAAAACAAAACAAAACAATTAAATAGGGAGAAACCTGAAATGCTTACATCAAGTGTTTTGACTTGTAATCCTAAAAACTATTTATTTTGAAATCTCATGGCAAATCTCATGCATCTTGTTGTCATATATTGATTGGTTATGTTATAAATTGTTTATTCTACTTTGTGTGTTTTATTGTATTGTTCCTGGGTCCCTTGGGAGATTGGGAAGGACCGGGCTGTGGTGCAGCTAGCTGGTAGTCAGCTGCATTAAATCACTACTGACCGAGAGGTCATGAGTTCAAAGCCAGCCTGGGTCGGAGTGAGCTGCCAGCCATTAGTATAGCTTGCTGTCAACTTTTGCACTCTGAAAAACAGTTATATCTGTCAAGTAGGAAATTTAGGTATCACTTTATGCAGGGAGGCTAATTTAACTAATTTATGACACCATAAAACCTTCCAGCAGCATGTAGAAGAATGAGAAAGTATTCCATCAAAGGACTCAATGTCACTAATAGACGGTGAAGCAGCAACTCCCCCTGTGGCCAGAATCAAGCCGGAATTGAGCATACCCTCATGTAGCCAGAAAGCTGGGATGTTAAATTGCTTCTCTGTCTGTCTATATGTTGTATGTCTAAATGTTTGCCATGTATATGTGCATTGTAATCCGCCCTGAGTCCCCCGCAGGGTGAGAAGGGCGGAATATAAATACTGCAAATAAATAAATAAAGCTATTGTTTCCTCCTTAATTTTTTTCAGCAACACACCATTAAGTTCCTAATATTTATTATATAGTTTCAATTAAAAGCTTGATGTACAGCACAAATTCAACTTTATGTATTCTTCTAAACATAGAAAATATATCCTTTTATATTATGAAGAGTGCATTATATGCATTTGCAGTATCCTTTTGTAAGAGGCATATAGCTCCTGACACATTACAAATAGTGAAGCAGAGATATTCCCAGCCCCTTCAAATATAGGCTTCGATGAGATGCAGTCATTGTATCAAATGAAGACTATGGGTCCAGGAGGCCAAATCATAGTTAAGACCACTTAATCAGAGCAAACTTAACATTACTGTGCAGTTTACCAAAAGAAAATCCAATTAATAAATGCTGAAAGTAAAACTTTTATTCATATTTCTTGTCGAAGGCTTTCACGGCCTGAATCACAGGGTTGTTGTAGGTTTTTCAGGCTATATGGCCATGCTCACTTTTATTCATAGTGCTCAAGAAATTTTTCATTCAAATGGATCAGGAAAATGTTCATCAAAACACATTTCAGCATTAGATCACCCAGCTCCAACTTCATATCACTCTTTTAGATTTTAGTTATGTGGAGCAAGAATGCTTAACAAGTCTAGCACCAGATGTTTTGACATCTGTTGGTATGCTGGCCAGAACCGATAGAAGGTGCTGTCTAACAATATTGGATCAGCCAGACCTTCCATGTTATTAATATTTTTTAAATTGCCATGCAAATGCCTTTCTTTCCTTCTTTCTAGTAAAAGAAAATGGATTACCTCAACAACATTTGATTAAAAAAGAGGGACAGGGCACAGAGGCAATAGTCTGTATTTGGCTTGTAAATATTTCTGTCCTTTTCCTAGCAGTGAAACAAAAGAGCTTTGTGAAATTTCAGAGACTAACATATTTATGGAGGCATGACCTCATTTTGTCAGCTGCATCCTTGTTGTTTGTACATTACTTGTGGTGTGAGCAAAAGAGGGCGTTGTTATCACAAAATGAGACCAGAAGCTACTGTAATAAAAAATATTGAAGGAAATACCAATATATAAAGTATCTGTCTTTCATGTTTGGGACCAGAAGAGGCCTCAAAGCTTAAGCTGTAAAAATGTGGTGTCATTCAAATATTGTATTAGAATCCTGATTTATGAGCTACTAGCTGTCCATGAAGAAGGAGGGTTTTTAGGTCTTCATCAGACACAGGATCCTCCTCCACTGCCCTTGTTTTTTTGCACTTTAAAAACAGCTTAAAGACAAGTCCCACTGAGCCTATCACATAATAATAATAATAATAATAATAATAATAAGAATAATAAATTGTATCCTGCCACCATATCCCCAAAGGGACTTGGGGTGCCTCACAGAACGCACTCAATTGTGCAACAAAATACAAATACAACAAAATACAGAAAGGTAAAATTAATAACAATAAAATTGACCCAATTATATTTAAAATGGTAAAACTATTTCCAGTCATTTCCTGTGGGACTCCATCTTAAAAATGTGTTTAAAGTGTGTAGAAACTGAGGTTTGAAGAGTTGGATAGGTATTGCCTTCAGATCTCCCAAATTGCACAGCAATGGTTAAAGGTACTTATTTACTGTACATATGGGATGGGAATTGTCAGATATCCCCATTTTAGATCATTTTAGTGACATTCAAGAGTGGGCGCTCCTGTGGGCAGTCTCAAAATGAGCCTCAATGCTACTTTTCTCATCAATAATCCTCTTGCATTAAACTTTTGCAGGATTTTTAGTACAATTTATTCTTCAGGAAGAGCCCCCAATGGCGCAGTGAGTTAAACCAGTGTTTCCCAACCTTTTTTGAGCCGTGGCACACTTTTAACATTAAAAAAATCCAGGGGCACACCACCAACCAAAATGACACAAAATGATACTGTAACACAGTAAAGAACGGCTGGGGGTGGTGACCTGCTGGGAGTGCCGAAGCCGGGGAGGGGGAGGAGCCAGGCCATGCCATGCCCCACCCCCTCCCCGGCTTCAGTTCTCCCATAACTTCACCAGCCTCGAGGGGGCAGTGCCAAGCCAGCATTGTGCTGGTTCTGCCACCGCTGGCTTGGCACTGCCCCCTCAAGGCTGGCGAAGCTGTGGGAGCGCTGAAGCTGGGGGAGGGGGTGGAGCCAGGCCACGCCATGCCCCACCCCCTCCCCGGCTTCAGTTCTCCCATAACTTCGCCAGCCTCGAGGGGGCAGTGCCAAGCCAGCATTGTGCTGGCTCTGCCACCGCTGGCTTGGCACTGCCCCCTCAAGGCTGGCGAAGCTGTGGGAGCGCTGAAGCGGGGGGGGGTGGAGCCAGGCCGCACCATGCCCTGAACCCTCTTTCCGACTTCTGTTCTCCCACCGCTTCGCCAGCTTTGAGAGGGCAGTGCCAAGCCAGCATTGTGCTGTCTCTGCCAACGCTGGCTTGGCACTGCCCCCTGAAGGCTGGCAAAGCTGTGGGAGTGCTGAAGCCGGGGGGAAGGAGCGGAGCCAGGCTACGTCATGCCTCCCCTCCTCCCGGCTTCAGCTCTCCCCACAGAGGAGGAGCATGAGCGGTGGACGGGCTTCATTAGGCAGGGCTCCTCCGCACGGCTTCAACAAGCAAGGTGCGAGAGTCATGGCGAGAGTCATGGCGGATTGGAGGCTGGTTGGGGAAACGGCCGAAGGAGGTGGCGCCCTGGTCCCTTCTTTTTTCTTCGCCGCCACCTGGCCCTTCCTCCTCCTCTCCCAAGCAGCAGGAGTTTGGCAGGAGGAGGGGGAAGGAAGGGGGGCAGAGAGCTTTTCTCGCGGCACACCTGATGATCGCTCACGGCACACTAGTGTGCCATGGCACACTGGTTGAGAAACACTGAGTTAAACCACTGAGCTGCTGAACTTGATGACTGAAAGTTCACCGGTTCAAATCTAGGGAGCAGGATGAGCTCCCATTGTTAGCCCTATTCAGTGGTTCTCAACTTGTGGGTTCCCAGATATTTTGGCCTTCAACTCCAAGAAATCCTAAGAGCTGGTAAACTGGCTGGGATTTCTGGGAGTTGTAGGCCAAAACACCTGGGGACCCACAGGTTGAGAACCACTGAGATAAGGGATACTCACCCTGAAAACTATTCTCAGTAGTCACAGAAGCAAGTTTTCTCTCCATTCCATGCAGCTAATAAAGATGGGAAGCCCACCTCAAAAAAGAGAAAGTTTTCCTCAATTCTAATTTCAAACTATAACCCCATGATTATACAGGTACTGAAAGTAAAACACGAAAAACCGAGAACACAAATCAGAGCCTGCTACTTTGATGTGAAGATCTGTCAGCTTCACTTTCTCTCAAATTCAGTTTTTTAAATCTCAAATTATTTCCGTGAAACTGATGAAAAAAATTGCAAATATGGAAAGCACTTATTAAAAGCATCAAAGACCCCATTTAGGCTGGATCTACATTGTCATATAACCTTGTTTCCGAATCTAGATTGAAGTGCATTGAACTGGATGATATACACTAATATATATATATAATCTGCATTATATATCTGCTATATATAATCAGTTCAATCTGCATGATAATGGCAGAGTAAGACTCCATCTATGGTAGTGTAGACTCATATATAATCCATTTCAAAGCCGTTCAATCTGCATTATATGGGTCTATACTGACAATATAATACAGTTCAAACTGCATTACACAGCAGTGTAGATGGTACCAAAATCATCTTTATCTGTAGAGTATTATGTCCTCCTTCTCTCAGGCAGCTATTTGGATGACCAAATTTGTTACTCATAGCTGGCTTACAATCAACACAAGGGGGACATTTGGGTATAAGTGGGGAAAGTGTGTCCCTTTTGCATGGCGTATTTTCATTGTTCATTGCAAGATAGTCTATCAGGCAAGGAACAAAGAAAGCCACCAACTGTGTAAACTCTTTGTGGGTGTAGGAAGCATACCTGCAGCTACAAAACGTTAACATGTTAACGATGAGGGAAGGGAGGGAGGGAGGGAGGAGGGAGATGGAGAGGGAGAGAGAGAGAGAGAGAGATGGAGAGAGAGAGAGAGGAGGGAGAGGAGGGAGAGGGAGAGGAGAGGGAGAGGGAAATCACCCTTAGCTGATGGATGTTGAACTGGAGAGAGAGAGATGTGATGAAATCACCCTTAGCTGATGGATGTTGAACTGGTACACAGAACATTATTTTGCCACTGGCTATTCAGATATGGGTGAAGTCACATGTCTTGTTGGAAGTAACTTCAGCCCCAATTAATATCACCATGACTTGAAATAACTTTTTCTCCCTTCATATAATCAATGCAACAGTACAAGTTCAGTCTTAAGCATGCCAACTTGAATATTAGCCTTACTAAAGGTTTCATCACATTGAGGTCCTGAAGCTGAGTGACAGCGGGGGAATCTGTGGGGCAGTGAGGCAGATCCGTGGGGCAGTGGAGGAATCTGTGGAAACGGAGGAATCCATGGGGTCACTTCACATCCCACATTACCCCCTTCCTTATGACAGCCGTCACTGCCTGACTTATTCCCATGGTGTCCCCGGCTTACTCAGTCAGAAAATAGGCAGTCACCCATGTTCTGAATTCTTCCTTCCAGCATGCTTTCAACAGGGAGCCCCACTGGATGTAGCCATACATCATGTGATGGGCTCCGGCAGGCTCCGTACTGGGTTGTGTTGAATGCTTCCTACAACAGGGGGAAATCCCCATTTGATTAGTTCCTAAGTCCAGTACTTTGGCATACAAAATTATGTCTTTCCTTGATCGAAATCAATGTTTATATCAGAGCTGTCCAACTGGCGGTCCGGGGGCCGTATACGGCCCCCAGCCCCTTCCCTACGGCCCCCTAAGCTTTTTTATAAAAAATAAAAATAAATAAATAAATTTAATTAAAACATTTTTAAAAATTACCCACTTTTGGGTTTCGGAGCAAGTATCGCGAGACTACGGAAGCAACATGGGATTTCGCTCTCAACGCGAAATCTCGCCTGCGTTGAGAGCGAAATCCCATGTGGCTTCCATAGTCTCTCGATACTCCTGTTGCCGAAATCTCAGCTACTTAATCCCTGCGGCCCACGCAGACGTGATTTGTACCTTCCCGGCTGCTGCCTCGCTCGGTCGTCGCCTCTGCTCATGGTCCGGCTGCTCCTGGATCCCGCGCGTTTGGGAAGGTAGGCTAACCTTTATGTTATTATTATGTAATTGTGTATTTGAATGCCCCACTGCATTTAATGTTAGTAAAATATTATATTTAATTGTATGGATGGCCCTTTTGAATGCCCCCCTGCATTTAATGTTAGTAAAATATTATATTTATTTTATAATTAATAATGCAACCAGGAATTGTAAGTAAATTGGAGCCAGGGAGGGGCAGGGGTGGAGCCGGGGGCGGAGCCGGGGCCGGGGGCAGACCCTACGGCCCCCCAGGTCATCAGTGACTGGAATTCAGGCCCCTGGGCCAGTAGAAGTTGGACAGCCCTGGTTTATATCAATACTGTAAAGGCACCAGATCCTTTCTGACCTTGAAAGCTAAGCAGGGTCACCTCTGGTTAGTATTTGGATGAAAAACCACCAACGAATGCAGATATTATAATCTCTATTTTAGGGGAAGAAGCCAACAATACAAAGCCTTAGGAAATTAATGAGGTTGCCATTAGTTGACAGGCCCACATTTTCACATAACAATAAGATATTAAAATTAATGCTGTGTTGTAAATTCCCATACGTCCAGTCCTAAAATGTAGTAAGATGTAGTAAGATGTGGTCTTTTCTTTAATAAAATACAAATCCATACCTGTTCTCTGGAAAGGAACTTAGAGGAATATTTCTTCACTCCACTCTGTTCTCCTTGACGTGGAGGTTGCTGGTTGGAAAGGGCATTAAATACCTGAAGAAGGCTTCTGCATGAATCTTAAGGAAAGAATATATTGCTATCAGCTTAAAGCAAAGTTCTCCACAGAGTGCTTTAATGGGATTTTGTTGGAGTAGGCAGCTTGTGTGGGCAGAAGAAGAATTTAGGGCATAAAGACTTGATTTGTTCAAGTAAAGCACAAGCACTGTAAAAATAGACCAGTTGCCTCCCAGCATTGTAAGATGTCAGTGAATGATATCCACTGGGTAAGAGATCACACTATTTAAATAAAGTATTATACTTGTAAAGCATTATAGACTGCACAAAGAAGTCATTGATTCCTGTAAAGCATTTTGATAAAATTTCAGATAGTGTTATTCAGTATTGGATATATTATCAGCTTTGTATCTTAAGAATACACACAACCTGGGGAAATATGTGTGTGTACGTGTTACATAGTATATTAGAATTATAATGTACCAAGTATAACACTTTTAAAATAGTTTTACAAAATCCCCAACTCAAAAACGCTATACTGTATCCTCTTTGCAAGTGAAAAAAAGGAATACATCAAAAGATTCAAACGCATCAAAATGAATGAACACATCAAAAGGCTGGTTCCAAGTCATCTTTCTGACCAAGGGAGAGGAAATCCCATCTGCTGATGTTTTCATGTATGTGAACTAAACCACCATGTGTTTATGATACAGCCAATTAGGAAATGACATTTATAACCCAGGAACAAAACTCAGTCCAGGAGAGGTGTTCCTTTTCACAAATAAAATGGGGGAAGGGATAGTGAGCGGAAACAACTCTTTACAATGTGGTGGCAAATCAACTGAGAACTCCTGAATAAAACGGATAGTTTGCTAGTGTGTGATGAATGTTGAGGCCTGTGAAGCCTCTGAGAATGAGGAAGGGGGCTTTTTGGTGGAGCCCAAGGTTTTTTGGTGGAGCCCGAGCCTGTTTCTCAAGATGATGGCAATGTTTTGAGTAGATTCACTGTCAGGGAAACAGAAAGTGGTTCTCATGTAAATCTGCCAGGGTTTGACTCTGAAAGGAATGTGGAGGAGACAAGAGTGTTGCCTAAAACTCAAAGTTTAGAGTTCAGAAGAGACAGCACAACGCAGAAACAAATTCATTGTTCCCAGAGTCTAAACAAATTCATTGTTCGGAGGGGGCTGAGAGCTGAGAAAGGGTCTATAGCAAAATTGCAAAGGGATATAATGAGCATGGTGATCAGATCAGGTAACAGTGTAAGGCCTTTTCGCGGACCAAAATTTCGGGGGGGGGTGATGTCATGCAGGTGTGAGAAAAAGTGATTTAGAATTCTTAAGCAATTTGAGCTAATGCTCGTCGTGAGATCAACATTGGATTTTCATGTGTCAAGTTGCCTGTCTTGGGAGCTCCGGGTTAGGAGTTCTGGTCTTTGTATCCTATTTTCCTGTTTAAGTTCAATGCCTCTTGATTGGATTCCAAATCTTGGTATAAGTTTTCAAGCCTTTGAATTATAGTTCATGTTCAAGTTTTCAAGTCTTTGGATATACTTTTGATTTAAGTGTTAAAAACCCTTGGGTTATAGTTTGTTTTTACCTTTTTGGATTCATATTCAGAGTTGGTCATTGCTATTTCTTTAGCTCAAGAATATCAAGCTTATGGATATAACTTTGAAAATGCTATTATAGTCTGGTTTTTTATTGTACCTTAGTGATTGCGTAGTCTGCTTATTTTGGAATGTCTGTTGGAATATTGCCTACTCTTTTTTGAAACTGCCTTTTCTATTATATATGCTTTTCATAATAAACTTATTACTTATGACCTGTGTGGTGTTTTACCGAAAAGGAGTCACACAGGAAGCTGGGCTGCAGCAACCAAAGGAGGAAAATAATCAATTTAATTTCAAAACGGAGTTTGCCTGAGCTGTATGGTAAACTTACTCTCCCAAACACTTGACCTGTTATGTGGGATGAAGTCAATAAATAATATCATATGAAGTCAATAATGAATACACATAGAGAGATATCCTGCTTCTTGGCAGGGGTTTGGACTGGATAACGCATGAGATCTCTTCCCACTCCATAATTCTATAATTTAAAGAGACTTGACAGCTATTCAAAGAATGGTGTTTTGCCACTCTGGGCACTGATTGGTGCAAGTTATGATCTGTGTGCTGATTGGTGGAGGTACACCATCCTCTGCTGCAACTGATTCGTTTCCTTGTCTGGTGGGAAATGGCTTGTAGCTGTTTTCTGTGTCTGCCTTCTTAAGGTGCGTGATGAAAGTAATGTGGGCAGGGTTAAGAGTTGATGGTCATTGATGGGTTTAATCCTCTCATATAGGTTTCCACAATGGTTCCAGGCTGAGGAAACCATGAGTGCCAAAACACCTTGATGGTCCCCAAGGAGAAACAAACACAAGAGAATTGGGTGGTTTGATGATCTTTCGAGGTGGTTGAAAATTAATTCTATATAGGTGGAAGGTGTTCATTGTTGGCCAGGAAGGCCAGTCACCCAAAGGAATAATTAGATTAGCCCTGTGTTCCTCCCAAGAAGTGCTTCTGCACTGGTGTTTCTAAGGGAAAGGTCATCCTTGAATGTCAGCCATTGGGACCTTTCATAGTGCCCCTCCTGGTCATGGGGTTTGGTTTCCCAAGTTTATTCATCCTCCATTTTGTAAGAGATAGTCACATGAAGTAGCTCCTGCCTAGAAAATCAAGCTGGGTGTTATGTTGCATGGCATTGCTAACAGCTGAGTTGCTATTTCAAAGCAGAATTAGGGTTTTGGAGCAGAGAGAAATCAGTAAAGAGCTCTTTTTTATTTTCCTGCAGCACCAAACCTATCATTAAGCAGAGTAAGCAATTTGTTTCCCAGAAACCGATATGGAAAATATTGCAAATTGTTAGCTATTAGTTTGATACTGTATTTTAGTGCAAAAAAATATGGAGAAAAGTGATTGGAGAATATGTAATTTGCTCAGCCTTAGGAAGTGGGTGCTATCACTTTAGAAAAATCGGTACTTTAAAATGTAAATTTGCTCTACCTCAGACACCAAACTCTCATGAGCTAGTCTTCCCTCTATGGTAATTGACTTGTCTTTTAACAATTCTTAAGTTTTCTGTGTGACTCCTTTTCGGTAAAACACCACACAGGTCATAAGTTTTGCTCCAGCACTTGACACTTCACAGGGAATACAGACATTCATCTTTATTGTGTTCCTTTGAGGAAAGAGCAAAACAATTGGCCTCTTATGGAATATCTATGTTTACTGTGTTTACCTTTGAGGAAAGAGCAAAACAAAAAAATGCCAAAAAACCATCAGTAGGAAACCTTCCTCCCCCCCCCTCCCCCACACAGACATCTTCATCGCCTTCATGGTCAGACATAAAATGACTATAGCATGGTATTTATCTCCATGCTATAGTGTTGGGTATCCACTTTAGGAAGATGCATACTTTTAGAGAGTAGAATACAGCAGAAACCATGCCAGGTAACAAAGGGCTATTTATTGTCCCAGAATATGAAAGATTGAAATCTAAGAGATGTATCACACAAGGGGCAGACTGGTATTGCAGTTAGTACACCATCTTTGGAGTCTATGGGTTGTTGTAGGTTTTTCGAGCTATATGGCCATGTTCTAGAAGCATTCCCTCCTGATGTTTCACCTGCATCTGTGGCAGGCATTCTCAGGGGTTGTGAAGTCTGTTGGAACTAGGAAAATGGGGTTTATATATCTGTGGAAAGTCCAGGATGGGAGAAAGAACTCTTGTCTGCTAGATGTAGATGTGAATGTTTCAATTGGCCACCTTGATTAGCATTTGATGGCCTGACAGTTTTTACATGTGGTTTGTTAGTGTCTGGGGAAAGTTTTTAGCTGTCCCTGATTGTGGTTTGTTAGTGTCTGGGGCAAATTGTTATCCCAATAACCCCATGAATGTGGGATATTGTTGAGGGGTGTTTAAATAATTAAGGCTGCGGACCACCCCTGATTGTTGCCTGCCCTGATTGTTTCTTTTCTGGAGTTCCTCTGTGTTTGAGTGTTGTTCTTTAAACAGTCTATGTGCATCCAACTATGTCTCCTGCCCATGATTCTCCCATCCCTAGCTAAGGACAGGTAAACCAATTAATAGTTCCCTATCCCACAATGTTTGTTTCACATCCCTTAGTGCAATTGGTCCCTTCCACTTCTGTTGCTGGGGGGGTCTCCTTCTCTCTCCCTCCCTCCCTCATTATTCGCAATATAGTTGTTTTCCTTCTATTTTGTACATATCTCTGGGGGTATGCTAAGATTAAAATGAAGTATCTGCAGAAGACAAGGTTACGTGTGTGTGTGTAAATGTGATCAGAGGACCACAGTTAAACAAATCTAGTGCAATTTTCTTTTGATGAGAGGTGAAATGTTGAAGGTGCTTAATCCAGTATGTATTCATTATCTGCTGCAGGAGACAAGGTTACAAGAGTGTGTGGAAATGTCATTGTAGGACCACAGATAGGTGAATCTAACACAATTTCATTTTGAAAAGAGGTGAAATATTGAAGGCACTTAATCCAGTATGTATCCATTAGGCATGATAACAAATCGAAAAATGGCGATTCTAAAATCAAATGGGGGATATTTTTTTATTAGTATATTAAAGACTTACAAAAAAATTGCAAAAAGTTCTAAAATGTAACTTAAGTATTAACGAAATTCTAAATTGGTTCTAAAGTAGGAAAAGCAGGGAAACAGTTAAAAATCAAGGGGGAACATTCCCTTCACCTCTGCAGTGCAATTAAGTGGAGCTGTACATGTATAACTTAAATATAAGAGGTAGTAGCTACTTGCTCTCTGGACAATTGTGAAAGTGAAGTACGATTCTCCCCCTTATTATTTCCCCTTTCCCTCCTTTCTTCCTTCTCTACCCTCTTCTTTCATTCCTTCCTTTGCTCTTTGGTTCCCCATCCCTTCTTTTCTCTATCCTTCCTTCCCTCCCCCTTCTCTACTTCTTCCTTTGTCTCCTTCCTTCCTTTGTTCACGTTTTATGTCCCTAATAGCAATTAAACAGAAAGATAGAGGTATAATATATAGACTTTCTACTGTGCTTTCTGCAACCGATCTTGCCTTTCTCAGATTGGCCTCTTTAGTCATCAGCGCTTGTAAAAGCGTGGGATGAGTCCTTCCTGAATCTTCGTTCGTGAAGTAATGCCGAGAGAGAGATATGTATTAATGCAGTGGTTCCTCATGTTGTGGTGACCCCCATCCATATTTTCGTTGCTACTTTATAATTTTGTTACTCTTATGAATTCTAATGCAAATATCTAATATGCAGGATGTATTTTCATTGTTACAAATTGACAAAAGTTAAAGCATAGGATTAATCACAAAAACAATATGTTTGGGGGAGGATGGACAACGGATGATGGGATTTGCAGTACCTTCGACCAATTCAGCTCTGACTTCCACAGCTGAGACCCCATGAATGACAGATCTGGACCAAACTTGGCACACAGAACCCCCATGACCCACAGAAAATACTGGAGGGGATTGGGAGGAATTGACAGTGATTTAGGGGAGATACCTCTGAACCCAAACAATCCTGGATCAGGACCAAACTTGGCATGAATACTCAATATGCCCAAATGTGAACGCAGATGGGGTTTGGGGAAAATAGACATTGACATTTGGGAGTTGTAGTTGCTGGGATTTATAGTTCACCTTCAATCAAAGAGCATTCTGAACTCCACCAATGACAGAATTGGGCCAAACTGGGATCCAGGCGAGGGCGGGGGGAAAGAGGAGGGGCAAAGGAGGAGGCAATCAGCTGATTGCCTCCTCCTTCGCCCCTCTTTCCCCCCCCGCGCTCGCCGGCGCCCTTGCTCACCCCCCTCGCCTCTCTCTAGCCCCGATGCATGGATCAAGGCTAGAGAGAGGCAGAGAGGGGCGCGGGGGCCTTTCTCCTCCTCTCTCGCCAATGACAGGCTGGCGAGAGAAGAGGAGAAAGGCCCCCGCGCCCTCTGCCTCTCTTTAGCCCCGATGCATGGATCGGGGGCTGAGAGAGGCAGAGAGGGCACGTGGGGGCCTTTCTCCCCCCTCTCGCCAATGGCAGGCTGGCGAGAGGAGGGAAAGGCCCCGCGCCCCTCTCTGCCTCTCTTTAGCCCCGATGCATGGATCGGGGCTGGAGAGAGGCAGAGAGGCGCTTGCCCTTTCTCCTCTCGCCAATGGCAGGCTGGCGAGAGAGGAGGGGAAAGGCCCCCGCGCCCCTCCCTGCCTCTCTTTAGCCCCGATGCATGGATCGGGGCTGGAGAGGGGCAGAGAGGCGCGCGGGGGGGCCTCCTCCTTCTCTCTCGCCAATGGCAGGCTGGCGAGAGAGGAGGGGAAAGGCCCCCGCGCCCCACTCTGCCTATCTTTAGCCCCGATGCGTGGATCGCGGCTGGAGAGAGGCAGAGAGGCGCCTTTCTCCTCCTCTCTCGCCAATGGCAGGCTGGCGAGAGAAGAGGGAAAGGCCCCGCGCCCCTCTCTGCCTCTCTTTAGCCCCGATGCATGGATCGAGGCTGGAGAGAGGCAGAGAGAGCGCGCAGGGGCCTTTCTCCTCCTCTCTCGCCAGCCTGCCATTGGCGAGAGAGGAGGAGGAGGCCCTCGCTCACCCCCCTCGCCTATCTCTAGCCCCGATCCTGCGGGAGCGAGGGCCCAAGTTTGCCCAGGCTGAGAGGAAAAGGAAGAGGCCGGAGGCTGTGAGGAATGGTGGGAGTTGAAGTCCAAAACACGTACCTGGAGGGCTGAAGCTGGCCCCTGCGATGGGGCATGGCAGAGCAACGGGGAAGAGAAGGGGGGGAAGCCTGGAGGACTACACTTTCCAGAATGCATTGCCTACCTAGCAGCAGCGTCACTTCCAGTTCCCCATAGAAATGCGGGAAAAAGAAGAAGCTGAATGAAGGCGGGAAGGAAATGAGGGGAGAAGACAGGGAGAAGAGTACAATAATTAATTAATTAATACTTAAGAATTTCTAACGATCCTAACGCAAATTGTTGGCCTCAAGGACCGTAAAAGAAAGTCTACTTCCTGGTTCGCGGCAGCGATACGTAAAACCTCAAAAGTCCCATTACATACGAATCTCTTACGAATCCTTTTAATTTCCGTTTCATTTTTCTCATGCCTAGTATCCATTATTTACTCTAAAATAAATAGTGGGGTGGGGTGATAAAATCTTTACCCTTATTCCCATTTTGAATATAGTACTGTATTTTTCGGGGTATTAGATGACTTTCTAACCCTGGAAAATATTATGGAAAGTCGGGGGTGGTCTTATATTGACGGGGTTAAAAAGTAAAAAGTACCCCTCCCAAGAGGAGATGATACAAGTGCCCATATGTTAGCAATAATCTGCCCAGAGACAGCAGAACAAAGAAAGAGCCATACTAAGGGTTAATGTGAAGAATGTTGTTTGCTGATAAGAATGAGTATATATACCTTGTAACTGCGTAGCTCGGGGGGATAGCCATTTTGTTTCTTGACCTACAATGGTCAAGGGCTATTCGCCCCAATACTGATCAGATTGAGATTAAAAATCTTTTTTGGATTCATCGGCCTTGGCTGAGTTCTTCCACCTTATGGGCTCTGCAACCAAGAACCCAAATTTCCGCTATAATATGCCAGGTATAAAAATGGGAGGCATAAAAAAAAATCCACGGTGCTTGGATTACAAACAGGGAAACCTACTACGGCATCGCTATTACAGCGGCTTGGATATATACCACCTGATATACTTACCTATTTTCCTGTGGACTTCACACCCTTCCTCGTTTGTTTTCTTCTTTCCCATCCGAACGACTGCCTGCCAGCCTTGAGGTACTGTAGCTGATTGTATAGTGCTTGGACTTTTACCATCATTTGGGACTTCCTTTATATATGAGACTAACACGCATACATACATCCTCTATATAGAATTATATATATGCTTACTATCATATGTCGATGCGTCTTAGCTCGGGACTCTTTGATATGAAATATATTATCACTATTTTTGATAAGTATGGTTCCTTGTGTTGTTACTTAGAGTAATTTCTACAGTACATTTACTTTGTGTGTACACCTGCAAATAGCGACATGGGAGGATATGGAGGGCCTTGGAAGTAGAGCAGGGAGAGTGGCGGCGGCACGGACAAGTCCTTTAGTGGTGTGGCCTGTGGAGGAGGAGGAGGGCGAAGGAAAGAAGCAAGGCCACCCGATCAGCTTCCTTGGGCCTAGGTGAGCTCGGTGGCCTTTGGAGGCTTCTGTCAGATGATCGGGTGGCCTTGCTTCCTTCCTCTCTCCCCTGGCTGTCTGGAAATGGCAACGTTGGAGAAGTTGGAGTAGGGCTTTGAAAGCAGAAAGGGGAGAATGACTGGGGCAGCCCAGCGGGCCTGGTGCTCCTCCTCCCTACACCCTCTCTCTGCCCTTCTCCTCCCCCTCTCTCCTCACGCCATGCTGTCCCCGCTGCCACCACCACTCTCCCCGCTCTACTTTCAAGGCCCTCCAAATCTTCCCATGTCGCATTTGTAGGCAGCCAGGAGAGTGAGGAAGGAAGCAAGGCCACCTGAACAGCTAGCAGAAGCCTCCAGCAGTCACCGGGCTCTCTCAGGCCCAAGGAAGCAACTCCAGACTACAACTCCCAGCAGCCCTGGACAGCAACGTGCCTTGGACACGCCTGCTTAGCCATTCTGGGAATCGTAGTTACTGAATCAAGAGAATTTTGTTAGAAGAGGGGTCATACAGTGAGTATATCCTTAACTCTATATTTTAACTTGAAAAGTTGGGGAATGGTCTTATACGCCCAGTCATCTTGTACCTCGGAATATACGGTACTTGCTTCTGCCTGAATTTCACACTTTCCAACATAGCATCAGGGCCAAAATCGAAGCAGTGTCCCCTCATTAACAGAAATAGCAGAAGGAGAATATGCTGGGAAAGAGAAGCTAGAAATCCCCATGGAGCTGGTTTGGAATGTTGTGGAAAGCTGCAGGAGTTGGGAGAGGAAGAAAGGCCTTTTGTGCTGGCTATGCAGCACTAATGCTCTAGGCCAGTAATTCTCAACCTGTGTGTCGGGACACCTGGGGGGGGTGTCACTAGGGGGGTTTCAGAGGGGTTGCCTAAGACTATCAGAAAACACATATTTCTGATGGTTTTAGGAACCCCTTTGACAGCAACTACAATTCCCAAATGACAAAATCAATCTCTCCAAACCCCACCAGTATTCAAATTTGGGCATATCAGGTATTTGTGCTGAATTTGGTCCAGATACATAGTCGTTTGGGTTCACAGTACTCTCTGGAGGTAGGTGAACTACATATCCCCTAAATCATTGTCAATTCCTCCCAAATCTCTCCAATATTTTCTGTTGGTCATGGGAGTTCTGTGTGGGAAGTTTGGCCCAATTCTATTGTTGGTGGAGTTCAAGGGGCTCTTTGATTGTAGGTGAACTTTAAATCCTAGAAACTACCACTCCCAAGGTCTATTTTGCCCAAACTCCACCAGTATTCATATTTGGGTATATTGAGTATTTGTGCCAAGTTTGGTCCAGATCCATCTTTGTTTGAGTCCACAGTGCTCTCTGGATGTAGGTGAACTACAACTCCAAAACTCAAGGTCAACGCCCACCAGACCCTTCCAGTATTTTCTGTTGGTCATGGGACTACTGTGTGCCAAGTTTGGTTCGGTTCCACTGTCAGTGGTGTTCAGAATGCTCTTTGATTGCAGGTTAACTATAAATCCTAGCAACTACAACTCCCACATGACAAAATCAATTCTTCCCCAACCCCAATTTGGGCATATGAGGAATTTGTGCCAAATTTGGTCCAGGGAATGAAAATACATCCTGCATATCACATATTTACATTATGATTCATAGCAAAGGCAAAATTACAGTTATGAAGTATCAACAAAAATAATTTTATGGTTAGTGTTCACCACAACATGAGAAACTGTATTAAGGGGTCATGGCATTAGGAAGGTTGAGAACCATTGCTCTAAGCATTTGACCAAACCTAAATTTTTTTTAAGTACAGACTTTTTCCATGAACATAGCCCAACAGGATACACAAGAAAATGGTGTAACATGGAGTGCTCCTGTTCAGGGTTCCAACTGATCCAATGTGATAGATTTACATTTAATGGCAGCTTCAAGCCCCCTGAACTACCAAGGCTACACCAACATTATTCTGGTTTTGATAGTCTGGTGAGTATTCTATGCTAGGGCGTGCAGGTGCTGTAACCCAGGCAAGCATAGTGGAGCACCATATGATAGAAAATCATTTGAGTTGTTGCATGCTTTCAGATTATTTTTGATCAATGGTGGCTTTAAGGCAAACCTATTGCAGGGAGATTTTCCCATTGCCTGCCTCTGAAGTGTGTGACTTGCCCAATTGCCCAAGTTCACGCAGTGGATAAGCAGGGATTCGATTCCTGGTCTCCTAGAGCAGTGTTTCTCAACCAGTGTGCCGTGGCACACTAGTGTGCCGTGAGTGATCATCAGGTGTGCCGCGAGAAAAGCTCTCTGCCCCCCTTCCTTCCCCCCTCCTCCAACCTTCTCCTGCTGCTTGGGAGAGGAGGAGGAAGGGACGGGCGGCGGCGAAGAAAAAGAAGAAGGGACCAGGGTACCGCCTCCTTCGGCCATTTCCCCAACCAGCCTCCAATCTGCCATGACTCCCACCATGACTCTCGCCCCTTGCTTGTTGAAGCCGCGTGGAGGAGGAGCCCCGCCTACTGAAGCCCGTCCACCGCTCATGCTCCTCCTCCTCTGTGAGAGAGCTGAAGCCGTGGGGAGGGGCATGACGCAGCCTGGCTCCGCCCCCTCCCCCCCGGCTTCAGCACTCCCACAGCTTCGCCAGCTTTGAGGGGGCAGTGCCAAGCCAGTGATGGCAGAGCCAGCACAATGCTGGCTTGCCCCCTCAAAGCTGGCAAAACTGTGGGAGAACTGTAGCTGGGGGAGGGGGTGGGGCATGCCGTGGCCTGGCTCCGCCCCTTCCCCCAGCTTCAGCACTCCCCCAGCTTCACCAGCCTTGAGGGGCAGTGCCAAGCCAGCGGTGACAGAGCCAGTACAATGCTGGCTTGGCACTGCCCCCTCAAGGCTGGCAAAACTGTGGGAGAACTGAAGCCAGGGGGAGGGGGGGGGCATGGTGTGGCCTGGCTCCTCCCCTGGCTTTGGCACTCCCAGCAGCTGCTCCCAGCAGCTAACCATCCCTCAGCCGTTCTTTACTGTGTTACAGTGTCATTTTGTGTCATTTTGGCTGGTGGTGTGCCCCCGGATTTTTTTAATGTTAAAAGTGTGCCGCGGCTCAAAAAAGGTTGGGAAACACTGTCCTAGAGTCTTCTGCAATAACCATGTAGTTCAATATGTTTTTAAAATATTTCTACTGTGAAATATAAAAGAGAATTTTCCCCTTCTTGGTGTTCATTTTGAAGTGAAAGGGAATGGCTACTAGCCATTCTTCACAGGCAACATGCCTTTGAATGTGACACTTGCTGGGAGAATAGTATGGTAGCCTTCCTACAGGCATCTGACTGACTACTGTGAAAATGCAATGCTGGTCTACATGGGCCTTTGATCTGAACCAGTAGGTCTCATCTTATGATCTTAATCATCGACCAAGTAAGCAATTATCTATCCAAAGTTCATTCCGTCAAAAGTCCAGTCCAGTGGGACTTTGGTCTCAGCTAGCTGTTGACTTGTTAACACTTATCTACTATTTTTACCCTAGTCTGATCATTTTCTAAAATCGCGTCTATCAGCAATGGTAAATGGCCATAATAAATCTGTAACGTTATGTGGAGGAATTTTTAGTTTAGTAGTAAATGTTCCTAAAATGGAAAGGAGTAATTTAAGTTGCAAGGCATTAAAACTGGTAAAGGAGGCAGACACAACCCTATGCTCACAAGATACTCAGCATTCAAGAACACATCAATAACAAGCAACTTTAGGTATATTTTAGGTTTGAGCCGCAGTAATAACCTGGACAGTTTCTCTTTATTAAGTTGTCATACTTGTTGTAAGCAGAGAGTCTTAAAGGAGCCAAGCCCAATTTAACTAAAAGTAAAGTTTATTTGCAGTGTCACAAAAACTCAAAAATTGGTCAGAATGACCCAAAAACACTTTAACTTCAGTATACAAATGAAAGTCACAAGAAAGCACAAACCCGCTGGTCAAAAAGAGTCTCTAACACAAAATCCGGATTATATCCCAAAAAAACCACTCCCCAAACCCAACACAAAGGAAAAAGCAAGCATTGAAGATCAAGCCGATGTCGTCATCCAAAAGGGGGAAAGGTAAGCAGCGAAGAAGCATCAACACTATCCAAAGTCAAGCCGAGGAGAAAGGCAGCAGAGCAGAGTAGTTCAAACCGGTCTGGAATCACAACGAGGAGCAAGGCAACAAGGCAGAGTGGTTTAAACTGGTTCAGCGTCACAACGAGGAAGCAGGAACAGCTGCAGCAGCAACTAGCACACAGGGAGCAAATACAGTGTAGCCAAACAAAGGAAACTTGGTGCAGACCCCAACCGATACAATACCCAAGTCAGTGAAGGAAGTCCCAGGTTCAAAACTCACACCCAAGAATCAGTCCACAACGACACAGCAACACAGCAAGGCAGGATACGGACAGCAAAGCGACACTTTGCCAGCTGCAAGGGAATGGTTACTTCCAAATCCCCTTTATTCAAAGTTCTTCCTCAGAACTAGATGGGGCCAACGCTTCATCATTATGCCTTTCACCTGCTAATACAGCTTCACGTGCTTCCCTTTGTCTCTCATGCCAATCCCCGCGTCTTCTGCTACGACTTACATCAGTCCAGAATGAAGCCTGATTCTTCATTCTGTACTCCAGTTCCCATCCCCAGCAAAATCCCGTATATGAGTCACTACTTGTTGGTTCTTCGCAGATATCACGTATCTCTTGTACTTTGGTCCAATCCATGTCATTGGACACATCTTCAGAACTACACAAACTCCCATCTCCCTCTCCCATAGACGGCTCCTCATATCACACCCATCATCCCCAGAAATCCCCAGAAATGATTCCTCGTCAGAGGACACATTAAGTATTTGCCTTATCGGTTTTTTTTCTTGTTCCCCATCACGAGTAACCCTTTCCATTCCTGACTCCAGTCTCCACTCCTTCAGCCCTACATTCAGATTCAACTACAACAATACTTTAGAGTCAATATATGAGGGTTATCCAGAAAGTAAGGATACAAGATTTTTTTAAAAAATACAAAGAATGAATATATTTTAATAAAACTTACATGAATTGGAGCATAGTTATTACATTATTTTTCTGCACAATCTCCATTCTGTTCAATACATTTTGTCATCTGTGGGACGTGTTTTTGATGTCTGTGTCATAGAAGTTTCCCTCTGCCTTTTTCAGCCAGTTCATCACTTCAGTTTTCACCTCGTCATCATCGGAAAAGTGTTTTCCACCAAGGTGTTCCTTCAATTTAGTGAACAGATGATAGTCACTGGGTGCAAGATCAGGGCTGTGAGAGGGGTGGCTTAAAACATCCCAACCAAATGAAGTCAACAATTTTTGTGTTGCATGAGTGATGTGCAGATGCACATTGTCATGAAGGAGACAGGCTCCCGCCATCAGCATCCCATGACATTTGTTTTGGATGGCTCTCTGAAGTTTCTTCATGGACTCACAATATATTCTGTATCCATTTTGTCACAGGCTGCCTTGACGTTATGTCTTCTCCATAAACCGAAATGATTTCCCGATGAATCGCAGTGGCGTTTATGCCCTTAGCACTTAGGTAGTGTATTACAGTGCAAACTTTGCACTTGGAGGGAAACAGAATGAGGACGCTGATCTCTAACCTTCACCACAACGTCAGTTGATGAGCTACCCATCTATTTGACTATTCATCCATTTATCCCATGGCAAAGCTCCTACTTCTTGTACTGTTAATTAAACTGAGTCCTGGCTCTGACTGACAGCAAAGCAAGTGGAGAATGAGTTTTGCAGGCTCTGAAACTGCTAGCCTTAGAGACTGGCACTGCTCGTTTGCTTCCACTGGCTTGCCGCTACACAGCAGCGATACCAACTTGGCCCTTTTCTGCCAAAGCGGTCTGGTGTCTCACCAAACTACAACTCCCAGGATTGCATAGCCTTGAGCCATGGCAGTTCAAATGGTGTCAACCTGCATTAATTTTACAGTGTAGATGCAGGCCAGGGTTCCTCAGTGGGAACATTTTTTCTTTTCTTTTAAGGCCCCATCTACTCTGTCATATAATGCAATTTCAAACTGCATTAAATGGTCAGTGTAGACTCATACAATGAGTCTAACTGCACCAAATAGCATTATATGAGTCTACAATGAGCACATAATTCAGTTTCAAACTGCATTATATTATAATATAGATGGGGCCTTGGGTCCTTTCTACACTGCCATATAATCCATATTATCAAAGCAAATAATCTATATTCTCTGCCTTGAATTGGATTATATGAGTTACATTGCCATATTATCCAATTGAAAGCAGATAATCTGGATTTTATATGGCAGTGTAGAAGAGTAGGTTTCACCACCACAGTATTTCCCCCCTCAATATCATTAATATCATATTATCACCATAATAATGCTACTATTACCATAATAATGCTAGTATTAACAACCAAACATTTTTGAGGTGGGGAGAACAAGGACATGGAGGGGGGGGGGGGAGAGATATAATTCAACAGGACAATCCTAGCTGTGTGCATCTGTTCAGAAACAAGCCCTGTTAATATTAATTGCATTATTCAGTTGGGAATTTAACAAATCCACATCGTAGTTTCATGGTTTTCTTTGTTGCAAGGGACAAAAGAGCAAGAATTGGAAAGCTAGAGATGGAGAGCAAGCAAACCCATCTATTTGACTATTCATCCATGTATCCCATGGCAAAGCTCCCACTTCGTGTACTGTTAATTAAACTGAGTCCTGGCTCTGACTGACAGCAAACCAAGTGGAGAATGAGTTTTGCAGGCTCTGAAACTGCTAGCCTTAGAGAGAAGCCATTAACAAGTTAAAGAACTGTCAGACATTCAGAATAGGGGGAAAATGCAGTATCAAATAGTCAAATTGTTTGTTTGTTTGTTTTGTGTCAGGAGTGACGGTGTGAGAGAATTAGCCATCTGCAAGAACGTTGACCAGAAGACGCTTGGATGTGTTACCATCCTGTAGGCATGGGAAGCTGGAACTGACAGACGGGAGCTCACTCTGCTCACCGGATTCAAACAGCCGACATTTTCGGGACGCCTGGATGTTTTGATATTTTAACATGCTTGTGGGAGGCTTCTATCATGTCCCCACATGGGGAGCTGGAGCTAACAGTGTGAGCTCATCCGTGCTCTCCCCAGATTCGAACCTCCAACCTGTCAGTCTTCAGTCCTGCCAGCACAAGAGTTTAACCCATTGCACCACCGGGGGCTCTAGTCAAATAGTTGAACATCCCTTATCTGAAATTCTGAAATCCCAAATAATTCAAAAGATATTCACAAGAGTCATTGAGACAGTGATACCTATGGTTTCTGATGCTTTGTTGTTGCACATAAACATTGCTTCAGGTATTCAATTATGAAACATATTGGACATAAAATTACCTTCAGGCTATGTGCATAATGTATATGTGAAACCTAAATGAATTTCTTGTTTAGTCTTTGGTCCCATCTCCAAAATATTTCATTGTGTAGATATTAAAGGACAGTTACAAGGGTTCCAGAAAGCACATGTAGCAGCCAGGTTGCCACCTTTGCCTTCTGGCATGTGCCACCTGGGATGATGATAATAATATCTTTATTTTTATACCCCACCAACCATAATCTCCTCAAGGGGACTTGGGGCAGCTTACAAGGGAGAACCCCAAAAATTAGAAATAGAACACAACCAATTAAAAACATCAGATAAAATATGAAAACAATCACAATTGTAAATATCAAAACAATATGGCTGAGAAAAAGAACATAGTTTCTCAGTCTAACTAATGTTGTACCTGATCCTGAGAATTTCTTTTTGGTTAAGAGCTAATGGAGTCATTTGAACATTTGATTATGACTACAGGAGACCAGGGTTTAAATCTCTGCTTGGCCATGTAACCCACTGTGTGGCTTTGGACAAGTCCCACTCTCTCAGCCTCAGAAGATGGCCATGGCAAACCTCCACTGAACAAATCTTGCCAAGAAAACCCTGTAATAGGTTTACTTTAGAATCCTCATAAATCAGGGAAAAATTTAAGGCACACAACAACAACAACAACAACAACAACAACGGTACAGATTCTTAGCATGGCACTCTTTATAGAACTACCTAAAATCTCTCCGAATTCCCCAGGGAGGAGAAAGAACGTGTTAAATCTTTGTGGCTCTGTTGCAAAATTAATATTATCATTCAGTCCAAACAGGGTAGAAACCAGTCTAATTTTATTGCCTTCTTTTGAGGAGACTGAAATGAATGTTAAGGTGATTACTTGGAACTGAATTCTACTCTGAGTGCTGGCTCGGGGCTCCATCAATGTTATAGCTTTGGTTCAGTCCACTTAAGAGAGTCACGTAATAGTTGTTGCTGCTGGGATCAGGTTTCCACTGCTATTCCTGGACATCCCCACCCTATGATGGAAGGTGAACATACTTTACTGTTGATGAGTCATATTTATGACAGAGTTGGTAACGGCAGCACAATGTGAGGTTTCAGCAAATAAACAACCCTTACTTTCTTCCCAGTAGGGGAACTGGCAGAAAGGGCCAAAACATCAAAATGATTGTGCAGATTGGGGAGTAGCCTTTCTCCACTAATGATAGCAATTAAAATTCAAACAAGAAGGCTAATTAGAGAGAGAATGCCAATTGGTACATTCTGCTGATTTGATGCCATCATTGTTCATATAAATCAGCTGGATGCTGATCCAAAAGTGCTAACAAAGGTGGCTTTTATTAAATGCAAAGAGAGAGGGCATGATCCAGGAAATGTCTGAACATAATTAAACATGTTTTTGTTGGTTTCTCCGTTGATATAAATGACATTTTTAAAGTGCTTAATTGTAACAAAATTGTTACAATTATACAGCAAAATGAATTATTATTATTATTACTTGAAACACAACAAGATTGGTACACAGCGAACAAGATCGCTATGCTGGTTGTTGTATTGGATCACACATCAGACACTTCCCTAGTGTCTAGGACTATGTGGCGTATCAGTGAATAATGCACACAGATCCTAGTAAGATGGCCTTCTGCAGCTGACAGATGGTAATTTTGTCAGCACCGATTGTGTTTAAGTGCAGGCCAAGGTCTTTAGGCACAGCAACCCAGTGTGTTGATCACCATTGGGACCACCTTGACTGGCTTGTGCCAGAATCTTTGCAGTTCGATCTTTAATTCCTCATATCGTGTCACCTTTTCCGGTTGTTTCTCTTCAATCCTGCTGTTGCCTGGGGTTGCAACATCAACGATCCATACTTGGTATTATTATTATTATTATTTGATAGACAACAAGATTAGCATATAACTGTTATTATGTTTATTTATACCCTGCTTTTTCTCTTCACAAGGAAGCTCGAAGCGGCTAAATTATCTTTGGGTGTGTTTACTCCTTGATAAATAGAGTGAGTATTTTGTTGGCCCTGGGCAATTTCCCATCAAACATTCAAGTCAGTCCTATTAAATAAGGACCCCGATGGTGCAGTTGGTTAAACCACTGAGCTGCTGAACTTGATGACCAAGAGGTCACCAGTTCGAATCTGAGGAGTGGGGGGAGCTCCCACTGTTAGCCCCAGTTTCTGTCAACCTAGCAGTTCGAAAACATGCAAATGTGAGTAAATAAATAGGTACCACTCTGGCAGGAAGGTAAAGGCGCTCCATGCAGTCATGCCGGCCACATGACCTTGGAGGTGTCTATGGACAGCACCAGCCCCTCACCTTAGAAATGGAGATGAGCACCAACCGCCAGAGTCAGACATGACTGGACTTAATGTTGGGGAAAACTTTACCTTTACTAGGGACTTGCCTGGGATCCATTTGGGGGGGGGGGGTTGCCCACTCTTTAATCTTTTGTCAATCTTTTATTTATGGCTATCTTTACAGAGTTGCTCTTTCAGCTTATTTGAGAATATCAGCCGATATATGTTTACTCATATAACTGAGATAGATAGATAGATAGATAGATAGATAGATAGATAGATAGATAGATATAGATATTTCACAGGGAATGCTTTGAGATCTATGGAGGCAACACTGTTGAGGAAAAAAACAGAAAAGCTTAATACAAGTCACTCACTCTCCATTGCGTGGAAGGCTATGACAAACTCGTCCTGAACAATTCTTGCTAAGGAAACCACATGCTAATTTTGCCTTAAGGTTGCCAAAAGGCAGAAATAATTTGAAGGCACAAAATAACAAACTTCCAGTGACAGCTAGCTGTTTCCATGACAATAGTTGCTAAATTTCGTCCAGATTTTAGTCCAGCTCTGAAGGATCTGTCTCAGAGAATAAAATTGGCACACAGAGCCTCCATGACCCACTCTGCATCCTGGTATGGTTTTGAAGATTTGGACCATGGATGATGGGACTTGCAGTATCTTCACTCACTTCTTGACACCTCTGCAACCAACACCAATGACTGATCAAGATCAAACTTGGCACACAGAGCCCCCTGACCCACTATTTGTTCTGGTGCAGTTTGTAGGAGGATGGACTATGGATGATGGAACTTGTAGTACCTTCACTCACTTCCTGAGACCACTGCAACCCTCACCAATGACTGATCAAAACAAAACTTGGTGCACAGAGCCCCCATGACCAACTCTACATTCTGGTGCTGTTTGGAGGAGAATGGACCCTGGACAATGGGACTTGCAGTACCTTCACTCACTTCCTGAGAGCACTACAACCCAAACCAATGACCGATCAGGACCAAAGTTGGCAAAATAGTTCTGGTACAGCTTTGAATAAAACCATCAATATAGGAGCCAACAATACCTCCCAAATAGCTAACTTTTAAACCAAAGTATGGATCTATTAGAATACTATTAGCCCAAAGTGCACATTCTCCCATCAGTGAAGACATAATTTGATTACTTTGTGTAGTCCCAAGAAAAGAAATTGCAGAGGACTACAAGACTGCAATTTTCCGCTTTCCAATGGAATGCATTCATATCTGAGTGCTTTCCATACTTGTTTTTATGCAAAATAATTGATGGCGTTTCTATTTCAGGGGAACAAAGGACTTGATAATATTCAAGCATTTCTCAAGGAAGCAGAAAATGCAGAAGTCATGTCTTTATGTTATTTTATGCCTTCAAGTCATTTTCTACTTATGGAGACATTCATGATAATAACCTCTCTCAAAGTTTTCTATTGACCGCCTGGGTCCATTATCTGCTTTCTGCCCATCGATACCAGGAGCACCAGTTACCACTGATCATTCCCTACTTTGCAGAATCTGCTACCCAAGGAAGCATCTCCTTTTGTCCAATTTTAGAGCTGGTCCTACTTTCTGCCCCAGTGTAATGGTTTACTGCGCCAAGAAATATATGTTTAAGATGATATCTATGTATCAACTGGCTATACCAACCTCACAAAACACGCTGCTGCCACACCCAGCAGTCAGGCCGCTGTGAACATTTTGGACCGAGGTGTCAGACTGTAACCTTATCTCTAGCAGGCGTCTATTTCAATTTCTCCCTGCGGATATTATACTGGCAAGAGCACCCTGACATATTTAGGTATGTGAAATTCAAAGAGAAGATGGAAAATATTTTTACTGCATGTACTGTATGCAACAAATGTCAGGCTGAAGATGTGGGACTTTCAAGTCTATCTCCCCTTTATGTCAGTCAACACTCTCCTCTTCACTTGCCTGGGGCAGCACAGTTGCAACACATTCAGGTGTTTGGCACGGCAGCAGCTGAGTTACATGGGGCGCTTTAGAAATTGTGGAGCAAATCAGAAGAGAAGCAGATACAACAGAGTGCTCTGGCTACTGTCAGAGCTCTCTCGTACCTTTTTGGAGGGAGGAAGAAAGAAACCTTTCTTAGAGAACTTACAATTATATTGGAATGATCATATTTCATCAGTTCTAAGATAATATTAATTATAATAACAATCCTTTATTTATATTCCACCCTATCTCCCCGGAGGGTCTCAGGGTGGATTCCAAACATAAAAGGCAAGCATTCAATGCCCAGTCACAATAAGAATACATCCATAGTAACTAAATTTGGCAGCCCAACATATAAAATCAAATTATGACTTAACAACTAAAATTAAATTTAAAATATACAGTCTGTTATATCAGGCATAAAACACAACATCAAACATCAAACAGAAGCATCAATTTCCCAGTTCCTTGGGGACAAATAGATTGCTCAAGATACCTATAGAGCTGGTGGGGCGAACAGGATACAGATGGTAGGTATTAATCAGTGGTACTCTTCCTCCTCCTCACAAGCCAGTGAACAAAGGTATGTCTTCAGCTGTTTCTTAAAAATGGAGAGGGACGGGGGCATCTTTAACTCCTTAGGAAGGGAGTTTCAGAGGTGGAGCATGGCCATGAAAAAGGCCCTTTCTCTCGTTCCAACCAGCCATGCTTGGGATGGCGTTGGGACTGAGAGGAGGGCCTCCTCCGATGACCACAGTGTCCGAGTTGGTCTATAGTGGGATATGCGGATCATCAAATAGTCTTCCATTGATTGGAAAATGCATAGTAATTTCATTAGCACAAATTGGGTGGGAAGGGTGTGTGTGGTTACGATAGATGATGGATAGACAGACAGACAGACAGATAGACAGACCATCTGCAGTTCTAAGATGCACCCCATTTTAGATGTGTTTATATGGGGGGGGAGTTAATCTTAGATTTATTTATTTATTTATTTATTTATTTATTGCTTTTCCCAACCCCTGGAGGGCTCAAAGCGGTTCACAACAAAGTAAATGGCAAAATGCAATGCCTCACTAAATAATAAATAGTACAACACATAACTAAAATAGCATATAACAATAGATTAAAATCAGTAAACTATAAAACATCAGACATCGACAAACATAAAACATAGTATTGAAGAAGCGCAGTATCTGAACACCATCTCCACTATCTGCAGAGAACCAGACAAGTTCCTAAATATAATGCAACATACTCTCTTCATTTGCAAGTTACTTCTATTGCTAATTTCAAAGTAGTTTATACTTAGTTGAATCAAGGAGGAAACAGAACCCTGCCACTTTCAATATGTGCAGACAAAAGTGAACTCTGAAACTCACTCCCAAAAGAATTAAAAACTACATCCTGCAGCATAAAAAGAGAAAGGGTGGAGAGAGGAAATATAGCAACACCTTTCAGATTAATTTTAACCATAATTTATCTATTTCTTCCATATAGTCAGACATAAATAAAAGCAATGGAAGTTTATGAAAGGGATAGAATTCTAGAACGTGTAAAGTGCCTCTCCCTGTTTCCAAATAGGTCTATTTCTGGGTCTTATTGGGACATATAGGAGGCCTCTGATTCTTTTATACAGGATTATAGAAGGGAAAGCAGTCCTTCAGATACCCTAATCCTGAGCCATAAAGGGCTTTAAAGGTCATTACCAGCACTTTGAACTGAGGCTGGGAACAAACAGTTGTTCCAATAAGGAGGTAACACATTCCATAAAAGGCAGGTCCTGTTAATAGCCATTTCCCCATTCCAAAGGTCAGGATTACCAGCCTGAGTGATAGGAAAATCCTTAAGAGCTGTCAGAAAGCCACAACTAGACATCCATTTTAAAGGACTGTTATGCACAAATCAGCCATTAAAAATCCTTGATATCACACACACACACACATTAAAATTAAGATAGTAACTCCCCGTCTGAATGAAATATTAGGGTGCCATTTAGACAAAGTTAATCTATCCATGCCAATTCGACTGTATTAATTTGTTTAGCTCCCAAAGTGCCACCTTCTTACTCCAGCTCCAAAAACCATGCCTTCCTGAATGAGAGAGATTAGAAATGTAAAGATATAGAAGTTTTTGGAAAGACTACGTTAGATCCAAATGAAGGAGAGCAAGACTCTAATGCTCTATGTCTGGACCCATATTGCTAGATTTAGCATATATGTGTTAGATTTAGCAACCTTATACCCAATAGTTGCTATTTGGCATTATAGTGACCACTTCTTTGTTTGCTTGCTTATTACGCCCATTCTGTTCTTGCACTGCTCTAACCTGCAAACTATTTTCTTCTCTTAACTCCATATGACCATGCGTTTGACTGTGCACAAGTAATAATAATAATAATAAGCATTCTGGCAATTAAAATGTCATTTTCATGTAAATAAGACACAACCTCTTCACACGGCCAGAGAAAAGGAAGGCGTGCAGGGTGCCATGCATAAAAGAGGTCCAATGTTTGTTTCTTCTCTGCTACATCCAGTAGTAGAGTGAGCATGGGACAGGTTGTTGTTCAGTTCGTCTTACCAATTTGATTACTTTGCTTAGAGAAATCTAGGCTACTATTCTCTCTCAACTTTTACAACACACTTGTCACTGAACTTGAATGCATGCGCACTTTGTTGCTGTTTTTTAGAGTCAAGTCATGACATTTGGAAACACATAGAAGTAGAAATTAAAAGACTGAGGAATCTGACAACATTAAAAAATCTAAGCTTACTATAAATGAAGAATTTTGCCCTCTGCCTATCTAACATTTCCTCCTACATTTCTTATCGGTTTTGGATAACCATTATATCAAAGCTTCCTGTACACTTTGAGTTGTTTTCTGCCTGTATACAGTAGTGTATAATTTATAGTAGCTATAGCTATGATAAGCTAACACTATGTACATGGTTCGACATAATAAAATGAATATTTGCAGTTACATATGTGGACTGGAGCTGAAATCAAGCTACTCCAACTTAAACCAAACATTTATTAGGGTGTTCTTATACTATAGAACAGTGGTTCTCGGTTGATCCCAAGATGTTGGTCCCCAAACGTTTTGGCCTTCAACTCCCAGAAATCATAACAGCTTGTAAACTGGCTGGGATTTCAGGGAGTTGTAGGCCAAAACACCTGGGGACCCACAGGTTGAGAACCACTGTCCTAAGGGAACATAACAAACACGGAGCACCACTACCTTCCCACAGAAGTGGTACCTATTGATCTACACATATTTGCATGTTTTCGAACTGCTAGATTGGCTGAAGCTGTGGCTAACAACAGAAGGTCACCCCGCTCTCCGGATTTGAACTGTCGACCTTTCAATCAGAAAGTTCAGCAGCTCAGTGGTTTAACCTGCTGCGCCACCAGGGGCTCCGGTAGCACTCCAGAAACATCTAGGAGTGATATATTAAAGTCACTCCACTGGCTGCCAATTAGTTTCTGGGCAAAGCACAAAGTGTTGGTTTGGAGGTTTAAACCTCTATATCAGTGGTTCTCAACCTGTTCATCCCCAGATGTTTTGGCCTTCAACTCCCAGAAATTATAATAGCTTGTAAACTGACTGGGATTTTTGGGAGTTGTAGATCAAAACACCTGGAGGACCCACAGGTTGAGAACCACTGCTTTAGAATGAATGCAGTTTGACATCCTTTAAAGTGCTGTGGCTCAATACTATAGAATCCCTGGGTTTGCAGTTTGCTGGGGTGCCATCTCTATTTGGCAGAGAAGACTAAAGATCTTGCAAAACTACATCTCCTATGATTCCATAGCATCGAGCCATTGCAGTGAAAGTGGTGTCAACGTGCATTAATTCTACAGTGTAGGTGTACCCCTAATGCCAACAGAATGAAAGAGGTTGATGATCATTCCAAAAATTGTAGCCTATTAAAAGATTCAAATGCTAACCAGAGCTTGGGAAAGTTGTTTCTTTTCTTTTTCATTTTTCTTTAGACTTTAACTCTCAGAATCCATGATTTGGTCATGCTTGATAATGATGCAATATGTGCACCGAGTAAGTGATAATCCTGAAGATGGATTTTAAGTCCAATTTGTAGATGGTTATGGCCTTGCTCCTGGGTCACTAGGTTAATAAGTCTTAGCTTAAGTAATGTGACACAAAATGCAGAGAAGGTAAACATGACTAATTGAAAGGCCTCAACCAAAGAGCTAGTAGATATCTTTAGTGAAATTTCTGCAAGTGTTGATCAGAAATTATTTTTACATATTTCGGTGGAGTGGTGATTACACCAGAAAGTTCAAGAAAAAAATCCAGTGAAGAAGATAGTTCTCTCAGAGCTTGTGTTGTTTTTGTAGTCAAGAATGTGATACCACTTCTAATTCGTCATTCAGTGGCAGTGACTGCCAACTAGCTTATCAATTTTCAGGGTCAAGAATAACATGGCGCCTTCATGCCACTGGGGAAACTCCTTTTGGCACATGCAAATGCCATTTATTACTCTGGATTTGTTTTCAATAGAGTAAATATAGTAAACAACAGTGTCATTTCGCTCCCTAACTTTTCCTTGCAGAACTCTATTCAGTCCTCAGTGTTAATGGATACAACTCAGAGCAAATTGTAAGACACACTGAATCATAACACTTATTCTTTTAATCCCATGTTAAATAAATTACTCCTTCATTCTGAACTGCCTGTAGCAACATTACAAGTGTGTGCTGAAATACTATAGCATCATTTAATTTCAACACACAGTTATCCAACTCATTAAATTTCAAGGTCGTTGACTTGAAGAAGTATCAAAATAGTAACTGGATGGAACTTCTTTGCTATGCAGCAGCTACTTTCCCCCCTTGTTCTCAGTACTTCTGAGATTTAACCCAATTATCCCAAGGCAAAACCACACCATACCTTCATTTTCTCCTTCCAAACAGTGTCTCTTGTTGAAGCTTCTCCCTTATGTTTTCCTAAGTCCATTCCCAAAGCAGGAAAAGATTCAGATCCCACCAAGATGTGACTTCCCAGGCACCATGACTGCACGTACTCAAGTTGTGAGACAGAACTGTATCAGGCTGTCCGGATGATAATTTCTTGTTAGCTGGGTTTCCATTTATAGACGGAGAAAATTCACAAATAGAACCCTGGCAGGGAGGTAGGCAACTGGCTTCAGATAACAATAAATGCCATGTTGGCATCCAATGAGTCGGGCTTTATCATCATGTCATGCTAGTTATTTGCAACTAAGGAAGGGGGAAATCTACCAGTTTCTTTTTCTTCCACATGCAATTTTACTTTTTATCTCAAATTCTTTTCCAGAACAGTAGAAAGAAATTGGAGGATTTTTGTAAATCAAACAAGTTTGTTAAACAAAGTTCTGGCTAAATTCAATAGGTATGGCAATCAGATCCCAACATGGTAAGGATTATGTTGCAACCCAACTACCAAAGAGGTGTTAATGATAAGGTCGAGGCTAGATAAATCTGTCTGTTTGAGACCAACTGAGACATTGCTGCATTGGCTTTGCTTTCAGCCTTTCAGGGTATTTAGCCTCACAACTCCAAGCAGCAGTTTGACAACAACAACAACAACAACAATGTATAAGAAGGAGAAACACATACTCAAAATCATTTAGCAGTGGTTTAAACAGAAACAATGAGGTTTTGGCATAACATATATATAAAATTATGATTTTTTTTTTGGTCACAATTATACATATAGCAAAAGTTTCTCCTGATGCCCACTTAGCCATATGAATGCAATGGACAAAGACTTGTATCTACTTTGTTTGCCTATTTGTAAGGCTATGTAATACTGATGATGAGAATAATACTATTATTTCCACAAGATGGAACATCAAACATACAGAATCAGAGAGAGACAATTAAAACAACATTATGAATACGTATAAAGCCTCTAACTCCCCACCAGCCACCCAGCAATCTCACACACAACTCTCAGTTTAATTCAGTGCATCGGAGGAAAGTCTTTCAAAATCTTGTGAAAATGTGAAATCCTTCTCCAGCTAGAGGTCTTGATTAGATTGTACTTGCCTCAATATCATCACACCAACATTTTCTTTTTGTATTTCCTACCTGCCCTTCTGCATTTGTATAGATGGCTATCTACATAGGCTTCATTGCATGCATCAGATGGCATGGATTTAATTCCATGAAAGCTTATGCTGAAATGTATAAATTAGTCACCAGATCCCTGTCTGATCTAGGAAGCTAAGCAAGGTAATTCCTGGTTTGTACTTGTATGGGAAGCTGTCAACAAAAACCAAGTCCAGTAAGCTATATTTAGAGCAGTTTACCAGCTTTTAGTATTTCTGGGAGTTGAAGGCCAAAACATCTGGGGACTCACAGGTTGAGAACCACTGTTTTAGAGGGAGGAGGTGGCAAAACCACATCTTGAATTTTCCTTTCCTAAGAAAACCCTATGAAATGTATGGAGTCACCATACGCTGACAAGTAACTTGAAAAAACCCAAAAGTGGATACAAATATATTGCTACTTCTACCTATAGCCCCATCCCACCTTTCCTTCTTAACTCTGGGAGAATAACTCTTCATCTATTAAATATTATCTCACTCTTTTATTAATTGTACAGCTATGTTTTGGTTATAGTCTAAAAGAACTAACCCACCTCTGTAAGCATTGTCTTCAAGAAAATCCTCCATAAAATATTCCCCAAGGGTTCATTTGTGTTCAGTGGGCAAATTCAAAATCTTTATGAGAGGACACTGGAGGAAAATGTCAGTCTTAAACCAGCAGCCATGTTTACATAAACCATTTTATTAAACCTCAATATTGTTTTTAATGCAAATTTACAGGAATGGAAACCAAACAACAATCAAATTGAAGAGTGTGTGTGGCTCACGTAGACCTTCTGAATTTATAGAGCAGGATCCAGAGGGCAAATGCTTTATATCACTTGAATATTAGCTTACAACTCCCAGAAATCCCAGCCAGTTTACCACCTGTTAGGATTTCTGGGAGCTGAAGGGCAAAACATCTGGGGACCCACAGTTTGAGAACCACTGGCTTAGGGGAACTTGCAAAACGGTACAAAAGAGCCATGAAGAGTTGGCAAGAAGAGGAGAGAAGCAAGATGCTATCCAAATTACCAGGAAGAAAGAATAATTAAAAATTCAGTTCACATTTTTAATATGGGAACAAAAGCACTGACATTTACAGACAGAAGTTATTTACAATTCATTTAGGTGTTATTGCAATCAGGTAGGTATATTGTTCAACTTTCTTCAATTTGTGCCAATTTTCTATAGTAATCTGCTGATTACAAAATCAGTGGTGAACACAGGACCAAAATCCACTCTCAAAGTGTTCGGCTCTGATTATTCAGTCAGATATACAAATGAGCTAGTCTTATGCAGAGAAATGTATTGCTTAATTAAAATCACAAGTTATTCATTGCTCTTGCACATTACATCAGAGGCAATGAAAACAAATCAGAGCAACGTTGGAAAACAGAAGTCATTCCCCCATATATTACTTTGATGGTTTTAAAGAAAAGTTTCTCATTAGCAGAATTGTGTAATTTAACAGATCAATCCACCTGTTCTTTTTTATTGTGAAGTGGAACCTCTACTTAAGAGCACTTAAGAGCTTTTGAGTTGAGAGCTGTTGCTTGGCTTGAGTTGTGCTTTGAGATAAGAGCAGCATTTTCAGAGCTAGAGGGAGTGCTAGAGCAAGAGTATAGGGCTTTAGGCTTCAAGGGAGCAGCCTCCATTCCTTGTGCTGTTGTCTATTTTGGGAGATTGCTATGTGTGCTGCTCTTGTCCACTTTGAGGAACATTAGGTTAATTGATTTTGTGTGGTTTTTATTCCTGGTGTGTTTGGCTTCATGAAGAGAGGGAGGGAGAGAGCAAGGGATGGAGAGAGGCTGGAATTAGTAGTACAGTATGAAGAAAATGATGCTTCTGCCTCTTTACTTTGTGCTTTGTGCTTCCTTGCCACAGCTTTGTGCTTCTACCATTGATCTTTCTTTTTTATTGTTGAGAGATAAGAGTGTCTTGAGTTAAGTGCTCAGTCACAGAACAAATTAAACTCTTAAGTCAAGGTATCACTATATTTCTTTTTTTTAAAAACTACAAAGTCGTTTTTAAAAAATCAATAAAATAATGTACAGTTGCTTCTCGCAAAGAAGAAAACATTAATTAAAGACACCAAGGCAAAGGAAACTGCTTTTGTAGTAATGGAGTCATAGGATACTACAGGAAGCCACCAATTCAAAGGGCAAAATCTGAAACTACTTTAAAAAGAAAAGAGAAAGAAGGAAACTGCTAACTAAACAGTGGGAGAATCTGAATACATATGAACATTTTGTTTGTGGATACAAACATCAGATAGAGTTTTAAGGGGAATATGGTGCTATTTTTAGGCCCACTTGGAGCCACAATTTTAATTCTGCTTTCAGCTGATGGATACATGGCAGTACTAAAGCACTGATAACAGGCTTTAGTGTGATCGTGATCTAAGCCTAATGCCAGACAACTGAACTGATCTTCCTCTGGTCCCTTTGACTCCATTCCTATCGTCCCCACTGCTCCTAGTGCCCTCCCTTCTCCATTATTTGTGCTTACTTTTTGACAGTGTACTTCACAGAGCAGAGACTTCTCCTTTTTCTGTTAACACTTTTGGACCCCCCAAAATATTTTCCAACATATTGAAAAGGCACTGGGACGACTGCGGCCAGAAAAAGAAAAGTAAACAGACCTGGTTGGTGGCGGACGGAGAGGTGAGGGCCGTGGCGAAGGAGGCAAGGAGGTGAAGCGAGGGGGAGAGGTTCCTGGCATGATGGTGGCTGATTGAAGAGCTGATAAGGTAACTGTAAACAATTGCTGCCCGGGAAGAAGGAAGTGATGAGACAACAGGAAGTGAGGTCAAGAGAAGATGCCCACAGAGCTAGGGAAATCTAACGGAGGAGTTACACATAGAGAACTCCCCCAGCAAGCAGGAAGCACGATCGGACTCCTTTTAACAAGGGACTGAAAGGGCACATAGAGCTACCAAGAGCCGAAAAACATAGAAAACTTCCAAAAAACTAAGGAAAGAAGACCGAAGATTGAACTGCTGAGACAACAGAATAAAGAGCCCCAGCCAGCCAAACAAGCCCAACACAGAGAGGAGATAAAACAAGAGGAACGAAAAGAGGAGCATGTCCCTGGTGGTGATGGCGACCAGAGGAAAGGGGAAAGGAGGAAAAGGAGGGGAAAGGATTGAAGACAAGTTGAGAGGAGAGGAGAGGATCTGGAGCAGGTGACATAGGAATGAGAGAGATGTTGGCCGAGTTTCAAGATATCAGGAGATTCCTCCAGAGAGGCGAGGAAGAAAGAGAAAGAAATAAAGATAAATTAAAGGAAGACCTAAAAGACATGAAAGCTGGTTTAAAGAAAGATATTAGAGATATGAAGAAAGAAATACAAGAGATGAATCAAAGAATGAGGGATATGGCAACTGAAATCAAGGACCTAAGGAAGAAAAACAAAGAACTAAAAGAGAAACAAAAAATGAACTACAATAGGATTAAAGAACTAGAATTAAAAAGTTCGGACTGGGAGGATAAGCAGCTAAAAATGGAGTACTCTCAGAAGGAATATCAATTAAGATTTAGAGGAATAGTAGAGGATGATAAACAAAACGCAAAGGACCTGATTACAGCCATAATGGCAAAAATTCTAATCAAACCAGAAACAATTATGGCCAATAAAATTGATAGGGTCTATAGAATTAACTCTGTGTACGCAAGGAGAAATAACACCCCGAGAGATGTAATTGCTACCTTCACCAGAAAAAGTATTCGTGATGACATCCTGAGGTGGCAGGAAAAATCAAAAGGATCGTATATGGACAAAAGGGTCACCATCCTGAAAGAACTGCCCTCCGAAATCCTAGACAGGAGGAAGAAATACTTTTTTCTGACAGACATCTTAAAGAGACATGATGTAAGATTCCGATGGGAGAAGATCGAAGGGGTGATGGCAACGTTCAAGGGAAAAAAACACTGGCTCACAACTGAAGAGAAGGCTAAAGATTTCCTAAGAAGATACGAAGATGATTTAAAGGACGATAGTAAGGGAAGGAAGGAAAGAGAGGAAAAGAGTCCAAGACCAACCCCCAAAGAACAATTAAAAGAGATACCATCATCAAATGGAGAGGACGAGGAGGAGAGAGGGGAACCGGAACTGAACGAGAAAGAGGAAGGAGAGGAGTCAGGCTCAGAGAAGGAGGAGGAGGGAGAGGAGGAAGACGTATCGGACACTACAAAATCCCAGAAAAGCCCGGAAAGAGAAGACTAAGTATAATAGGGAGGAGGGGTCATGCCCATTAAATGTATAACTTGGAATGTAAATGGGTTAAACAATGGAGCGAAAAGGAAAAGGGTATTTAATGTATTAAGAAAAAAGAAAGCGAATCTGATCGCGATTCAGGAGACACATATCAAAAAAGGAGAAGAACACTACCTAAAAAGGGATGAGCTGGGAGAGGTTTTCGTAGCTGCATCAGGGGAAAAAAAGAGGAATGGCCATATATGCAAAGGCTACCCTAAGTCCAAAAAAGATATTTGAGGATAAAGAAGGGAGGTATATAGGGGTTACATTGAAAATAGAAAACGAGACGACATTGGTATGCAATGTCTATGCGCCAAATGATGCAAAACAGACCTTCTTCAGGAGATTAGATAAGGAACTAGAGGGAATCGAATACGATAACATCATACTTCTTGGAGACTTCAACGGGGTGATTGACCCAAAAGTAGATAAAAATCCAGCCAGGGCAGGGAAAAAAGGACAAAGCGGGAAACTCCCGAAAAGCTTCTTCGATCTAAGAGGGAAACTGGACATTAAGGATGCTTGGAGGGAGACCCACCCCCAGGAAAAGGACTTCACCTTTTTTCGGACCGCCACAGCTCATGGTCCAGGATAGATGTGATTTGGATCTCGAAAGGGCTACTCCCAAGAATGGAAAAAATAAAAATAATCCCAAGATATTTGTCAGACCACTGCATGATGACGATGGAGTTGAATACGAGGAGGCCGGAATTCTGTTGGAGGTACCCAATAGAAATTGAGAAAGATGAGGGTGCACTAGAATTCACCAAAGAAAGGATGATAAAATTCTTTGAGATAAATAGCGAAGGAAATGAGAATATAAATTTAATTTGGGATACGGGAAAAGCTTTTATGAGGGGACTTTGCCTCAGACAGCAATCAATATGGAAGAAAAGAGAAACAAGGGAACGCAGGAAATTATGGCAAAAATAGAAATGATTGAGTCTCAGTTAAAGCAAAAACCAGGAGATAAAAAATTAAAAAACAAAATAGAGATTTATAAAAAAACAGCTAGAAACAATTGAGTTAAGAAAATTAGAAATAAATCTAAAGTTCTTAAAACAAAAGTACTTTGAATCGGCAAACAGACCAGGCAGGCTACTGGCCTGGCAGCTGAAGGAAAAAAGGAAGAGAAATTTTATAGAGAAATTAAGAGTAGATCAAAAGGAATACTATAAAGAGGAAGAGCTGAGGGAGATCATGGAATCCTTTTTTGAGAATTTATATAAGAAGGATGAAATAAGAGAGGAGGAGGTGGTTAAATATATAAGTGAGAAAAAATTAAATAAAATCTCAGAAGAGGAGAGAGAAAATCTCAACAGGAAGATCTCCAGGGAAGAGATTGGAGAGGCCATAAAAGCCATGAAAGGGGGCAAAGTGGCAGGCCCAGATGGCTACCCTGCAGAATATTATAAAACGTATCAAAATGAAGTGATAACAATAATGGAAAAACTATTCAATAAGATCTTACAAGAGGGAAACATCCCAGATTCGTGGAGATAATCCAATATTATTCTGATAGCCAAGGCAGGGAAGAACCCAACATCTCCGACGAGTTACAGACCAATCTCCCTGCTAAACGTCGATTATAAAAAATTTACACATATAATTGCGGATAGGTTCAAAAAAAATTGAGTACCTGGATAAAAGAGGACCAAAACGGTTTTCTGCCAAACAGACATCTGGCCACAAATGTAAGAACCATAGTAGATCTCATAGACTACTATGATAAGGAGATCAACAGGGAGATTGCGATGATATTCGTAGATGCGGAGAAAGCGTTTGATAAGATAAATTGGGACCACCTGAAATGGCTGTTGAGGGAAATAGATATTGGATTCGGTTTCACGATAGTCATCCAGGCAATATATTCTGAACAAACAGGGAGGATAATAATAAATCAGAGAAAAACAAAAAAATATTAAAATTCAGAAAGGGGTAAGGCAAGGCTGCCCGCTTTCCCCCCTCCTTTTTATTTTTATGCTCGAAATCCTGCTCGAAGAAATAAAGAAAGATGAAAATTTAAAAGGAGCAAAAATAAAAAAAATTGATAAAAGTGCTCGCCTTCGCAGACGATTTGGCCCTAATCGTAGAAAATCCAAGAGAGCACAACACGCAGTGGACGGACAAAATAGAATGCTTCAGTGCTGTGGCTGGATTCAAAGTCAATAAAGAAAAAACTCAAATACTAGTTAAAAATCTCACAGAGGAAGCAAAACAACAACTGCAAGAAAAAACGGGAATGACGATAACGAATAAGGTGAAGTACCTGGGGGTGAGTCTAACTCCAAAAAATTCAAAACTCTATAAAAATAACTATGGTAAGAAATGGGAAGAAATCAGGAAAGACTTGAACAACTGGTCGAAGCTAAATTTATCATTTTTAGGGAGGGTGGCATCAGTCAAAATGATGGTGCTACCCAAACTCAACTTTCTATTCGCAGCACTCCCCATAATTAAAAAAGAATCACAATTTAATATATGGGACAAAGACCTCTCTAAATACATCGGGGGCAAAAAGCCACGGGTCAGATGGAAGATGCTACAATTGGCAAAAGAAAATGGAGGCATAGGCCTCCCAAGTCTAAAATGGTACTTTGAAGCCAACTGCCTGAACTGGCTGGGGGAGTGGTGCAGGCTAAAAAATGATGCCTGTTTTATACTGGCTGGGGCGGATCACAAAATGTGGTATACAATAAAACAAGGAACACATCATAAAACATACCATAAAACATACAATGCTATTAGATGGGTTCACGATTCCTACTGAGCAGACGGACCGTAGGAATCTAGAAGGCTTCGACCTAAAGTTCGGTTTACATGGATATCTTTTCTACAATAAAATAAAAGCTGATGCAAATTTTAAAGACCATAGTGTAAGACATACTCTATTAAAAACCTGGCTGAAATACAAAAAAAAAATTCAGAGAGAAAATCCCCCTTTGGACGTCTCCACTAGAAGGATTTAGGATTCGACAACTAGACAGTAGAAGATGGCTGACATACAAAGATATGTTGGGCTGGAATGGGAGTAGTTATGAGTTACGGACTAAAGACCAGATAGAAGAGGAAAAAGAAATAGACTGGTTCTCATACCTATAAATAAGAGAAAAATATAGAGAAGACAAAAAGATTGGTTTTGAAGAAACAAAAAATGAGATAGAAGAAATAATCTTCGATGAGAAAAAGAAAAAGGTGGGAAGAATCTATAAAATTCTGACAAGATGGAATCTCGAGGGGAAAGTAGAGGAGAATTATAAAAAAAAACAATGGGCTAGAAACATAGGCTATAAGATTAAAGATGAAGTATGGAAGAATGTGTGGAAGAACAATGTCAATATCTCCTATTGTAACAAATACAGGGAAAATTGGACCAATAAACTAGCCAAGATATATAAAAATCAAAATCCAGATTGCTGGAATTGTAATAAAAGAAATACAGGCACCTACTTTCACCTATGGTGGCTATGTCCTAAGGCTGAAAAATTTTAGAGGGAGATACACAAAGAACTAGAAAAATTAATGAAAAAGACGATAGTCAGAAGCCCAGACTCCTTTCTATTGGGAATTGTGGAACCCTCTTGGGATAAGAGAGAGAAAAATATTTTTTTGCTGACCACTACGGCAGCTAAGATGGTCTATGCTAGACATTGGAAATCCCAGGAAGCCCCCACGATAGATGAATGGCATGTGAAGATAATAGAGACAGTCCAAATGGAAGATCTAACAGATGCCCTAAGAGAAGGGAAAAAGAAGGATAGAGAAGACAAAAAATTGGACTGGTCTGGTCTGACGGAATATTTCAAGAGGGAAAAAAATGTAGACCTAAAGTTGAAGAGTAGATAGAAATAAATAAACATTAGGAAATAGAGAAATAAGAGAGCAGTCATGGGGACCTCTCTGCTTTTGAGTTAGCTAGCAATACCCTATCTTCTGAGTGAAGTAACTCCGAAATGGCAACTGCCTAAGTTTATGCTGTTCTTCTGTTTTATGTAGACGTTACCAACTGTTATTAATAACATGCACTAGAGAAAAGGAAAGAGAGAAAGAAAATAAGAAAAATGAAAACCACTCAGCCGTAGAAGTCAAGAGGAACTGTATTATCGTCAAACCTTCATGTAACTTGCACACTGCTAAAAGCTTGGAGAATACATCTTCGGGCTTCACCTTTCTGTAGACACTTCTTTTTCTCTATCTGACTATACTTTAAGGTTCTTCTTTTCTATTTCTCTTATGGATTTCCAGGACAAGGGTCCTAGGAAACACCACACATTGTTTGTTCTCTATTTTATCTTTATGTACTTGTTTTATATGAAAACCGCAATAAAGACTGTTTTTTTAAAAAAGAAAAGGCACTGGGGACATTCTATGAATGTATCCGAAAGTTGGAGATAGAGATCCCCTATAACCTTTTGACATTTCCTTTAAAAAATCAAGGAAGTAGCTCTTTTTTGTATTGTAATATAAATTATTGCTATAATTATTTTAAAAATGTTAAAATCTGTGGATCATCTGAACATGTTGAAATTTGGTATGCTAACATGTGTTCTACCACTATAGGAATTTTCATTAGGATCGGTCTAAAACTGAAGGAGAGACAATCTCTAGAAGTTTGTCCAGTGCCGATGCTGTTTTCCGCATATTGCACATGCATGACTGCCATTAACAATTCGAAAATTTCAGAAAGTTCTGACTTTTTCGGAAAAATTCAGAAATTACTTCCGAATCAAACCACCAGCGCCCCCTAGATCCAAAATGAGTTTTGAACCATTTTTTTTATCATCCAAGCCTACTAGCTTCAGCTTATCTACGGAATATTTTGATCATATACTCCTTTGTTACCTGATGTGGTGTGGCATTTGGGGATAACAGGATTGGAGTTTGTGGTCCTTTTCTGATAGACCAGAGATCCCCACGAGTTTCATTTATCAGCCCCTGACAATATTTGGGTCAGCCTTTCCCCCTGATGTCTTGTCATGTGCTATTCTGAAGTGCAAAAGTGCCATAATTTTAATATGACCCCCCCCCCCCCATAGTTGTACTGTGATGTCCAAATAACATTGAATCAGGGGATCCCATCCTTTCATCTTTAGATCAGAGGTTCTTTAGATCAGAGCCACTGCAAAAGATTGATAGATGATAGATAGACACATCCTGTAAATACAGTGCACATATATGCACACATATTTGCAAATGCAGGTGCATTGTCTTGATCGTTCTAGTAGAATAACCTGGCAGAATTTCATGTCTGCTGATAAAGTCAGGCGTCCGATATTAGCAACTCAGCTGGGAGGGAACTCATTCCCTGGCTCTGAGACAGATTCCAAGGTTTACAACAACAACAGACCTATTGGTTGCTACACCAGATAGAGCTACGATGCCTTAGAAGTGGCTCACAGTCCTTTGGGCAGCGGCTCTCAGCGGCAGGCAAGAGACACATGGCTCCAGTAGCAAGAACAACATGTCTATTGGTGTTTTCACACATTGCAGTAAACATGCCTTTGGGTTTCTCCAGCACTATTTGGGTATTTTTGTAAATATCATGAACATGATAATGAAAGTGAATAGATGCCTGTTAAACAACATACACACATTCTAGACTCAACTAGCCACAAATACTTTTAAAATGATGTGTGTGTGTGTGTGTGTGTGTGTGTGTGTGTATAAAAGTTTCCCTGACATGAAGTCCAGTCATGTCCGACTCTGGGGGTTGGTGCTCATCTCCATTTCTTTTTTTTTTCTTTTTTAAAAAAAGATTTTATTTACATACAAAAACAACTTACAATGTAGACAGAATACAAAACAGTGAACATTTTACATACACATCACCCACCACCAAGGCCTGAACAGGTATCCTTTACTTTGCCATATCTTTATAAATCAACCGTTAAATGTATGTAAATGTCAAATCCAAAATTCCTGACCAACAGGGTTATATTGCATTCTATTTTCACTCTCTAAAGTGTATTTAATAAAAACTGACCAGTATGCTTCAAAATTTGATCTATTAGTTTCCCCCCTGGATACCTTCATTTCCATTGTTAGTTTATCATTTAAGGCTGTGTTCCATACCTCCCTATACCAAGCTTCCAGTGTAAGATTAGTTATTATTTTCCAATTCCTTGCTATTATAATTCTTGCCACAGTGAGTAAAATAATCATCAATTCTTTCTTTTCCTTTTCTAAATTCAACATTGTGGCGTCCATTAGTAATGCTAACCTAGCATCCGGAGTAATATTTAGCCCTATAATATTGCTTATTTCGATAAATATAGCCTTCCAAAAATTCTTCACTTGGGGGCATTCCCACCATAAATGAAAATATGTCCCTTTGTGCATGCCACATCTCCAGCAGAGGTTGCTTTGCTTGCTGTCCATCTGATGTTGTTTGACCGGTGTGGTATACCATCTCCATATAACTTTAAATACATTTTCTTTTAATCTTGTTGATAAATTCTTAACCACTCTCCACTTCAGAACCCTTTTCCAATCCAAGTCTGTCAGAGGCCCTAGGTCTCCTTCCCAGACCTTCTCAAACAGCTTCAGCCCTGTTTCTTCGCCAATTAATCCATTATATATTTTCCCAATTAATCCTTTCCCTGTAATTTCTTGGGTTTTAAGTTTGCTCATCTCCATTTCTAAGTGTTGTCCGTAGGCACCTCCAAGGTCATGTGGCCAGCATGACTGCATTGAGCACCGTTACCTTCCCACCGGGGCATTACCTATTGATCTACTCACATTTATATGTTTTCTAGCTGCTAGGTTGGCAGAAGCTGGGGCTGACAGCGGAAGCTCACACTGTTTCCTGGCTTCGAACTTGTGACCTTTCGATCAACAAGCTTAGCAGCTCAGTGGTTTAACCCACTGTGCCACTGGGGCCTCCCTCTCTCATATATATGTGTGTGTGTGTATATATATATATATGAGGGCAGACCAAGTGTTTTGCCAGTCTCTAGGCTAGCATGAAATAGGAACTTCTGTGGGGTATCCAAAACAGGAAATCTTTAGTAAAGCAGCTCTGCAATGACTTACTACTTCTACAAGTTTCCTCTCTTTTTTTTTCTCTTCATATCAGGAGCGACTGAAGAAATTGCAAGTCGCTTCTGGTGTGAGAGAATTGGTCATATGCAAGGACATTGCCCAGGGGACGCCCCAGATGTTTTGATGTTTTACCATCCTTGTGGGAGGCTTCTCTCATGCCCCTGCATGGGGAGCTGGAGCTGACAGAGGGAGCTCATTCACGCTTCCCCTGGATTCAAACCTCCAACCTGTCAGTCTTCACTCCTGCCAGCACAAGGGTTTACCCCATCGGGCCACCGGGGGGCTCCTCCTCACTAATGAAATTTAGACAGATCTAAACCTCTTATTTCCCTGAGTTACTTTCACACTGACTTTAACATTAGTTGGAATCCTATTTGATCTTTAACATAATCTAACTTTGCATACACTTAGTTAAAAAGCAGAGGCACCAAAGAACCCAGTTACTGAATTGTGAAGATCTAAAAAAAAAAATACAGGCAAGAGTGCCCAATGTCCATTGGTGCTCAGTGCTCACCAAGGCAACGTGTAGCAAAACCAAAGCATTGCACGTTAGCCCCATTGTGCATCAGTCACATTGTATGTTAATTACGTAATGTAATGCACCCCTCTATTGGATCCAGATGTTTTGCAATTTCACAATTCTAATTTCCACAAACATAAGTATACTTATTCAAATGCAGCAAGAGTCCATCCATTATCTTTTACTATTGTTAATATTTGGGTTTAGTTGTCTTATCACTTGAAAATATATATCCTAAATTCACAAGATAAAATATATATATATGGCATGCTTGTAGAAAGGTAGTACACTTTTACTAACATAATATGTCATTTAATACTAACCTCTCAGTAAATATGCCTAGTTTGTCCTTCAGTTCCCCCAAAATAAATACATTTAGATCTCAAGAGTTACTAAGATTCTACAAGAAATATGGATTTAAAGGCTGAGCTCCTGGATCAGCAGACACAGCAACAGTGAAGGATTTCCATTGCCATAAGTACGTCTACCAATACTACTGCCCAAATAAGCCAGGCAGTATCTCAAATGAAGGGTTTCAGAGGTGCTATTCATTAGGAAGGATGGTGGCTGCATTGTCGTCCTAGTCATAGGCAACTGGAAAGATCCCTGAAATCTAGCTATGAATCTTTCTCTCAGCCTGCCTTGTGACCAGGGGACATTGCCCAAAGCTTTCGTTGGCAGTGCCTCATAAATCCTTCAATTGGGCACCACTTGGCTTAAGGGTTAGTCTTCTGGGATCACATTCAGGCATTAATGCCCACAAACATAAATCCCAAAATGTACAGGCTTATACATTCATGTTATCATCTTGCAAATAATCAAAACGATAGAAAGTGCATCTTATTGTTTGCACTTTACAAGGTCCCAAGATTATTTATTTAGTTAGTTAATGTGTCAGAAGCAAGTTGAAGGTACAGTTAACATGTATTTAAAAACACAAACTAAAAAACTTGGCATTATGCTAAATGTCCTTTGACCAATATGATGAAGAACAGGTACACGCCTATGGTAAGACTCAGCCAGAAATCCTCAAAACACATGATGCTCAGGTTGTGCTTATGGTAATGTAATCAAGTCCCAACCAATTTGGACTTTGTTAATTTACTCAACTGGAGAAGAGAAAACAGAGATTTTGGATAATAAGGTTCTGACTCACAACTGCTGAATATATGGCAAGACTGTGCAAATATTTTCATATTTTTGCCTAGCTAATACGAAAGGATGTCTTAATGCATCAAAATATATGCCACTACATAAATTATCAACTGTCACAAGACCTTTCAGATTTGAGGACTTTTCAGTAAAAAATGCATTTTTCAAAAAAACCAAACAACCTTGTGCAAAAGAAAATGCTTTGTATAATAATGGAAACTGAGCAAGCAGGTTAGCAACACAGGAAACTTCAATTCATATTATAATTTTCTGATTCAGAGAGCTTTCAAAGTCATTAATACAGATCAAATCTATTGCTATGCTGCCTGTTTGGCCATTGTATTCAGAATGACTCTAAAATCTCAATGACAGATACCAAATTCAATTGTAGAACCCAATAGGTATAGACTACACAAAACATTTCTTTTGCTTTGTTAAAAAAGTCCTGAAATGTGAAAAATCATGAACAATGTACAATATCTCTGTGGACTCACACAATGTGGAGGAAATCTTTTAATGTGGGCATGCAAGAAATAAGGATCCACATCTATCTATACACATAATAAAAGTGAAAAAATGTGTATGTGTGTATGTGGCAGAGGTGTCCACTATAACCCACAGTGCTGAAGATCCACCAAAAGCGCTCCCTCTAAGGACATTGCAGGTTACAGCAGGCAGCACAAAACAACAGTGTGTGTATACCAGATGGTGATAGACTATATATGCTGGAAGCACGTAAGGAATAACACAACCCCCGTAGGTATGAAAAATAACACTCTATTGATATGTCAAACAACTCTTACAACATATAAATAGTGGCATAGATATAGCAGATACAAATAGGCAAGAAAGGCGCACCCAATCAGCCCCCCAATGTACTTGCACGGTGGCGATAGATGTGCTGAGCGACGTCCGCAATGAATTGCAAAGGCAAAAGTGGGCTGCTCGGGTTCGGCGTGGGCCGGTGCGGCAAGCGGGCGGCGCTAGGGGATGACGTGTATCAGTGCCCACAATGAACGTCGTCGACGTGATGAGATACTGGTGGCGACAGCACATTAGGGGCGGAGGGAAGGCCTGGACGAGTGAGGCAATATTGAAGGGGGAATCCCCAATGGGAAATCCCAGGCGTTCCCCGGCGTCTTCTCGCGGGAATACCCAAGACTCACTCCCCCTCTGACTAAATGAATGGCAGAGCGTGTCAATTGAAGTCCGCAGGTGGGAATCCCGGGAATCAAGACACGGAAGGGGATGGTGGGTTCTCAAGTAGGGTGGGTTGGATTCACAAACACACAACAAGCAGTCTAATGAAAGGCATCAATGCCCATTGAGGGAAAATTCCCCCAAGACTCGTGTGTGAGAGGAAGCGGTGTGGCTCCCTCTCAGCACATAAGCTCGGTGGTTAGCAGAGCCGACGGCCAGCTTAATGCTAATTCCTGCGCGGCCACATTCAGACCATTTCGGGCATCATTTGTGGGCTCCTTTCTCAAGGCTCTATGGCTAGGCCAAGCAGAAGTCACTACAAATATAAGCAATAAAGGAAATCAATATCCACAAAAATAATAAGAACACTAATACACAGCCAATAAATGCAATACAAAGCACAATACATACCATATCAGGTGTATGGATACACATAACCCCGCTCTGTGTGGAGTGGGGTGACCCAAAGGTACTGACACAGGGAAACCTACTGATTTATAACAGGATGGAGCTGATACAGATTGGATCATTGAGGCCAGCTGGCCACTCTGAATTGAGGCGTAGAATCCATAAATTTTCTAATCTCATCAATTGTTCACTAATCTCCCTCTGAGGGTTGGGGCTGACCTTCTCAAGGATCCTTACTCTTAAGGAGGCAGCAGTGTGATTCATCTGAGTACAGTGGGAATAGAAGGCTGAATCAAGGCTTTTTAAATTTATTTTTGAGCGGTGTTCAATAAATCTGGTCTTAAGCTCTCTTTTTGATTGGCCCACATAAATTAAGTTGCAGCTGCATTGAATTGCATACACGATCATTTTGGTGCAACATGTTCCAAAGGATTTAACCCAAAAGTGTTTATTTTTCGAGGGACTGAAGATTTGTTTATCTGTGCAGATGTTCCCACAGATGGAGCAATGGGTACATGCCACTGTTCCTGGTGAAAGTGTGCTCCTCACCATGGGTTGGCGTTGTTCTGTGTGTACCAGATAGCTTTTGAGATTCCTGGTCCTCTTATAGGCAATCATAGGTTTATTGGCTAGACCTTCAATACTGTCTAGCAGTGGCCAATATTTGTTTACAATAGATTTGAGTGTATTGCTATGGGGTGAGTAAGTCAGGGGCCAGATTATCCTCTCAGGTTTAGCTTTGATGTTCTGTACTAAGAGATGTTGTCTATTAGTGATCTCAGCCTTCTTTCTGGCACTCCTAATGATGTGGAGGGGATAACCTCTCTGGATAAAATCCTGGGTCATGCGATCTGCATCCTTCTTAAAGTCAAAATGGGAGGAGGAATTCCTCTTAAGTCTTAAGAATTGTGAGTAAGGGAAATTCCTCTTGAGGTTTTGGGTGTGGAAACTGTGAAAGTGGAGATATGTGTTCTGGTTTGTGGGTTTTTGGTAGTTCCTAATCTTTACGAGGCTATTGCTGTTATATACTGTGACATCCAGGAAATTCACTTGTTCCTGGCTGTAATTGGATGTGAAGTCAATGCATGGATGCCAACTGTTGAGCCACTGCCCAAATTCAGTAGCAGTAACGGAGTTGTTTAAGATTAGGAAGACATCATCGATAAATCTCACGTATAGTTTCACAGCTCTCGAGAAGGTGTTAGGGATTCTAGGGAAAATGTACCCAGTCTCCAAATTATTCATGAAAATGTTGGCCAAGGATGGTGCTGCCGTGGTACCCATGGAAATGCCATGGATCTGCAGGAAGAAATCATGTTTAAACTGAAAATAGTTGTAATCAAGTATAATGTCAAGGAGACTCAACAGGAAGCCTGTGGGTGGATCCCGAACATCATTGCAGAATTAAAAGAGACCCTAAAAGACAAAATACAGCCAGTGGATTTAGAAAAAATTAAGAAAGACTAGCGCCGCCCGCTTGCCGCACCGGCCCACGCCGAACCCGAGCAGCCCACTTTTGCCTTTGCAATTCATTGCGGACGTCGCTCAGCACATCTATCACCACCGTGCAAGTACATTGGGGGGCTGATTGGGTGCGCCTTTCTTGCCTATTTGTATCTGCTATATCTATGCCACTATTTATATGTTGTAAGAGTTGTTTGACATATCAATAGAGTTTTATTTTTCATACCTACGGGGGTTGTGTTATTCCTTACGTGCTTCCAGCATATATAGTCTATCACCATCTGGTATACACCCACTGTTGTTTTGTGCTGACTGTTACCAGCCTGCTCGTTTATTCTGTACCAGGTTACAGCAGGCACCATGAACATACCTCCCAACCCCTGCCAATGTCATCCCCAAACACCATACTGCCCACCACAGAAGTGAAGACTTTCATTCGGGAACAATTTCATCCTTGTTGTTCTGTTTTTTCCACCAGAGTGGACATCCCAGGGTTCCTTTCTCTCTCCATAGGTGTGTAATTTGCATGACCCCACCCACCGCCTCTCCCTTAACCCTTTCCTACCCCTTCCTATGGCACACCGCAAACAGGAATTTGCTGATTTGGGGGTGAATGGTTTGAGGGTGAATGATCTTGAACCCAAGAATTGTAGTTCACCTTTATCCAGAGAGCACTGAACCCAGCCAATGATGGATCTGGACCAAACTTGGCACACAGACCCAACATGGCCATCTGTGAATATGGGCAGGGTTTGGAGGTGATTGTCCTTGGCATCTGGGAGTTGTCATTCACCCACATCAAGGGAGCACTGAACACAGCTGACGTCAGATCTGGACCAAACCTGGCACACAGACCTAACATGGCCAACTGTGCATACAGGTGGGGTTTGGGGGTGATTGGTCCACAATTTTGGGAATTGCAGTTACCCACATCCTTATGCATTTTCTAATGGGAGAATTCATTTAAAAAGCAACAAGAAAGACTGACTTTTTTCTAAGAAATAGAGCTACAAATTACTGACTGATATTACCTAATACCTCAAAACAAGCAATGCCTTTTTCAAATATCTTGGGCATTGGCGGGTCCCCAAGCTCATTTCTAATATGTCCTTCCAGATTTTTTTTGCATTGAAAGTCTAATCAGCCTCACCAACCTAGACAATAGTGAGAAATGATAGGAATTGTGATTCAATATCAGATAGGACACATGCTCCCCTGTCCTGAAATAACCTTCTCGCATTTGATGTTATTAATAGCATTGCATACAAAGAACAGGTCCTCTTAGTACCGAAGTTTCGCATAATACATCGAAACAGCTGTACAAAGTGGGAATAAGGCAACCTCTCCTTCAGCCAAATCCTCCAGAAAATAAACGCAGCCACTCACAACGAACTTTCTGTCAATCAATTTAGCCAGTTCAATATTTTGCTTTATTTTAATGTATATTTCACCCCAGCATTTCCTGGAATGGGACTTGACAAGGTGGGTTACAACATGATACAACTAAATATCTGATGATTTTAACAATAGCTGTCATATTAAAACATCTCACTGGCAAAAAAGAAAAGAACAGAAATAAGATCCCATAATAAGTTTTTCCTGCCTGGCTGATACTGCCTCTACAGGCCAGTCAGTTTTAGTTACACTTCTGCAAGCAATAGCAGGATCTTCATATTCTAAAGACTTCATGGATTATAAAACTATTCTTCAAATTCCTGCCACATATTCCACAATTGTGAGTCAGAACCTTATTATTCAGGCTATCTGTTTTCCCTTCTCTTCCTCCACTCTCCTCCCCGGATGCCCTTACTGCCGCCAAATTCTTCCCGCTCTCACCTTGATTTTCAGCTACTTAATGGAAATTAATGAAAATTGCTCTTTCCACATAGTTAAAAGCATGAATTTCCCCAATCGTGGCTAAAATCCACTTAAAATCCAGTTGCTGCCTCCTGCAGAATTCTGGGGTTTGTAGTTTAGAGAGGGGCCTCCTGAACTACAAACTCCAGAATTCTGCAGGACGCAGCAACTGGATTTTAAGTGGATTTTTCTCTCTAGTGTGATGAAGTGGTATGAGGATGATCAGAGGTCCCTTTCCTACATCGTTATGTTCCCAAACATAAGCCTGGTGGTAACCCAACTGAAATGAAGTTCTGTATGTTATTCCGTGTTGTCTTTGGAAATGAAACACACTCGAACTGTGTCTGCTGTTCTCGGCAATGTTCTTACCTTTCAGCTGACATGGAATCTGGGGGTGAGAGGGAGCATAATCTTGCAAGGGATCACACTCCACATTCCTGTGGCAACAACTGCTGCTGTCAGTCTTTCGACAATACTGCTTGCTGCACTATAAAGAAGTCTGAGGTGAGATACGGAAAAATAAAATAAAGAGCATGACATGCCTTACATTTAATGTCCTAGGCCACTGGTTTCCAACCTGTGCTCCACATAGCCCTAAAGGCTCCCTTTGCATTTCCCAGGGACACTGCAGCCACTCCAAGAAAATTAATAAAAATCAAATGAAATCTTTTTTAAAAGAAAAAGAAATAAAAAGTAGAATTAAAACTAGAAATTATATTCTGAGTGGAAATTTGCCAAGTTGGTGATAGCTGAGAATAAATTGAGATATTATGGTAAATTTCAAAGTTTTTAAAATAGTTTTATTGCATGGCGATTGCACGATTGTTTAGATATCTCTTTATGTTACATTCCCTTACTATCTATCTCCCAAACACCATTAACTTCCAAAACATAGGGCAGGCCTAAGGGGCTCTGCCATATAAATTGTGTCTAAAAGGGCTTTGCAAGTAAAAAAGAAAAAAGAAAAAAAGGTTGGGAACCACCATTCTAGCATTTTGGAGAATGGGTCCTATCAACCTTTGCCCATATTGACTATTATTTTTGGAGTGGGGGTGGAGCATGAATTGCAAAACCCCTAGAGCAAGACTACTGAATGTGGTAAACCAGTGCCATTGTTGGTCTACTGAGATTTCGAAAGAAAGAAGTTCTCAGTTGTAGCCAATGGAAATAAATATGGCGGCAGTTCTGGAAATGTGAGGGAAAAAATGCCACCCCCTACCCTCTTCTAAACTCAAAAAGCATTGACCCAAAGGACGACTATTTCCCACCTTTACCTTCATTTATGCATGCTTCTTGAGAAGTAGAAGCACAGAAATCCATAATACTACATATATATCCTTTTGCTTGCTAGAGACAAGCCACTTGCTTGGGACTTTCTGTCAATTAGAAACATGAAAAATGTCCATACAAGGTAAGATTGTCCTCAGATATGGTCCATTACATGCTATGAAAGTCTTAAGGGCCTATTCACCAGTCCCTCAAGGTTGTTAGGTACAGAGAAGCAGCTGTGAAGTGTTTTGTTTTTTCTTTGTTTGTATGTAGGTCAATACTGCCAAGCACATTCTCTCTTCCCACTTAGCTACCTTGAGTTCCCTCGACCCGAGTCGACCCGAAATGCAAGCTGCCCCCCATCTTGACAGACTCTCTTTCCTCTCACCCTCTCCAAATCATCTCTCTTCTCCTTCACCTTTCCATGTGACAGTAAAAGAAGAATAAATACCATGATACTTTGTTGTTGTTTTTCCTAAAAACAATGTTTTATTAAGGAGGGTAAAAAGCATTGTTTAAACAGTCTGAATAGAGGTGGCCTTCAGTATTCTCTGTTTCCTCTGGCTCAAAATCATCTGGGTCTTGTGGTAACTGGTCAGTGTCTTCATCTGAAGTTGAAGGGCGTGTTAGGATGATGCGAGGTATCTTGAGTTAAAGAGAGGGAAAAGAGTAAGAAAAACAAGTGAAATGGGCAAGGGAAACAAGGAAGCAACATAAACGTTCATTCACAAAACCCCTCTTCTTTCTAAACCTAGGTGTCATATATTCACTAGATCTCAAGTACTGGATACATGGGCATGGGGGGGGGGGGATAATCTTTCAACTGCAAAGGTTAATAATCCTCTACAAAAGTGCCCTAATACTCCTACAGAGTTGTTCTCACAGATAACACAAATAGCAATTTTGTTTGAATTTTCTTGCTTTTTGTGGGTTCCTGTGTTCCTAACCCCCACTGAAGTGGAGGGCCTCCTGTATCAATATAGGCTCAAGTTGTGATTAATGGCCTCATCACAAGGGCAGCAGCATATGGCAGCTCCTCCTACATCACCCACAGAGCCTGCTGACTCCCATCAAATGATGCCAGCGGGGACCCATGGGTGTAATAGGGTGGTGTCAGAGCCGCCACCACAGCAAAACAGGAAGCTTCCCGTATTTCCATAGGACGTAATGAGGTGAAATTGCAGGGTCAACACTTCCCCCCATGGGATCAATGAAATCTGCAGCAAGGCTATGCAGGTCATGGGGCGCTGGGTTCCCCACTCCTCCGATGACATGGTATGACATGGGGCAATTCTGGTGGCCATGTGACAAAGCCGTTAGTGTCAAGCAATGAGGAGAGTCAGGAACAAGTCCATCCCTTTCCTAGCTTCTTTATCTTTTCTACTTCAAAAATGCAGGGTCCTCAATACATGTAGAGGAGTAAGCTAATAACACAAGAGAGCAGACATAAAAATACAGCACAAATCCCTCCTGTGTGATAATGAAATGTGTGAAGGAGGCATGACTGAATTTAACTAGGGTCTTTTACATGTTTAAATAAATATATTGGCTATCTTGTACTGATATCTGGTGGGTTGTTATGTTTAAATCAGTAAACAAACTAAAGACAGGAAAAGTAAAATTTAAGATGTTATGGAACAGAAGGGTGGGAGTGCCAATTTATCTGTGTAAGCATTGGTCTATATTTTAGAACAATTTAGATGGTAGGAATTCATTTTCCCTCTTGTTCATACCATCCACGATTACTTACTGTTATAATATGGTTTATTGTTTGAAATGGACCACTTTTTGATGGTAGCTCTGTAGGACCAGAGTCAGGTGTGCTGGGTTCAGAAAAAGTGGCATCCTTTAAAAGACAGAGAAAACAAAGGCTCATGTAATTACTCAACTGTTACTTTTCTTTTTCTGTGGAATGGCCTTTGACTTATCCATCAAAATCCAAAATTTTGGTTCAAAAACCTGCCCTCAACTTATATATATGGTTGATTTATACCCCAGTATATACAGTAGGCTTATTGAAATGCTGCAAATCATCTTGATGTTCGCTTCTGACAACAAAATGTCTTGGGAAAGATTGGAGTTGAGGAGATATACAGTATATACAGTGTGTGTATATATATATGTGTGTGTGTGTGTGTGTGTGTGTATATATATATATATATATATATATTCAATGAGGTAAATGAACAAGTTTGCAAAAATCATATACCATCAGAAAAGGTACAGGAGACTTAAGAGCAAAATAAGCATTTACGAAACAGGTGCTCCTTATGATTTCTCTGTCATCCCTATCTCCCCAATATATACACAATGGGATTTCCCTTGAGATTCATCTCAGTAACTAGGCTTGCAAATTAAGTCCATGTTTACCTTCCAATAACTAATCACATTACAAATCGTGCTGAATATCAGACGTGAGTGACCATAAAGACAATCACACGTTATGAGAAACAGATGTTAGGAAAAACAGATGCTCTTCACCTCTTGCATCTGTTCTAAATATGTGCTAATCTACTTTGACCTTGAGTCTCATCTGCTGCCTAGCAATCCCAGAAGTGGGAATGTCATCCAGCTTTTTTCACATACCATTTCTGCAACCAAACTGTTTTATAAAACAATGATAACACTGGGAGGGAATCTTAAAATACAGCAACAGGAAGGCTTCCCCTTCCTTATCAGACCACAGTGCAACACTGACCTTGCTATAATGGCTATTTCCATCTAGTTCAGTGGTTCTCAACCTCCCTAATGCCATGACCCCTTAATATAGTTCCTCATGTTGTGGTGACCCCCAACCATAACAATATTTTCATTGCTACTTCACAACTGTAATTGTGCTACTGTGATGAATTGTCATGTAAATCTCGGATATGCAGGATGTATTTTCATTCACTGGACCAACTTTAGCAAAAATACTCAACGAGCCCAAATTTGAATACTGGTAGGGTTAGGAGAGGGGATTGATTTTTGTCATTTGGGAGTTGTAGTTGCTGGGATTATAGGCCATCTACAAAGAGCATTCTGAACCCCACCAATGATGGAATTGAACCAAATTGGGCACACAGAACTCCCATGACCAACACAAAATATTGGAAGGGTTTGGTGGGCAAGTTTTGGAGTTATAGTTCACCTACATTCAGAAAGCCCGTGGACTTAAACAATGATGGATCTCAACCAAACTTGGCACAGATACTCAATATGCCCAAATGTGAACACTGGTGAAGTTTGGGGAAAATAGACCTTTGGGAGCTGTAATTGCTGGGATTTGTAGTTCACCTACAATCAAAGAGTATTCGGAACCCCGCCTATGATAGAAATGGGCCATACTTGGCACACAGAATCTCTATGACCAACAGAAAATAGTGTGTTTTCTGATGGTCTTTGGTGACCCCTCTGACACCCCCGGTGACCCCCAGGTTGAGAAACACTGATTTAGTTGGAGACCAAAAGAGAAGTCCACAAGCACACCGAGTCCCATGACTGCTATATCTGAAGCTTCATATATAACATACACACACACACAACACTCTTGAAGAGTAGTAACTTATGAGATACCATCTACTCATATTTCCCAATAGTGTTCATTTTGTAGGGTGTTGTCTTACAAGAAACGTCCCAATTAATACTCTCAGTCCATTGTTCTAACTACTTTGTAAAAGGTCCCTGCTTTTCTATCCTTCTCCCAATCTCTCCCTTCATCCGCAGCTTTCTTCATTTACCAAAAGGTCATATCAAAGTGCAAACATAGTTTGCATTAATTTAACTCATCTGGAAGGAGAAGAGGGGGTGAATCTTGCACTTTCTAGTGAGGTCAGGCAACAGCAAACTACTACAGACTTTTCCATCTTGTATGTTCTCCCTCATTAACAACCTTTTGCATCTTGAGCCCAATCTGACATTCTCTGGGGAGAGGTGACCTGGCTTCTGTCTGTCAAATATTGGAGAGAATGTGTAGGTGTGACTGACAATAGATCTAACCATCAGATCTTCTTTGAGCTTGCTACCAAGGAGATAGACCTGGATGTGTGCAGAATGAAGTTTTATTACACTGACTATAAGCATTAGGCTGTGAGTGACTCTCTCTAGATTACCCCAGAACAAATGATTCTCTTGTCCCAGACTTAGTCAACATCTTATCACATGCAAAGGTATACTTATCTTAGGTATGTTGTTATGTTTCTGCCTTTTAAAAATATTATTACTTCTACCAATAGGGCCATCTTGTGGCGTGAAGGAACATGTATTTGTTTATTGAGCCTCATGTAGAGAAAATGCTTAAGTCTAATTTAAATCAAGCTAGTTGCAAGTACTTTGTCCTACCCAAATATCCTAAGTCACCAGTTCCTTTATGATCTTAAAAGCTAAGTAAGCTCAGCCCTGATTAGTACTTTGAAATATAGACTACAGCAGCAAGGAAAACCCAGTATTGTAGGCTACATTTCAGAGGAAGAAACTGGCAAAAATCAACATTGAATATTACTTGCCTAAGACAATCCTAAGATATTCATGGGATTCAGGCCACTTGAAGGCGCACACATGCAGGGACAGGAAATACCATCTTTTCCTTGAATATTCCTATATCTGGGGCTGTACTTATATGGATCTTTTTCTTGAATATTCCTATATCCAGTGCTCTACTTATACTGCCATATAATGCCATTCATACTGCATTATATAGAATGATAGAATGGGAAGAGACCTTGTGGGCCATCCAGTCCGACCCCCTGCCAAGAAGCTAGAAAATCGCATTCAAAACACCCCATCCAGCCTCTGCTTAAAAACCTTCACCACACTCTGGGGCAGAGAGTTCCACTGCTAAACTGCTCTCACAGTTAGGAAGTTATTCCTTTCCTGTAGTTTGAAGCCATTGTTCCACATCCTATTCTCCAGGGCAGCAGAAAACAAGCCTGCTCCCTCCTCCCTATGACTCCCCCTCACATATTTATACACGGCCCTCATCATGTCTCCTCTCAGCCTTCTCTTCTGCAGGCTCAACATGCCCAGCTCTTTAAGCCACTCCTCATAGAACATGTTCTCCAGACTACTAATCGTTTTAGACTCTTGACACATTCCAGCTTGTCAACATCTCCTTTCAATTGTGGTGCTCAGGATTGGACACAATGTGATTCCAGGTGTGGTCTGACCAAAGCAGAATAGAAGGATAGCATGACTTCCCTGGATCTAGACACTAGATTCCTATTTGACAGTATAGATACAGCCTCTGTTACAATTGCTTTCCTAACTTCATTTTTCCATAGCCACTTTACACAGTCCATATGGCCCTAAAATTATCCTGTGGAAATTTATAGCTTTACCTTATATACGTATTGAAAATATATTTGACTTTAAAATTTCATGACTTTTCTAATAAATCCTTGTTTTTTAACCATCCCAACGCATGTCTTCTTTCTGGCCAGTTTCTTGTCTCTTGTGATATGGTTCCAAATTGATATTAATTGCTGAATGGTTTTCAGCAAACAATCATAAGCAAATGCTGAAATTAAAAAAAAGTCTACCTCTAATACTTTGTCGTCGGATTGCTCCTCCTCCATTTCAACTGGGACATCTTTGGAGACATGGGCTATTAAAATCCCCTGCAGAGAAAGAAGGCAACACTTCAGGCTTTGGATTTGAACTGCATTTGATAAAAGTTACAACGTAAAGAGAAAGAGCGTATCTTTAATGATATGGAAGCCTGATCTATTGGGGCTTTGTAATATAAACCAAAACAAAGAGCAAAACAAAAAATACAAGCAATACATCCAACAAGAGAGAATCACATGCCCCATACATATTAGGAAGGAAAGGCAAAAATGGTTTGTGTCACAATCATACACATGGATTCTATAGAGAAAGGAGGAATTCTACAGTCGTGAGTGATACAGAATGTAGTCACATCAATAAGGCTTCAATGGAGAGTGCATGTAGACTGTAGAACAATGGTTCCCAACCTGTGGTCTGTGGATCACCAGTGGTCCGCAAGAAGTAAAATATGGTCAACAACCTCACCGTTACTACACCATTGCAATGAGAGTGACTGGTCTCATGAAACCCTTCCAAGGCTTATTTATTCTTCCAGATGGTTTGTTTTTTAAAAAAATCAAATATTTTTATTATGTTTTAAAATATTGGTATTATCATAAACATTTTTCTATATGCAGGGCGAGCAGATGGTGGCTACTGGATGGCATATGTTCTGTATCAGAAACTAGAGCTGCTGTGGTCTGTCCAATTCAATTTTATGAATTAGCACCCCAAATAACCAAACCAAATCTAAAGTCGACCAACAACCGATTTGAAATCCTTTTGGTACTAGTGTTGGAGAGTGGTCCGTGGTCAAAGTGGTCCATGGTCAAGTGATCCCTAAGCAAGTGGTCCCTGGTTTAAAAAAAGGTTGGGGACCACTGCTGTAGAATTATGATAATGCAGTTAAGTGCCATGGCTCAATGCACCAGCACACTTTGGTAGAGAAGGATAGGAACATTGTTCACCTGCAGCTCCCATAATTACACAGCATTGAGCATAGCAGTCAAAGCGATGTTGATCTGCATTAATTCTACAGTGTAGATGCACCTTTAATGTAGATGGAAGAATGACACCAGCCGTGACATTTGGGGAAACAAAGATGTGCACGCTCCTTTTTAGAGGAATGAATCAACACATAATGAAAGAACAAATACTACCAACATTCATCACCAGTTCTACTATTCTGGGATTCACCAGCTCTTATTAAGACTGCCATAGGACACTTGTATTGACTTACAAACAGATATGAGGTTATGGCAGGAGAGAACAAGCCAAAATGATGGTTTTGTTTTCTCACAAAAAAAGGATGAGTCGGGAGATGTGTAAGTAATGAAATGCACCTCATCATTTTCTGTACATGAAGATGAGCCCTTTCCACCAGCAATGCTAATACCAAGACTCCCCATTTGACTGGACACAGTAATGGTTATCTGGAAGAGAATGATAATTAGGATTGTATGGCCAGTAACAAGCAAACATACAGCAGATTGCATTTCCATTTCACAGATGATGACAGCTTAATGAAACCCATGCAGAAGGAGGTGTGCACATAGTCCACATGATTTAGTTCAAAATGAATGGACACACACAGTCTTAGTACTGCAATAGCTTTTTAAAAATAAAAATGTTGGACACATAGAGTACAATACAAATAGCAAGCCAGTTAAATGAAATCCAAGTACAGAGGGCCAAGAGTTCAATGGCAGAGCAACAAGTTTCTCCGCAATTATGCTCACCCGAAACCTCCAAATGTTGACCCTCCCACCAGTTCTCCTTCCATTTCCTACATTTTATGAACTGTGTGAAGTGAGGCTTGCAGCAACAGTGGCATTCAAGATATTGCTGGATTACACTTCTTAACATTGGGTTGTTGTAAGTTTTTTTTGGGATATATGGTGATGTTCTAGAAGCATTCTCTCCTGACATTTCACCTGCATCTCAGAGGTTGAGGGGTCTGTTGGAAAATAGGCAAGTGGGGTATATATATATCTGTGGGATGTCCAGGGTGTGAGAAAGAATTCTTGTCTGCTTGAGGCAAGTGTGCATGTTGCAATTGGCCACCTTGATTACCATTACCATTGAATGGCCTCACAGTCTCAAAACCTGGCTGCACCCTGCCTGGGGAAATCCTTTGTTGGGAGGTGTTTTCTGGCCCCAATTGTTTCCTATCTAGGATTCCCCTGTCTCCAAAGATGTCCCAGTCGAAATGGAAGAGGAACAATCTGAAGACAAAGTATTAGAGGTATTGTTTGAGAACACAGAAATCCTGGACCACTCTAACAACAGGAAGCAGTCCCCGAGTTCCAAACATCCAATTTGCAAACTACTCATAGTTAAGAATGGGATCGAGACAACAGGCAGTGAGAGAAATCTACCCCTCAGAAGTGACATTCACTCCTGGAAGAGTTATCATGAGAAAAAGGTGTCTCCAATGAAGCTTTCTCACCAATCCTTGATTCCACAACCAGCCCCATTTTTCAAAATCCAATTATCACAGGGACATAAAGTGAAATCTTCTAAACAAACAAACACAAATAAAACACCACAGGGTGTCAACACTTCCCTATTCCATCCAAAGCATCCCCCCCCCACCCTCTCTCTCTCACCACACACACATATACTGGAGTTATACTTAACATACAAATTCAACTTAAGAACGAACTTATAGAACCTTTCTTGTCTGTAACTTGGGGAGTGCCTGTACTGATTAGAGCCTTTCAAACACTTGAAATCACTTGTTACATAATTCCTCCTCTCCCTAAACTCTTTGATTTTTGTAAAAAAAAATGGCATAAAACTTGAAAAGCACTGTCACAACATTCCTAAAATGCTTTAAAACACCCTTTTGAAAAAATATGTAGACATCTAGACTTGTTACACCTGGTTAAATCTCCCTGTTTTCACAGTGACAAGATGTGACTGATCACTTCTTTATAGCCAAGAAATGTCTCTTGTTAAGACAACTATGCAACTTGGTTCCCCATTCTTTCCAAACTCAAGTAAAATAATGCATCTATGGAAATTGTTTGTTTGGTGCTTTATAACCCAGGGTTATATGGGAGCTACTGGTGGTGCAGTGGGTTAAACCAGTGTTTCCCAACCTTTTTTGAGCCGCGGCACACTTTTAACATTGAAAAAATCCAGGGCACACCACCAACCAAAATGACACAAAATGACACTCTAGCACAGTAAAGAACAGCTGGGGGTTGGTGGCCTGCTGGGAGCAGCTGCTGGTAGTGCCAAAGCTGGGGAGGAGGCGGAGCCAGGCTGTGCCATGCCCTGCCCCCTACCTCCGGCTTCACCTCTCCCAGCAGCTGCTCCAGCCTTGAGAGGGCAGTGCCAAGCCAGCGGTGCCAGAGCCAGCACAATGCTGGCATGGCACTGTCCCCTCAAGGCTGGAGCAGCTCCTGGGAGTGCCGAAGCCGGGGGAGGGGGCAGAGCCAGGCCGCGCCATGCTCCGCCCCCTCCCCCCCAGCTTCAGCTCTCCTACAGAGGAGGAGCATGAGCGGTGGACGGGCTTCAGTGGGCAGGGCTCCTCCTCCACGCGGCTTCAGCGAGCAAGGGGTGAGAGTCATGGTGGGAGTCATGGCGGATTGGAGGCTGGTGGGGAAATGGCCGAAGGAGGCAGCACCCCGCCCCCTTCTTTTTCTTCGCCACTGCCCGGCCCTTCCTCCTCCTCCCCCAAGCAGCAGGAGTTTGGCAGGAGGGGGGAGGAAGGGGGGCAGAGAGCTTTTCTCGCAGCACAGCAGGAGGTCCGTCATGGCACACTAGTGTGCCACGGCACACTGGTTGAGAAAGACTGGGTTAAACCACTGTGCTGCTGAGCTTGTTGACCAAAAGGCCGCAGGTTTAAATCCTGGGAGCGGCGTGAGCTTCCGCTCTCAGCCCCAGCTTCTGCCAACCTAGCAGCTTGAAAACATGCAAATGTGAGTAGATGAATAGGTATCGCACCGGTAGGAAGGTAATGGCGTTCCATGCAGTCATGCCAGCCACAATAAGTTGGAGGTTCTACAGACAACGCCGGCTCTTCGGCTTAGACATGGAGATGAGCACCATCCCCCAGTCGGACACGACTGGACTTAATGTCATGGGGAAACCTTTACCTTTACCTAGCCCAAGGTACTCCACATATCCTTTCCCATTTGCCTTATTGGGAACTGGCCTCCCAAACATTTGGAGAGCAGGACCTTCTGTACTCCTGGCTCATATTTTTCAGCTACTCCTGATTAACAAAGCCAGTCTTGATGATAGCAATCTAGTTGCAAGAAGATAAATGGAAATAGGGTGGTAGGAGAAAGTGAGGGGAAGAGGGAAGGCTAAGCTTGCCCTTTACTTTTTTAAGTTACAAGTAATACTGTGTTGCCTACTGCAATTCAAAGCTGGGAGTTGCTGTGGTTCTCAACCTGTGGATCCCCAGGTGTTTTGGCCTACAACTCCCAGAAATCCCAGCCAGTTTACTAACTGTTAGGATTTCTAGGAGCTGAACGCCAAAACATATGGGGACACACAGGTTGAGAACCACTGATCTGGAAGATGCTAAGATGAGAACCTCTCCCATTTACTGTAATTTGGAGGTGAAGTTTGTCAAGGATTAATTCCCACTCTCAGGAATTCCAGTCTTTCAGTTCTTTGCCTCTAATCATGACTTGTAAATTATTTAATAACCACATCCTACCATACAAGCTTGATCTACAAGAGTGGACACGAGTTACCCTTGCTTTTATGATAATACAACCCTACAGAGTACAATGAGAAGGCCAAAACGTCTTCATGGGTTACCTTCAAAGGTGCCTGAGTTGAGTCTGCAGCTCCAAGGACTTGGTCTTTGCTTTCCTTGGAAAACCTGATGCTCTCCGTTGGGAGGCTGTTGGTAGTAGCTGCAGCTGGGACCTGTGGTTTCTTGTTGGCTGCTGGAACGTTTTTCCCTTTTGGTGCCACTTTCTGTCTCTCCTGTTGAAGGTCAACTCTAGCACTTCTTTGGTCCCGGATGTTATCGCTGGAATCAAAGAGGCTCCCAGAGAATTTGGATATAGGCTCCTGTTTTGTTGAGCAAACAAGCAAAGAAATAAACAACAGAAATAATTAATTATAGAAAGACAGCAGACATCCTATTTTAGCACAATTAAAACTTGTGTGCCAGATGCGCTGTACCTTGGGAAGTCTGACTTGCCCATGGTAGTCCACATGGGCAAGTCATGGGCAAAATTCCTTTAAATTTACATCCTGTTTAGACTACTGCAACGCACTCTACGTGGAGTTGCCTCTGAAGACTGCTCGGAAGCTTCAACTAGTCCAATGAACGGCAGACAGATTGCTCACTGGAGCTACTGAACACAACTTAAAGGGCTAGCAATAGCCTATAAAGCCCTAAACAGTTCCGGCCCAGTTTATCTGTCCGAACGTAACTCCCTCTAAGAATCTTCAAGGACTCTAAGATCATCGCGAGAGACCCTGCTCTTGGTCCCACCACCCTCCCAACTTCGACTGGTGGAGATGAGGGACAGGGCCTTCTCAGTGGAGGCTCTTCGGCTGTGGAACTCCCTCCCTAATGATATCAGATCTGGCTTTGGGGTCAAGACTTTGAGCAATAGATACAGTGATTTGAATGTGATTGACCGATGCAACCAGCAATGGACAGATCTTGGATCACAATTTTTAAACTGGTGATATTATAGAATTTTAAATCTGATTGTTTATTGTTTAATGGTTGTTTTAATTATGTTTGTTAATGGAATGTCAGGGGGTGAGAAGGGCAAGGGAAAAATGCTTGGGGGGGGGGGGGAACCCTATCATCATGCCTTGGAAGCCAGAAACTGTAATTTTTTTAAAAAAAAGATACGAGATCTATTGTTGGTTTGATGATGCCATAAAAACAGCAATGGAGCACCATCTTCTTGTGTTTCTTTTAAAATTTAAATTTTAAGAAGATTCACTCATAGAAATTATATAGTTTCTAAGTGGTGTTTTATTATAGCCATTGTGTAATTTATTGACTGATTTGCAAATTGATTTTTTTCATTATATTCTATATTCACTGTGGTTGTACTTGTGTGCTTTCAAGTCACTTTTGACTTATGGTGAGACTAGGACAGTAGTTCCCAACCTTTTGTTGACCAGGAACCACTTGACTAGGGACTACTTGACCAGGGACCACTTTAACCAGGAACATGAGCACCAAAAGGGTTATGAATCAGTTTTGGGTCAACTTTAGATTCAGTTAAAGGTGCTGATTCAGAAAATTGCATTGGATAGATCACATCAGCTCTCGTTTCGAATACGGAACGTATGCCATGGTCAGCGACAAGGAAGGAGTGGAAGGCAGCATGAAAGGAGTGGAAATAAAATAAATTTAATTTAAAAACTAAAGAGGAAGGAGGCTTGCGGACTAGATTTTTGTTCTCGCAGCCCATTGGTGGTCCACAGCCCACAGGTTAAGAACCACTGGACTATGGTAAGCGTATCATGGGGTGTCATTGGCAGAATGTATTCAGAGGAGGTTGCCTTTGTCTTCCTGTAAGGCTGAGAGAGTGTGACTTGCTCAAGGTCACCCCATGAGTTTCCATGGCTGAGCAGGAATTTGAACCTAACATCCAGCACTCATACCACTACACCAGATTGGCTCTCACAGATTATGAAGGGCACGCTAAATTGTATGTCACTGAGTAGCAGCTGGATTTGGGACTTACATCCTCTTCAGGGTCCTCCAGTTCCTCGGCTTCTTGTTCAGGACTGATTCGCCCTTCCTTCCATTTTTCCTTTGCTGAGCTGAACTTGTACAAGCTGCTCCCTTGGGTGCTCTCCTTTCCTTTCAAAGAACCCCAGCGGGGGCCCTGGGAATTCCAGTTATGGCCGCCATGCAGTCTAGGAGACTTGGGAAGGAACTTGACGGTTTCCTGCAATGCAAACAAAAAGCAGAAGATTTCGGCATACAGACTTCACATAAACCAAGGCCAGTTCCATAGACATTGACAAGAGCAGCGGGCTTTCCATTCAGGTCTCTTGGCGGCACAGCCAGACTTGAATTTATCACACTTTTCTGTGAGCCACTTTGGGAGAAAGAAACATGTCAGTGAAATGATTAAATAAAACTATTGAGAAGTCAATCCCCAATTATGATCACCAAATGGGGCCACTCCCAAAAAATAGAAGTTGCTGTATTCTGTAGGAATAAAGGATTGCAAAACCAGAAAAGTCTGGTACACTTTCATCAGTAGCTGCTGGTAACTCTAAAGAAAAGACATCCATGAACCCAAGTGGAAGCGGTCTTTGTGACTAACTTCCATCTTCCTCCTCTTCGGCTTTAAAAGTCCTCCACAAGCACAACTGTCAGGTGGGCCACTTATATGTCACCAACAAACGGGACAAAAGAGGACACATCAAATGGTGAAAATGCAAATATACATGTAGTGGCACAAATCTATAAATAATTACTACAATTAAAGCTGGGTATTGAAGGTATGATGTTTATTTAGTAGACCACCAGAAGACCCCCAAAGCTTTAAAAATTAATGTCAAAATTTCCCCAAATTGTAAAATAATATACAGTGTTCCTTCATGGTTCGCTTATTGCAGACTCGCTGTTTTGCTGATTTCAAAAAATATTAATTTAAAATATATATCATGGTATTTTTGCTGTTTTGTGGGGTTTTGCTGCCGCCACCGCTCTCCGAGGCATCCCCCCCCCTCAGTCCTCCCTCCCTCCAGCCTTGAAGGGCCTTTCCTTCCTTTCCTTGACTTTATTTTAAGTGTATAAAGACTTAAAATAGTGAATAACTACTAAAATGTATAAATATAAAAATAAATAGAGTATCCCTACATCACAGGTTTTCACTTATTGCGGGAGGTCCTGGAACCAGACAGGTCCTCCTGGTCAGTCATAAGGCCGAACAGGGTATAGCCTGTGTTGGATGGGGTTACATTCCCCCTGAAGACGCAGGTTCACAGTCTGGGAGTGATCCTGGACTCATCGCTGAGCCTGGAACCCCAGGTCTCAGCGGTGGCCAGGGGAGCTTTTGCACAGTTACGACTCGTGCGCCAGCTGCGCCCGTACCTTGGAAAGTCTGATCTGGCTACGGTGGTCCACGCTCTGGTCATATCCCGAATAGATTACTGCAACACACTCTACGTGGGGCTGCCTTTGAAGACAGTTCGGAAACTGCAACTAGTTCAACAGGCGGCAGCCAGATTACTAACGGGAGCTACATACAGGGAGCATACCACCCCCTGCTGTGTCAGCTCCACTGGCTGCCTGTCCAATTCCGAGCTCAATTCAAAGTGCTGGTTTTGACCTTTAAAGCTCTATACGGTTCTGGCCCAGCTTACTTGTCCAAACTCATAGGAAAGGTACAATCATGCACGAGTGAATCGGTCCACAGGCTAAGGAATGCCTTGATTCACTCGTGCATGATTGTACCTTTCCTGTGACGCGTACATGTTGTAGTCGCACATCACCGCTTGAAGAAGCCGCCAAAGGCGAAACGGAACAGGCCGCACACATCATCCATCGCAGTGTGCCCTGCGTCCCTCCATTGTGGAGTACTATGTTTCTCTCTTAGCTCCTGCGCCACCTCCGTAACCAGCCTTCCTCCACCGGCTTTTAGCACCTTTGCGCGGCCGGGCAGCGCGCGGTTCCTGGAAACGCCGAGTTTACCAAGGGAGGAACCCAGCGCATCTCGCCGCGGCTTTTTTGCTTTGCTTTCTCAGCAACTCCCGCCGGTTCTGAGCGCATTTGCACGGCCGGATCAATACTGTGGTAAACACACACGGCTTGAATATTTTCGTTGGATATTTACCCCGTACCCGTGGATCTCCCCTTCTCCTCGAACTGTGTTTTCATTTCCGGGTTTGGTTACAACAACAAGGTACTGTACTAGAGCGAACTAAGTTACATTCTGAGAGTTCCATCTCGCATATGAGTACTACTGTGCGCCACTGCTTGATTCTCTATTATAGAGATGTAATGTGTTATTTGTACTTGTTTCACTATATGGCATTGTGCTGAATGTATTTAATATGATATTGTGTTCACTAGATTATACCTTTTGATACATTTATACTAGTTCCTGTGTGTTTAACACAAGGGTTTAACCTATAACACCACAGGGAGCTCCAGTTTTAGGTGTTGCACTATCCTTGAGAAAGACTGGATCAATTTACAACCAACTTCATTGACAGAGGTAGTTTTTATTTTTCAATTAGCTTCTGCCATTTCTGCCTGCAATGGTACCATCTAGTGGTCACTAACACATATTGTTTTTGGGCTTTCCGGAATAGATTTCAACACCGAATGTACCGTATTGGTTTGCTTTGACTTGTCTCCATCTCCTGGCTGCTATCATCACATTTGATAAATAACAGGATCTCTTTAATGGCCCTGTAGGAAGACAAGAGTTGTACACTAGAGTAATGTGGTTGCTCTTGTGAAAAAATAGCTTCCTCCTTCCAACATCTTCAATAAACCATTATTTTTGGCTTCAAAGTGAAGAACGATTACAGTAAATGAAGTGCTTAAGAATACAGTGTAGATTAGAAAGTCAAAATACACTAATCTGTATTCACATGTACTAGATGGAGAACATAGAAAAGAATTATCTGTTTCTGTACTGTAGGAACAAAGGAAGCGGTCTTTTCCTAGGTTAAGTGGTTCATTCATCTTTCTCAGTATTGCCTACACCAGAGATGTGCACTATGTGGCCCTTCAGTTATTAGTGGACTGCAACTCTCGTCAGCCCTTGCCTGTGAGGCTGATGGTGAAAAAGTCTTTTGCCTTTTGGAACATTGTCTATGTTGAATTGTAATGGCTCTCTGAGCTTTCAGTCAGATCTTGCTCAGCTTTACCTGGAGCTGATGGGATTGAACCCAGGACTCTGTACATGCAAAACTGTTTGCTATACCTCCTCCCATTAATATCAGGGTAGTACTTAAATATGGACCTAGAGATTCACATCCAGATGGAAGACAGTATAACTTTCAACCAAAGGAACAATGCATAGCACATCAAATAACAAATTCTAGTAGTGCCTCACTAGTAGGTCTCACTTTGTGTCAAGAGAGAAGCCATGTCTAGTACAATAGTTCTGTGGGGTGTGACCCTCAGGGGGATGCAGTAGTTGTTCGAGCAGGGCACAAGAACATTTTCAGACATTAAATTATTATACTTGGCCCACAATGTTCACAGGGGGTGGGGTACAAGACTCTTGCAAATGTATGAAAACTGTGAATATTTCTAAGGCTCAGCCACACACACACATTTCCCCACTCACTCACTTGGAAGGATTGGGGATGGGAAGGAAGCAGTAGTTTGTATAGTGTGTGTCTGTGGAGCAACTTGAGAAACTGAAAGTAACTTCTGGTGTGAGAGAATTTGCCATCTGCAAGGACGTTGCCCAGGGGACGCCCGGATGTTTTGATGTTTTACCATCCTTGTGAGAGGCTTCTCTCATGTCCCTGCATGGAAAGCTGGAGCTGACAGAGGGAGCTCATCCACACTCTCCCTGGATTTGAACCTCTGGCCTGTCGGTCTTCAGTCCTGCCAGCACAAGGGTTTAACTCACTGCGCCACTGAGGGATACTTAGTAAAGGAAGGGGTGGCAGAGAGGAGACTTTTCTCTACTGATCATTCTGCAGCCTGCTTCTGCTTTTCTGACATGACCTGCGGATTCCTTGGTTCCTTCTGCTCCCTTGTTCTGCTGCCTGAGAAGTGCTCATGCTGGAAAAATGGGGAATGCTAAGCATGCCTGAAATTACAGTTGTATTTTCCATTCTCTTTCTTGCTGCCTTCTCCCTCCGGCATTACCCACCACTTACAAAACTTCCCTTCCTCCAGACCACATTCAGGGAGCAACACTTATGGATATGAGATGGGAGAAGGAGGATGAGGAATGGTGATTGGGAAAGGTGCTGCAATAGAGAGATGTTAGGGATCACGTCTGCCCAAAAGACTTCCAAACTTTCCCTGATCCGCTTCTCGTAGGGCTTGGCTTCCAGATCTTTGATCATTTTGGGTTGTCCTTCTCTAGACAAATTACAGCTTGTCAATATCTTTCCTGAATTGTGGTGCCCACAACTATACACATACTCCAGGTGAAGTCTAACCTAGGCAGAACAGTTTAAATATCTGTAAGGATTTCACATTGAAGATGGAGCAAGTTTGTTTGCTGCCGCCCCAGAGACTAGAGCACTGAGGAATCGATTCAAACTGCAGGAATAGGTATTCCATCTAAACATTAGGAAAAACATCCTGATCGTAACAATGGAATGAAGTGCCTTGGTCTCCTTCTCTGGAGGTTTATACACAGAGGTTGGAAGGCTGATGAGGATGCACAGCAGGTTTTTGGGAGTGTCGGGTCTCTTCCAACACCGTAATCTATTATATAAATGGGTTCACGTCATGTGATGTATACCTCAAACAAAGAAATCATACAACGCAGAAACACAATACTTACCAACAGAAATAGGCCTCAAGCAAGGTACGTTTGTAGCAAAGAAACTCCCCCTAAAACCTAAAAGGCCCCCAAAACAACGAATAAAAATAAAACTACATTTACCAGCATCCTCCGGGCAACCAAAGACTCACCCAGCCTCTACATTCTGAACAATATGATTGGCTGCCAATAAGGGCGGATTTGCATAACTGCTGCACTGGCCAGCCAACATGAAAATTCCGATCCATAATAAACTGCCAAAACAGAATAAGGAAAAGGCCTGAGCCAATCCCCAACACAAACACCCAAATCACTTCCAACCTAAAATTTACACCCCAAAAATCACAGACCACGCCCAAAATTGACAGTAAGGCTTCATTAACTAGATTTCCCTAACTAGCCCTCACTTACTGGGAAGCTGTTTACGCTCTAAATTGACAGTAAGACTTCATTAACTTGATTTCCCTAACTAGCTCTCACTTACTGGGAAGCTGTTTACGCTCTGAATTGACAGTAAGACTTCATTAACTTGATTTTCCCAACTAGGCCTCAGCTCATTGGACATTGTGTATGGCCTGAATTGACAGTAAGGCTTCATTAACTTGCTGTTCCTAACTAGGCCTCAGCTCATGGGACATTGTGTATGGCCTGAATTTACAGTAACCTACCTTGGCACACAGAGCCCCGACCATGCATGATGGGACTTGAAGTACTATAGCAGAGTTGGTACTTTGAGCAGGAGTACAGTCAGAGGAGAGTGATGCACAAGCAAGAGCTTTAGAATAGCTGGCTTTCTGTGCCAGAAATCACGCTGGCATGCAAGCCGTAAATGCTGTGCCCTGATTGGTACGCCAAGCGTATACAGTGATTTGCTAAAGTACATCATGTGTCTTCAATGATAACAAAAGCCTTGATTGGCCAAAGCAGTACATGGCGTGGGTTTGTTTACCTCAATGCTAATAGGATAAGAACTACGCAAGCGCAGAAGGGTCTGCCCCCTCCTTTGCTGGCAGGGAAGAGGCAGCAGCAAATGTTGCGATTTGGATACAGGCTGGCCAGAGCTGCTGATACTGTTCTATGGGAAATTAATTTCTTGCTGCGCCACAGTGCTAAACGAATAGAAGCTGATAATGATATGATGCTAATGAAAGTATTGTGTTTAATTGGATAATGAAATGTATGTGGATTCACTGGCCAATGGGGGGTCATAAAGAAGGGCGGGCCAAGATCTGCCGCCATGAGGGGTATATAATGACTGCTCTTAGAATGTATGTTAGGATTTGCCCTAGCAGCTTGTTCTGTGGGTGAACCCCACCAGCTGGTGTCCAATTACAATAAACTTGACTTCACTTTGAAAACAGTCAATTGTCCGTTCTCTCGTTCCTGTGCCCGCGCGTCCACGTCGCCTTTGGTAAGAAGGTTTGCCACCCGGAGTTCTGGGACTCCTAATTTGCTGCTACAGTACCACCATGGAAAACGGGATTTGTAGTACTTCAAAACCCATCATTCCCCACAGACCACTGTGGCCCAGAACCAAGACCAATAAAGACCCAACTTGGCACACCATGCCCCCCATGACCCACACTCCATCCAACTGCAGTTTAGAGGAGGGCACACCGTGGATGATTGAACTTTCTCGCATCTCCTAAAAAGGGCACAGCAACGCGTACCGGGTACAGCTAGTTCTATATAAAATGGACTCCATGGAGAAATGAGGATGGCACTGGCTAAGGAAGAGAAAACTAATGTTATATGATATAGTACAACTGTATTTGCTGAGGATACGTTCCTGGAATGACCATTGAATTTTTTTCTGTGTCAGGAGTGACTTGAGAAACTGCAAGTCGCTTCTGATGTGAGAGAATTGGCCATCTGCAAGGACGTTGCCCAGGGGACGCCCGGATGTTTTGATGTTTTACCATCCTTGTGGGAAGCTTCTCTCGTGTTCCTGCATGGGGAGCCGGAGCTGACAGAGGGAGCTCATCCACACTCTCCCCAGATTCGAACCTGTGACCTGTCGGTCTTCAGTCCTGCCAGCACAAGGGTTTAACTCACTCTGCCACTGGGGGCGCCTATTGAAATATCATGCCATGCTCACCTACCTCCTAAACAATGGCAAGGCAGCCACTCTGGAAATAGGTCACAAAGATGACTAGGGAGCAACCCAATTGGTCCTTGCTTGTATCCAACCCAGAAAAAATGGGAAAACTCACCTAAGAGGATGAGAGAGGGAATAGGTAAGATTTTTCCCTCGCTTCCTAACACTGAGCCTACAGCGGCCAAGTAAAGTGCCAGCCAGATCTGCTTTGCCCTTTTCCTCTTTCCCTTTTCAGCTTTGAGGGCCACTTTACTAAAAAGGCAGCTGGGGAAGCATGTAGGATATCTGCTTTTTACAGGGGCTTTCTGTGAGCTAAGCTGCAGGAACCCCCTTTCCCCTACTGATTTTTATATTAGAGGAGATTGGGCTTCTTGAGGCAACCTCAGTGCGGAACATATGATGAAATCTCTTTGCCCTAAATCTAGCACTTGCCATATATATGCAAATACAAGTATTCAAAAAACTTTTAAAATCTGAAATACTTTTGGTCTGAAACTTTTCAGATAAGGGAGATTCTGCCTGCATCTCACATGATATCAGAAAAACAGAGAAACAAGAAATGTAACTTACTCATCATTCAGCTTTCCATATAGGAAATTGTCCAATTTTGAGGCAATTATAGTTTTTTTTCGGTGGTCTCTTTAAGTACATAGTAATTCCCATTTACAAGAAAGTGAACCCCAGTGTAGAATTGGGAAGGTTAGGTTGCTTACCTGTAACTGTGTTTCTTCGAGTGTAAAGTCTGTGAAATTCACACAACTGGGTTTACTTCCGCGCATGCGCAAGAATCTCGGACATACTAGCTTTAAATAAAGAATTTACATAAGCCCCTCCCACTCCTCGTCCCCCCCTCGTCCCCTGATTGAGCTACCTAATCAGTTCCTTGCCGCCGACAGCAGCAGAAACCTAGGCATGACACCAGAGGGGAGGACGGGTGGGTTCTGTGTGAATTTCACAGACTTTACACTCGAAGAAACACGTGTAGTCTGTGAAATGCACACAACTGAGTGACTTAACAAGCTCACGTACCTGGAGGTGGGTCATGCCACACAGGAGAAAAGGACGGCTCTGCCAAAGGATGCATCCTTCTTAGCGAGAACGTCGAGCTTGTAGTGGGCTGCAAACATCGAGGGGGTTACCCAAGTAGCAGCCTTGCAAATTTGATCAACAGGAACACCCCCAAAAACACTTGGGATGTAGAAACTGCCCTTGTAGAATGGGCTTTAACACCAACATGTAATTCTTTGTGGGCTAACTGGTAGGCCAACCGGATTGCCAAGACTATCCATGAGGCCAAACGTTGAGAGTAACTGGGAGACCCAAGGAATCTTCTCTATACTTTAGAAACAACTTGGGGGACTTTCTATAGGGGGCTGTCCTATGTAGATAGAAGGATAAGGCCCTCTTAACGTCGAGGGAGTGTAGGGCAATCTCCAGAGGAGATGAGGGTTTAGGAAAAAAGGCTGGGAGGGTAATGTCTTGAGACATATGAAAATGGGAAACAACTTTGGGAAGAAAGGTGACATGCATCTGGAGGACCACCTTGTCTTCATGAAATCGAATGAAGGGTGGGTCAGAGAGGAGCGCTGTGATCTCGCTGGCTCTTCTGGCTGAGGTGATGGCCACTAGGAAGGCCGTCTTCCATGATAGATGTGATATGTGAGAGGTCGACATGGGTTCGAAAGGAGGTTTGGAGAGTTGGGAGAGGACTAGTTCTGGGCTCCAGGAGGGAGGAGGTGGGGAGACAGGGGGGGGAAGGACTTTTTGTATCCCTGTAAGAGCATACCCACTAGGGGATCTTGAAAAAGGGACGGGAGACCGAACTTTTTTCTGTATCAGGACAGGGCCGCAAGGTAGCATTTTATAGAAGATAGGGAGAACCCTTTAGTGGACAGGTCAACAAGGAAGTCCAGGACTATGGAGACGGGACCGACTGCGGTAGGTGGCCCAGTGGTTGAACAAATTTTTGAAACCTGTCCCATTTGTAGGTATAGGCCTTTTTAGTAGACTTTTTGAGCCGCCTGAATTATGAGGCGGACTGGGTTTGAAAGGTGAGAGAGGGCTTGATCCTCCATGCTGTGAGATGGAGGGATGGGAGATCTGGATGAAGGATGAGGCCCTGCTGGAGGGAGAGAAGGTCTGGATCCTGAGGAAGATGAAGGAAGTTCCCCTGGGAGGCTTGAAGGAGTGGCGTGAACCACGGTTGGCGGGGCCACCATGGGGCTAACAGGATGCAATCCGAATTGTCGGAGATTAGTTTTGCAACCACTCTGGCGAGGAGAGGAAGAGGGGGAAAGGCGTAGAGGAGTCCTGGGGACCACTGATAAAGGAAGGCGTCTCCTAGACAATCTGGGGATGCGAGAGGGTGGAGTCTCACGCAGTATATTTGGCAGTGGGTGTTGAGGTGTGAGGCAAATATGTCTATTTGAGGGACGCCCCAATGTTTGGTCAGTGAAAGTGTCGCGGATTGAGCTGCCATTCGTGAGCGGTGGACGGAGCCCTGCTTAGGGAGTCCGCTAGGGTGTTCTGTAGGCCTGGGAGGTGAATTGCGATAAGAAATGTGTTGTGTTGGAACACAATTAGTTTCATTTCTCTTCAGTCTACCTCTTTTCACTCCCAACTCTATTCAGTTTCCATCTCTCTCCCCCCATCCCACTCTCTCTTTCCCCTTTCATGTTTCTCCCCCATCTCTTTTAAGTGTATGTATTAAAACCCTCAATAAAAAATATTTTTTTAAAAAGAAATGTGTTGTGTTGTATGCACCATTCCCATATCCGAAGGGATATTGAGAGAAGGGTGGGGGAGCGGGTGCCCCCTTGTTTGTTCAGGTAATATTGTACTGAGGTGTTGTCTGTAAGGACCTGAATGTTGTGGTTGGAGACCAGGGTCACGAAGGATTTGAGGGCTTTCTCTACCGCTATCAGTTTCAGAGCATTGATATGGAACTGTTTTTCGGGGAGAGACCAACGACCGCTGATGATGAGGTCCTGGAGATGAGCCCCCCACCCTGTGGTCGATGCGTCTGTCGTTAGAGACAATGACGGCTGTGGGGGCAAGAATGGGAGGCCCGAGCATACATTGGACCTGTTTGTCCACCATGAGAGGGAGTGAAGGACATGTGCAGGGGGGTGGAGGACCATGGTTTGGCTGTCCTGACCCAGCTGGAACACAGTCAGGAACCAAGCTTGGAGAGGGCGGAGGCGGAGGTGGGCGAACACCGTGACGTTCATGGTGGAGACCATGTGGCCAAGGATAGACTGGACAGTCCAAGCAGAACAACAGTGTTTGGCCTGGATTTTGTGGATATAGTGGCAAAGGTTGAGGAAACGGTCTTCCGGGAGGTAGGCCCTCTGGGATGTGGAGTCTAGTACTGCACCTATGAACTGGACGGTTCAGGCGAGTGAAAGGTGTGATTTTTTCAGGTTGACTATGAGTCCCAGGTTCTGTAAAAGAGAAGAGGTATAATTGATGTCAGAGGACAATTGGTCACATGACACAGCGGAAAAAAGCCAGTCATCCAGGTAAGGGAACACGGTGATGCCCTGCTGGCAGAGGTGGGAGGCGACAACTGCCATACACTTAGTGAAAGTCCTTGGGGCCGTGGAGAGGCCGAAGGGAAGGACATTAAAGGAATATGGGGAGTCCTCGACCATGAAGGTGAGGTACTTCCTGTGGGACTGTCTAATGGAAATATGGAAGTAGGCATCTTTAAGGTCAATGGTAGCCATCCATGCACCCTTTGGAATAAAAGGGAGAATGGAGGGGAGTGTGACCATCCTGAATTTGCGTGGTCTGATGAATTGGTTGATTTTCCGAAGGTCCAGAATGGGTTGGAGGCTGCTGTCCCTTTTGTCTACAAGGAAATATCTAGAGAAAAAACAATATTGAGTTTGGTGGGGTGGGAGATATGGCCCCTTTTAAGAGAATGGAATTAACTTCCTCCATTATAGTGGGGGATGCCTGAGTGGATACAGGACTCCCTGGTGGTGGTAAGGATTCAAATTCTATGGCATAGCCCCGATGGACAATGTCCAAGACCCACTTATCAGTGGTAATGGACTACCATGCTTGGAAAAAGGGCGTAAGCCTATCAAGGTAGGAATTAGAAGCGACGCTTCTTGTTATCAAAGGGCTTGGAACCCCGGTATTGACCCCTGAAAGGAGTACCTGGACGCTTGAATCCCTGGGAAGGGAACTGAGGTCGTTGTCCTCCTCTAGAGGGAGCGGAATTGTAGTTTCCTCAAAAGGACTGAGGGTAGTGGTAGTATGGGCACCAACACTGTCTGTAGGGTTGGTAAGGTTGATAGGGTTGCTGACCATATTTGTTAAGTGTCTGTTTCATTTTATGAGAGTGTTCTAGTTGAGAGTCTGTTTCAGGGTTAAACAGACCGGCTTCGTCCAATGGCAAGTTTTCTATAAGGGAGCGTTGGTTGGAGGACAGGGCCGCGGATCGTAACCAAGCATGCCTTCTGAGGGCAACCGATCCAGCAATCAATTTGCCTGAAGTATCAGCACCATGTTTAGCCAGGTCTTTTTGTAGGTTGGCTAGAGTGAGGGCTTCCTGCCGGAAGGCCTTAGCCATGGGCTGGTCAGTTGGAGGAAGAAGGTCCAGATATAAGTATGATTGATAGACGCTCATATATACGCCATAATGAGCCATGCGGCCTGAAAGGCATGCGGAGGCATAAAACTTTTTTGCCATGGCGTTGAGCTTTTTCCCTTCTTTGTCAGAAGGGGCGGCCTGATTATTTTGAATTGGCCTAGGTTGAGCATCAGTCACAATAGAATTGACTTTTGGAAGTTTCGCCAGCCAGGGGTTGGCAGATAGGTCAATACGGTAAAGATTTTCAGCCCTTTTTGAGGTGCTTGGAACAGTGGCAGGAGCAACTCCTGTAACTTTTAGCAATTTGATAAGGTAAGGTATGGTGGATTGCTACGGCTGTTCAGCTGAAGTGAAATAGGGGTCTTGTACCACATCATCAGCTTGAGGAGGCTGGATCTCAAGGGATCTGGCTAGTCTAATCAATAATGCAGAATTTTTTTTGAAATCTTCTGCCTGCTGAGGATCAGCCTCAGGCTCAGGCAGGGGAGGTATAGGAGTGGCATCAGAAGAAGACTCTAGTTCAACATTATCATCTGCGGGACGGTGGGGGGGGGGGGAATGAGCAGGAGAGGCAATCATGGGGATAGGAGCTTGAGGGGGAGGGGGGGGATGGAGGTGCTGCCACGGATGCCGAGGGATAAGCATAAGGGGGCCACAGATACCGATATGGATCCGGGGAGGAGGGGGGCTGGTAGGGCTCAGGAGGATAAAAGGGTGGATAATAGGCAAAGGGAGGGGGGTAGGGAGGAGGATAACCATGGGGGTGCCTGTAATAATGTTCCCAGGGGCGGTCCTGGTAACCGGGCGCCTCCTTGAGAGGGCTGCGCGAGCGAGGGCGTCATTGAGGCATCGGGGAGAGCCGCGATGCTGCGCGCCTCGGTGGGGAAGCGGGGCGCACACTGCACGCTTCTTCTAGCTGCGCCTCGGACTCCGGGGAGGGAGAGAGGGGAGGGGGAGCCTGGGCGAGAGGTGGGGAAGGAGGAGAGCCGCATGGAAGCTCCTCTTCAGTAGCTGAGGCAAGAAGGTGAATAGGGAGAAGTTGGGGGGGATTTTCAACTCCCGCCAGATCCTCGTCAGGTTGAAACAGCTGAATGGGCTCAGCTGAGAGGAGAGGCATGCAAGGGCTTGGAGACCTGCGGTCAGTGAGGAGCCTTGGTTGTTTTTGTGCCTGGCTCTCTTTCGGTTTGGATTTGGACCGAAGAGAGTGTTTAGAAGTCTTTTGCTTCTTCCGCGGTGGCTCTGTGACTGAGTCAGAGGCCAGATCGCAGATGGCACTTTCCGTCGAGGCACTTAAGAGGGGAGTATGCTCTGAAATGGATGGGAGAGGAGGCTGGCTCGTAGAGGGCTGGGAGAGCCTAGTCTCTTCAGAGGCTAAAGACTGCTTATAAAGCGAGGCTTTAAGCCTGGAATCCCTGCTCTTTAGAGCTCTAGCAGAAAACGACCTGCAAATGTTGCAAGCCTGGGGGATATGGGATTCTCTAAGACAGAGGAGACACTTAGAGTGTTTTGTCCTCTTGTGGTAAAGTAGCTCCACAAGCAGAGCATTTCTTAAAAGAAAGGGAGGTCATCTTATATGTTTGAGAGAGGGTAGTCAAGGCAATCCGTGGTCTTGTCAATCAAGAGAAGGAGAGAGCAGTATGAGATGCTTTCGCTGGCGAAAAAGGAACTGATTAGGTAGCTCAATCAGGGGACGAGGGTGGTGGTGGGAGGGGCTTATGTAAATTCTTTATTTAAAGCGAGTATGTCCGAGATTCTTGCGCATGCGCGGAAGTAAACCAAGCTGTGTGCATTTCACAGACTACACGAAGAAGCAACAATTCAAAGGTACCAACTAGGAACCTATATTTGAAGGTGGGAGTGTATACCAGGCATAGGCAAACATTATTGCCTTGGGACTCCATAGTGGGTCTGCCAGGAGGGAGGGCAGTTGGGCACACGCTGGATGGGATGGGCCTGGGAGAGAGATGGCAGGGCAGTGGGTGGGGCAGGGCCTGGGTCATCCTCAGGTTGTCTTCCTGGCATAAGGGCAAGGCTGCTCATCCCATCCTTATGCCAGGACGAAAACGAGACATGTGGTGATTGCCCAGATCTTCCTCCCTTGCTCTTTGGACTGTCCTCTTGGCATTATGCCAGAAGGGCAAAACAGGTGACATTCGAGAGTGCTCTTCAGGGCTCTCAACTGCTGCGTGCCTTCCTTGAGCCATCCTTCCGGCATAAGGACAGGGCCGCTCGCACTGTCCTTATACCGAGAAGAAGGCAAGACACGCGGTGGCCAAGAGCGCTCTAGAGGGCTCTCAGGTGTTGTGTGCCTTCCTCTTGTCCTTTCTGTATAAGGATGCAGCGGGCTGCCGTGTCGTTATGCCAAGAGAACAAGGAAAGTGAGGAGGACCTGAGGTAAGCGCTCAGGGGCCACATCTGGCTCCCAGGCCTTCGTTTGCCCATGCCTGGTGAATACCATCACAATGAAGAACCAATTATTTGTCTTAAAAGCAGACAGGAGGTTTTGTGAAGGAGCTGTCATTCATCAGAGCATGGAGACAAGCCCCATGAACAAGTACTAGCACCAAAAACTTTGCCACTGAACAACCAAACTCACAAGGCACATTAAGTGGTCTCTTACTTATGGCTCTCTCACACACATGATCATTACTCAATTGTGCATTTATGTGTCTTCAAAAATGGAACTTCCATACATTTTCAAATGAAATAGTTTAAAACTTAACAGAGTAAGCTAACAGAAGTAAGGGCCTCTCTTCTTCAGCCACTGAACAGTCTTTCTGGAGGATTCAGGGACCCATCCCTGGACAGTGAGGTGTGGTGTGTCCAAAGCTGTTGTGAAGAAAAGGAGCTAGGAAATATTCCTGTCAATTTCCTTTACTATTCTTAGGAACCAAGCCAACATTTCTGAATAGAGCCAGGGCATGGATCTAGCCCCTGCTCTTCACGGGTCGAGTAATGAAATATTGTATAGAAAGTGCTCTCCTTCAGACAGTCATGGCGTCGGAAAGCTGTCTTCTGCATAATATATGGCACATGAACAATAAGCATATCTTTTAATAATATAATGACAAATATTTGATGGACCAAAATTTGTATTTTTGTTTCTCCCAGGTACCCTTATTCCTACTGGAGGAGAGATGGTGATCCAGATTAGATATGAAAAGTTTCCTGTATTTTTCCTCTCAGTTGCAAATACATTCAATTACAGTGGATGTACACATGCCCATGTGTATCCTTTACAGATATGTTTTTCATAAGGATTTGAATAAATGCTTGAGAAATATTTTCTTCATCTGGGTTATCTTTCACAAAGCATCAGACCTTGAAAGAAAAGTTAGGAAAGGTTAATTCACAAAAGTAATTTCATTGACTACCTGCGGGTTCCCACAATGCTACTCTATCAGTGGTCCCCAACCATCTTTTGACTAGGGACCATTTTGACCAGGGACCAGTCTCCAACATTAGTACCAAAAGGGTTACAAGTCAATCTCTGGTCAATTTTAGATTTAGTTTCGTTCTCTGGGGGGCTGATTCAGAAAATTGCATTGGATAGACCACGTCAGCTCTAGTTTTGGATACAGAACATACAGTATGCCATCCAGTATTTGCCATCTGCTCTTCCACAGAAAACCATATTTGATAATCTAGAGCTGATGTGGTCTATCCAATGCAATTTTCTGAATCAGCACTCCAAATAACTCCAGGAACAGGCCTAAAAATGAAGACATCAAGGTGCCTCGGATTTCAGGCTCCACATGGAATGACTCCACTCAGGGGGAAGGAGGAGAAGTTGCAGTCAGGGGGCTTGCTGTCATGCCTTTCATGGGTAGTCAGCCTCTCCCCTCCCAACTTCCCCATCGCTTTGACACTATAGAGGGTTTAGCAAGACCAGTCATTCAAGTTACAATGATGTCGTAATGGGGAGGCCGCAGACCATATTTTAGTTCTTGGGGACCACTGGTGGTCCATGGACCACAGGTTGGGAACCACTGCTCTATATTGCCAAGGTTTTCCAATTGTCTGTAAAACAGCTGAGAGTCAGTTTTCATATATCACAACCAAGATCACAAAATGTAATGGCTCAAAGACAAGAATTTAAAACTTGTTTAGGAGTTGGGCTGTCCATTCTTTTGGTCTAGTTTCTGGAACTAACAGAGCAGCTTGCAAAACAGTATAATTCTTGTGGAGTCGAATTAGCATCCATTACATATATATTTGGGATCATGTTTTGCTCCTTACATTTTGGAACAAACCTGCGTTACAATAATAAGTAACCCCAAGGAAAAGTCAACATGAAACAGAACTCAATCAGTTTCAGTACTAGAATAAACATTACTGAACCACTATTTTTGTAGTGTTTTATTAGGTTTTATAGATATAAAACCTTCCACATCTGTTTGAGAATATCATACCTGTATAGTACATAACATTCATTTTTCAGAACTTTACACACACTTGCTATTGTGCATTTTGTTCAACTTTGCTTACACATGGCACGTTTAAAGGTGGGCACCTGAAATTCTAGTGACTGCAAATGCTGCTTTTGCAGCCACAGTGAGGTCTCCGCAGACAGTCTTTCCCCCCCCCAAAAAAGTGTGTGAGTGCATTGTACAATAAGGCAGTGGCAATCTGAGTTTCTTAAAAATAGGAGAATAAAGATCATTTCCTACTAAAATAAACTGGAGGCCCTTCCACACAGCTGAATAAAATCCCACATTTTCTACTTTAAGTTGGGATATATGGCAGTGTGGACTCAGATAACCCAGTTCAAAGTAGATATTGTGGGATTTTCTGCGTTGATATTGTGGATTACATAGCAGTATGGAAGGGCCCTGAGTTTTTGCAAAGGGAAGTTAAAAGGTAACTGTTTGCAAAGTAGTACATCCCAAGAAAGTCACAGTTCTTTCGACTTATGTCACCATTACTAATTCAGGGTATAAACTGACTTTGGTGGCATTAAGGCACATGAAGATATGACAAGCACAACTCTCCCTGGAAATTCATCCTGCACAAATAGCAAAAAGTACCGTTTTAAAAAAAATGAAATACATCATTCTTTTTGTTATGAAACTTCTATACAAAATTATAAAATTTACACCATCCGAGCTGCCAGAGAGATTTTTTAAAAAGTATCAGTTCTCTGCATAACTTCTACTTTTTTTCATCAAAGGTCAAAAAGGGCCATATAAATACCCCAAAGTCTTATGGGCAACCCCCCCAAAAAAAAACAACCAACAAAATAGCAGACAACCGCCATGTAAAAGAGATGCATGATCGCAATGTATTCCCCTTAAAAATCTACTAAAACGGCAATGCAGGAAAACATGGGAACAATTCACCGGAGAACAAACAGGAGCTGCACAAGCAAAGAACAAAACGGTAGGAGGTATTTCTCAGTGCACACTGCGCCCTCTGTGTTCACATGCTTGGAGTGAAATAAGGCACTCGTCTTCCAGTGAGAAGCACCTTCCAAAGAAATGACACAAGGACGAGATGAGTCGGATTTCTGGTGAAACACATGAGAGTTGATTGAATGATATTCCAGGATGCAACAGTAACGGTTCGACAGCGGAGGGGGAGGACACAGGAGGCAAAAAACTTGGAGGACGTGAACCTCTACACAGAAGTGGTCACTCTGTCATTGGCATTATTGACCTCATTTTTGTTTGAATCCAGTCCTTTAGCAGCATTCATATCATTCCGCAAATTCTCCACTGTCTTTTTCATGTTCTTTAATTCCCCGGGGTGTGGAGTGGCTCGCCTTAGGAGTGTTCGCTAAAAACAAACAGTGGAGTAAATAATTTTGTCCTGTGTTGCCGGGTTTTTTTTTTTAAAGAACAGATATATCTATCTATCTATATTTCTGAATGGTTTTTCAGAATTTTATTCTTGCTTTTCAGTCATTATTTTAAATGGTTTTACTTATGAAACACAATAATCAAACTACATGTGTTTTTACTTGTGATTCTCTTTATTTTGCAAGCCACTTAAAGCCCCAGATTTGGAGAAAAGGCAGGTCATATTAAAATGAGAGAGAGAGAGAGAAAGAGACAGACAGACATTGTTTAACACTGCCCTGATTTACCCTCATACGATTGTGATACCCAATGAAGTACACACATACTACATTTGTTGTCTTTGTATCTTCACCAAAGTTGCCCTGGGCTGCGTTTATGTGGCCTATACTTCAGGATGAACAATTAATTAGTTCTAACAAAATTAAATTGAACTGTGTTTGCTTAATGGCTAATGTCTACAAGTTTGCTGAAGTTAAATTATGATGTTAATATTATGTTACTAAACATGACACAATTGTACAGGATCCATAGCAGAATTTTAATATAAGTTTTTAATCGGCCTTACTGATCAGGGAATGGTTGGTCAAAACGTCTCGGAACTAATAAAGCACTGGATCATGGGATTGTATGCCTTTTGTACTTCACTTATTAGTTGATAGGTAAAGATAAAGATTCCCCCTGACATTAAGTCTAGTCGTGTCCGACTCTGGAGGGTGGTGCTCATCTCCATTTCTAAGCCGAACAGCCAGCATTGTCCATAGACGCCTCCAAGGTCATGTGGCCAGCATGCCAGCATGGAGTGCTGTTACCTTCCCGCAGAAGTGGTACCTATCGATCGACTCACATTTGCATGTTTTCAAACTGCTAGGTTGGCAGAAGCTGGGCCTAACAGCGGGAGCTCACCCCACTCCCTGGATTCGAACCGCCAATCCTTTGGTCAGCAAGTTCAGCAGCTCAGGGATTTAACCCGCTGTGCCACCATGTGCTCACTGATGGCTTATATTTATTATTTTTAAAAACCAACACATTCTATTAAAAACTTTTCAATAGGACAAAACATAAATGCATGTTATAAATATAATATCTGTATTTATGTATTGTCCTTTTTAAAAAGTGTTTAAAAAGTTAATAATATTTATATTTGTGCTTGTTGCTAGTGTAGCCACCAAAGAAGGCTAATTGGTTTACTTACAGTTCGAGATACTTTGGGGCTTTTCAAAGACTAAATTTGGACAATCAATAAGCACTTGGAGGCTAGTTTTCTTTTCCTACTAATTTACAATACATGCTTTTCAGCATCTGACCATGATCCCAGATTTGTACGTCTAAACCAGAGCTTTCCAAACTTTGGGTCGCAACACGTTTGTGCATTGTTTGCAGTGTGTAGGTGTGTTGCGTGAACATAACGAGAATCCTCTGAGTATGAAATAAATAATAAATCATATGTATATATATTTAAAAACATAAACAAAAAGGTGTTCATGAAATATGTAGTGTCCCCATACATACAGATTAGTTACAGAAACAGCTAGGAGTAAGCTTATTACACCCGTATTAAAGTAACTCCCACTGGCTGCCAATTAATTTCTGGGCAAAATGTTTGAGTTTTGGGTTTGAGCTTTAAAGCCCTATATGGTTTGGGTCTAGGTTACCTACAGGACTGCCTTATCCTGCGCTGTCTGCCCTTTAGCATTCTTAGGTCCTCTGGGGGTCAGTTACTCCAACCAGCTAGAACCAAACTGACAACCGGCAACCAGAGGACCTTTTCATCAGCCACATCAAGACTGTGGAACGACTTGCTTGAAGAGCTCTGACAGCAAAATGGGGTGTCAGAATTTGAAATGCAATTGAAGATCCATCTCTTCCGGCAGGCCTACCCAGTCAATTTTTAATCATGAGTTCTGATTTGCATTCTATTACCACTTTTATTATCAATTCTGTAGCTGTTTTGATGTAGGTTTTCATATGTGTGTGTTAACCCATAAGTTAACAGTTAGTTTAAGCTCCGGTTTGCTAGTAAAACCAAATTTCTGTATCACAAAATAATGCATGTCTAAAAAGTGTGTCACCAACATGAAATATTTGGAAAGTTCTGGTCTAGAGAAATGTACTTTGCCCCTTCTGGCTGTAGTGTAAAATGTTGTGGAGGACCACTTTTCACACATTTATTCCTTTGAGAAAGCTTCATCAGTATCAATGTAATTCACATATGCATCACATTTATACTGATTAGGGAGACATGACTTGCTGAAGCCTGGCATTTTTAATGAACTAGGAGTAATGGTGTTGGCAAGGCTCGCTTCTGAAAAGGATATAGATGTTAGCAGAGGTCTCATAAGTACAGTGACAGATGCACCCACCAGACCTATTTGAGCAGAAAATTGAAATTTCCTGCTGGCTCAGCTTCAAGTCCCAGTGGAAATTATTGTGAAATGAGGAAGGACAATGGAAGCGACTATGGGGAAGAGACAAACAATGAAGTGGGGTAGGAGACAGCCTGGGGCTAATGCCTTCGCAAAAAATGGAAAGAAACCACCTTAAGGACACAAAATGAAGGCTGGAACTGGCCATCACAAAGGCTGTAATGCTGCGATCAGTTTAAAAAGTCAGGAGGGTCTCTAACCAAAAAAATGTGATCTGTTTACAAAACGGGCACACAGAACAATCAGTTGGTACCATATAATTAAATTCAAAGAGCCTGGGAAATGGTATATACCACTTTGCTTTTGCATTTTCCTTCTGAGGGAAAGAAAAACATACCATTTCGTTATCCTCTTCATCTTTTTCATCTTCCAGAAAGCGGATGGCGCTGACTCTGTTTACAGCTCGTTCGTTCCACGTTTCGTCAGACATTTCATTTACCAAACTCTCCAGGGCACCACATCGGGGCAGGTTATCTACTTAGACAGTGGACAAGAAGCAGAGACAGGAAGTTTGTTCATCGGAGGTTGAGAGTGCTGCCTATTCCACAGTTCAGACGTCAAAGTTCTGCCACAGGAAAACTAGTCACTGTAAACTGTTCCACAACAACATGCAATATTCTCTGATAATGTAGGCTTATTATCTTCACTTGACTGTTTGCATCAGGTTTGCCGTGGAGCCCAGAGACACAGCTTCCCTGGGCAATTCCAATTATAGCTTCGTATATTAACACTCAAGCCAGAGGCTGCCTGATTCACCAAATTTATGCAGTCCCTACTTTGAAACTGTTTTCACTGCAATTTATATGTCTAAAGTGCCTAAAGCACAGCTATCAATTATAAGTGGAAATTAATAGCTACGTAAGCCTTATGCTTGTTTGCAGTATGAATTATATACACATTTAGCACAGAGAACTATCATTCAGAAAAGCATTTCAAAGACAAAGGTCAAGATTTACATTGTTCAGTAATACTTTGGAAGGGCACAGGGCAGTTATTAAGCCATCTTTTCAGTCATATGCTAGAAACCATACAACATTTAATCTTAAAACTACAATTTGTTGTTCATTTATATTGAAAAAAATGTTTGGGTTGCTGTGAGTTTTCCGGGCTGTATGACCATGTTCCAAAAGCATTATCTCCTGATGTTTCACCCACACCTATGGCAGGCATCCTCAGAGGTTGAGGGGTCTGTTGGAAACTAGGCAAGTGGGGTTTGTCTATCTGTGGAAGGTCCAGGGTGGGAGAAAGAACTCTTGTCTGCTTGAGGCAAGTGTGAATGCTGCAATTGGCCACCTTGATTAGCATTGAATAGCCTTTCAGCTTCAACGTCTGGCTGCTTATTGGCCAGGGGAATCCTTTGTTGGGAGGTTTTAGCTGGCCTTAATTGATTCTTGTCTGGGATCCCCTTTTTCAGAGTGTTCCTCTTTATTTATTGTCCTGTTTTTAGGGTTTTTAATAGTGGTAGCCAGATTTTGTTTATTTTCATGGTTTCTGCCTTTCTGTTGAAATTGTGTACATGATTGTGGATTTCAATGGCTTCTCTGTATAGTCTGACATGGTGGTTGTTAGAGTGGTCCAGCATTTCTGAATTCTCAAATAATATGCTGTGTCCATTTCTTATTGAGAACACATAAATGCTCGACAACCATCATGTCAGACTACATAGAGAAGCCATTGAAATCCACAATCATGTGGACTATTTCAACAGAAAGGTGGAAACCATGAAAATGAACAAAATCTGGATACCAGTATTCATAAAAATTGTAAAATCAGGACAGTACACTAAGAGCAACATTCAAAGACCAGGGGAATTCCAGTCAAGAATAAATCAGGGCCAGCTAACACCTCCCAACAAAGGATTCCCCCAGGCAGTAAGCAGCCAGACCTTGAAGCTGAACTTATTCAATGCTAATAAAGGTGGCCAATTGCAACATTCACACCTGCCTTAAACAGACAATAATTCTTTCTCCCACCCTAAACACTCCACAGATATATAAACCCCACTTGCCTAGTTTCCAATACACCTCATAACCTTTAAGAATGCCTGCCACAGGTGTGGGCACATGGCCATACAGCCTGAAAAATCCACAACAATCCAGTAATTCCGGGCATGAAAGCCGTTGACAACACAAAAAATTGTATGTTTCCATAAAGGTACCGGATTTTCTTTCTTTCCTTATCCTGACTGAAACCGTTTTGTGTAAGGGGGAAAATGATCTCCTACTATATTTACCTTGGCAACCAGGCTCAGAAGGCATTTGAGGAAGTAAAACACATGTTAAAATTTTCTCTCCCATTTCAGGGTCTGTGTCCGTCTGGAACGTAAGCAAGGGCTGGGACTGGTTATCGGACAACCACAAGGCTTTCAACTTCAAGCTAGTCAGGGACATAGGGAGATGCAGCAACCTGGTAGAAAGAAAACAAGGGGAAATTCTAGACATCCTGAAATAAATACAGGAAACAGAGGAGAAAACAAGAAGTCTTGTGCCATTTGTCTTACTTTTTTGATGCAGCAGACATGCTATTGCTTACTCCTCTAAAAACAAGTAACTAATCCTAAATATTAGTCTGAATTGAAATACACTTACTCCATCTACTATTAAGTCAATAGTTATGTCAACAGTTAGCAATTAATTTTAAGGCAGAATAAGGCATTTCTAGTGTGAAAGGTCTGCTTCTTTTCATTTTAATAGATGCACCAAGCAACTGTTCTCATGGCATTATCATAGAAAAGCAAGGGTTTTGACATAGCTTTTGTTGTTGTTGGCAAAAAAAACCCCTTCAGGAATGATCTAAACCTTATTGAGATATGATTGTAATGTTGTATTAAGATGTTTTATATTCTGTTTTAAGTGTTTAAATGTCTGTTTATGTTCTATGTTTAATATGATTTCAATGGTTTAATTTATAGTTATATGTTATCATCTTTAGGTACCTGTTTCCCTGAAAATAAGACTTCCCCTGAAAATAAGACCTAGTAGAGGTTTTGCTGAATTGCCAAATATAAGGCATCTCCTGAAAGTAAGACCTAGCAAAGTTTTTGTTTGGAAGCATGCTCCCCCTGGTGGCTGGAAGCTGCAATACTGTCCCTGCTGTACAAATGGTCCAGGAACTGTTGTGGGTTATAGTTCCCACAGAGTGTGTGAGCCACGTACTTTACAGCCCTTATATTTCGTGGCCCTGTGTGTGAGGGCCGGTATATTTATTATATATTGACAACTACTGTATAGTATATAACAAATGTTCAAATGTTTTGTTCAACAATAAATGTGAATTCTTCTTCATGGAAAAATAAGACATCCCCTGAAAAATAAGACCTAATGTTTCTCAATTGCAAGGGGGTTTCAGAGGGGTCACCAAAGACCATCTGAAAACACATATTTCTGGTGGTCTTAGGAACCCCTTTGGCAAAGAAGGCTGAAGATCTCTTCGCCTGTCCTCTTCCTTTTTGGAAACAGACAGTTAATCCTCCCACCAAAAGGCTTCCTCCGCTGTGATTGGCCAGCCTCTCGGGCAAGGGGAGGGCTGTTTCTGAGACCAAGTGGGGAGGAGAGAGAAGGCATGCTTGCGCATGGAAGCATGGTGTAAATGTGTGGGCGAGGGAGAGTTTGCAAAGCTGGAGGAAGGCTCATACCAGCCAGTCCTTTCAAGGCATTGGGGTTCTGTGTGAGAAGTTTGGCCCAATTCTATCATTGGTGGGGTTCAGAATGCTCTTTAATTGTAGGTGAACTATAAATCCCAGAAACTACAACTCCCAAATGTCAAGGTCTATTTGCTCCAAACTCCACCTTTGTTCACATTTGGGCATATTGAGTATTTGTGCCAAGTTTGGTCCAGATCTATCATTGATTGAATCCACAGTGCTCTCTGGATGTAGGTGAACTACAACTCCCAAACTCAAAGTCAATGCCCACCAAACCCTTCCAGTATTTTCTGTTGGTCATGATCATTCTGTGTGCCAAGTTTGGTTCAGTTCCATCATTGGTGGAGTTCAGAATGCCTTCATCCACCAATATTCAAATTTGGGCATATCGGATATTTCTTCCAAATTTGGTCCAGTGAATGAAAATACATCCTGCATATCAGATATTTACATTACAATTCATAACAGTAGCAAAATTACAGTTATGAAGTAGTAACAAAAAAATATTATGGTTGAGGGTCACCACAGCATGAAGAACTGTATTAAGGGGTTGCGGCATTAGGAAGGTTGAGAAACACTGACCTAGTGCATTTTTGGGAACAAAAATTAACATAAGACACTGTCTTATTTTCAGGGAAACAGGGTATGCTTTGGTTTTGTATATATGTTGGCATTTAATCTTGCCATTACTTGATGTACACCGCTTTGAGTCGTCCCCCCCCCCCAGGGGTGAGAAAAATGATATATAAATGCAATAAATAAATAAATAAATCTTTCTTGGTTCGAATGAGTATGAGGTTAGGGGGTGGAAGTTGCTTACATGCATCAAATGAAAACTGGATGAGTCAAAAGGTTTATGCACGGAAAGTCTCCACAAAAATGAGAATCCTGATTTTCTGGAAGCACCTGAACAGAGTTCTAGCCATTTATGCTATTTAGTGCTGGAAACTGCACTTGACTAAGCACAGGCTATCACCTCCCCACGCCCTTATGTTGAAGGGTTGGGAAAATGACAAAAATTTACAACTCTAGTTTCTCTGTAACAGTTCCTCCAAATTCCATGTCCTTCTCTGAGAAAGACCATACAAAATATTTTGGTTTCATGAAAAAAAGGAGGCCGTACCTGTTTCCTGCTACATCTAAGACATGAAGTTCTGTAGCTTGTGATATCTCAGGAGGAATCCGAGATAACCGGTTATCCCGTACCGAGAAAACATTTAGACTGCAACACCCACCAATCTGTTTCATAAAAATAAAACAAGGTTGCATTATTCCTTTAGAGATGATTTAACTAAGTAAGAACATAAAACAGAACAAACCCAGAAAGATACCGGAATGCCCCAAAAGATACCAGAATAATCAAGCCTGCTTTAGTCATCAATATTATCAGTACTATAATTAATTATATAATAGTTCAGTTCTACTAATTTGTATTATAGGATTCCACCCCACCCGCTGCCCCATGCAACTGCAGACACAGGAAAAAAAAGATTAAGAATGGTCCATATTTCAGGATGAGGAATTCAAAATTCTATTCTTCTAATAGTGTGTCCTAACTGAAAAATGAGTCCATGTACTTATGTCTGAGCAATGACAAGAACAGACGTAAAAGCGTAGTTTTTCAGACAAAATCTCTGAAGTTTTATTGTCTAATTGCTAAATTGGTTTGAAATACAATATTTACAAAAGATTTTGCAACAAAATTCACCTAAAAACTGAGCTCAACTCATCTATGAGACAATATAGGCAGTCCCCAAGTTACAAACATCCGACTTACATATGACTTAGTGAAGAACGGGGGTGAGATAACAGGAAGTGAGAGAAATCTATCCCTCGGAAAGGGAAGTTCACTCCTGAAAGAGTCACCTGAAAGAGTTACCATGGGCAAAAGGTGTCTCTGCCGAAGCTTTATCTCTGATCATTATTTTCACAACAAAGCAATTTTTTTTCAAAATCCAATGATTACAGAGACAGAAAGACAGAATGTCAGGTGAACTCTTCTGAAGAGGGGAAATATCTCCAGTCATAGATAGATAGATAGATAGATAAGAGTCTTTTTTTCTTTTGCTTATGTATGTGTTATGATTTAATTTTGCTGTAAGCTGCCCAAAGTCCTTTTGGAGAGGGGGTGGGATATAAATAAAGTTTATTTTTATATAACTGTATGTGTGTATTGGCTGGAGTTACACTTAAAAAATTGACCTGTTCCTACTTGTATACAAATTCAGTTTAAGAGCAAACCCACAGGACCTTGGTGACTGCCTGTACTGACTCGATGAGTTCTGCGCAGAATCTGTCCTGAAAAAAAGCCAACCCAGTGCAAAGCAAACGACTGGAGACAGCGGCAATAAGCCCCTCTTGGTGGGATAAGATATGGAAGTAGTACCCCCACTCCATTTCTCCCTCACACAAACTAGAGAAAGAAAATCAGCCCTCCCTGGTTCCACATCTTCTTTTTCAGCCCAAGCAGTTTTCAACAGTAATGCCTGGAAGTCTGTGCCAGACATTTTTAATAGGAGCTTACAGCATAAGCCTCGCAAGTTGTGGCAATCTCTCTGCAGAAAATACTTAGTATAGCCCTATTAAAAATAGCCACTGCCACTCCACCCCAGCTCTAATGTCTAAAAGGGCAGGTTCACTGCATTTTGGGAGCTCCTGTCATTCAGGCCAAAAAGACAGTGAAGGAAAAGCAAGAGCCGTCTTTGTTTCTCCAGACAGCATTAATGTTGTAGGAGTGCAGCTTTCACCACACCAAGAAGGGCTTTTCCTATTGTCAACACATTTGCACTGGGCCTCTAATAGAAAGAGGCAGTTTTCTTTGCTCCCCCTTTTTTCCAGGCTGCGTTCTTATCCCTTTTCCTCATTTATATTCCTTTCTCTATCTACGTTTCTATAGATGTAGACATTTCAAGATCAGCAATACCATTCCCCATTGAAACCTTTCAAATAAACAGATCATACTCTCCCTTTAGCTCTCCCTAAATGTGATGCTTCTATGCCTTTTTCAAAGAAGAAAACATTTATTTGTTATGTTTCCTTAGGTTTTACCCTCAATTTATCAAAATCCACAATCCCCACATCCCCCAATTTACCTTTGACTTATACATGAGACTTATATATGACTGCATAAGTCAGTGGTTCTCAACCTGTTTTGTCCTAAAACTCCCAGAAATCCCAGCCGGTTTACCAGCTGTTAGGATTTCTGGGAGTTGAAGGCCAAAACATCTGGAGACCCACAGGTCGAGAACCACTGCTTTAGGTTTTACCCTCAACTTATCCACAGCTCATATCAAAATCCACAACCCCCATGCCTCCCAATTTCTCCCTGTCTTATACATCAGATTGACTTATACATGACTATATTATAAGGAGTATAGACTTAACTGCTTATCTGAAAATGAAAAAAAAAGCAATTAAAAGCAATGACAGCAATCACATTTCTTCTTATCTACTGTGAATCAGGTGCTAAGGAACATTTGTATTTATGTTGGTGGAGTTTCAAAACTGAAATACAACAGTACACCTACTCACCCAAAGCAAGTTTCATTGTCAGAGGCATTTGCCTCTTCGGTTCACTATACTTGAAGTACTTTACTTGAATACTTGAATACTTGAATACTTGTATACTTGAAGCATTTTAAGAAGCAATGGCTTATATCAATCAAACCCATGTGAGTTTTCTCCAAACCAATTACAGTAGAGTCTTGCTTATCCAACATAAATGGATGGGTAGAATGTTGGTTAAGCAAAAATGTTGGATAATAAGGAAGGATTAAAGAAAAGCCTATTAAACGTAAAATTACGTTATGATTTTGCAAATTAAGCACCAAACATCATGTTTTACAACAAATCGACAGAAAAAGCAGTTCAATACACGGTAACGTTATGTAGTAATTACTGTATTTATGAATTTAGCACTAAAACATCGCAATGTGTTGAAACAGCTGTGGATCCGGGCAGGAGGCAGACTGCATTGGATATTATACAATGATGGATGAGTGAAGGTTGGATAAGCAAGACTCTATTGTACTGAAATTTCTGGTCATACAAATAACACTAATAGTGTTGGTATACCAGAATGCACCGTCAGTCACCTCTTACATCAATTTAACATGAACATTACGATTTAATTCAGTAGATTAATTGCAACCAATAGGGTCCTTCTTTCCACAGAGAGAAGAGAGAAGTACTTAACATGTACTTTCTAAACTACACGGAATCAAAAACACAATTTCTAAATTATAGACCCCAAATAGATTTAAATATGCAATTAAACTAAGTTATACTGAAACAAATGAGACTTTATTCCAGGTGAAAATGAATAGATTTAAATAAGAGGTTGGGGTTTTTTCCCCCTTCAATGTATTGCTTCCCACTTCCTCTTATTCCCACCTAACTCAGCAATGAACTTAAAAGGCCACCTAACCTCAAGCTTCAAAATGTCAATTCAAGAGAGGTAAAATTATACGATGGGGGTCAAAACTGCATGACTTATTCTTTGAAATTGTGGATGTAATCCAATTATTATAAAAATGCTCTTTTTCAAGAGAGGGAAAATCTCTTGTAGTTGCCACAAATGCTAACCACCAACTTTGAAAGGAATTGGACTGTTTGGGAGAGCACAATACTTTGTATCAATAAGCCACTTGAAAGCCCCTCCTAAGCTTTGGTCACGAATCTAAAAATACTGTTTCAAAAGCAGTCATTAAATGCTAGCCAAACGACTGGAATCAATTCAGTTTTGGTTGAAGCTAATGCTCATATTTTCCTCCTTCCTAACTGAAATCCTTTTTGCTAACCACTCCAAATATTATCTTTTTCATTGAACTTTAATCTCTCTCTCTTAGAATCTGCCAACATAAATATTTTCATTATATCCCCCTCCATATGGAACAGGCAAGGTTTCCTCTATATTCATGCAAGGAAATCAATAGTGAATTCATGAGCATGATTATTATATTCCGTATTTTTAAGTGGGAGACCCTTCCAAAAAATGACAAACCATGCAGTGCAACTTCTGCAAGTGCTCTTACAATTTCACAGGACGTGAAGTGCTGAAACAAAAAAGGAGCCACTGTGTGCCTAATTGGTGTATCTCTAAAATGAGAAATCGAGAGCAACTATTTTAGTTAGTGAATGCTGGATGAGCTGGCAAATGACGCCTTTGTTGTATGCGAGGTTTGCTTTGACCCATTCTACGTATCCCAGGAACATAAAGCAAGATGAGTGTTGGCCATGCAGCCTTCTTCCGAGCGCACACAGACCCTCCCAAACACTGGAAATTCCCAGACTTTGGGGGTAATGGAAGTGCAGTGGTGGAGCCAGCCAGTTTGAATCATCATGCATTGAAAGCAGTCAGATGGAAGGAACTGGTGTTGCCGTGGGACTGAACAATACTTACAAGGTTACAAGAATTTACCTGACTCAATTTCCAAGCAGCTAACAGTTAGGAAAAACACAAGAGACAGTTGTTTCATTTCAAGACACACTATTATCTCTACGGACTGGACAATACCGTTCACACTGCACACGCACACACAGAGTAAGACAATTTTCCCACCACCACATAATTTTATATTTCCAAAATGTCTTTCAAAATGCATACTTGAGGGGTGGGCCGACCTTTCTGAAGCTGGCCTCAATTTAGCATGCCAGAATATTATTTTAATCTCAGGCATTTGACTAACTAGTGTAAAGGTTTGAGCAGTGGACCAGGTTGTAAATCTCCTTTCTGAAGCTGGCCTCAATTTAGCATGCCAGAATATTATTTTAATCTCAGGCATTTGACTAACTAGTGTAAAGGTTTGAGCAGTGGACCAGGTTGTAAATCTCCACGTATGAAGGAGGGCTACTAAAATCATCAAATGTCTGGACAACATGCCCTATGAGGAGCGCCTTAAAGAGCAGGGGATGTTTAGCCTGCAGATGAGAAGGTTGAGAGGATACATGATAGCCATGAATAAACATGTGAAAAGGTGTCATAAGAAAGAGGGAACAGGGTTTTTTTTTCTGCTGCCCTTGAAACCAGGACTTGGAGCAATAGGTTCAAATTAAAGGAGGCTCCACATGAACATTAAGAACTTCCTGACCGTATGAACTGTTCAACAGTGGAACTCTCTGGCTCAGAGTGTGGTTGAAGCTTCTTCCTTGGGAGCTTTTAAACAGAGGTTGGGTGGCCACCTGTCAGGGATGTTTTGATTGTGCTTTTCCTGCATGGCAGGGAGTTGGATTAAATGTGTTAAACAGGAGCGATTTGAGAAACTGCAAATCACTTATAGTGGCAGAAATTTGACCGTCTGCGAGGAAGTTGCCCAAGGGACACCCTGATGTTTTAATGTTCTACCATCCTTGTGGGAGACTTCTCTCATGTCCCTACGTGGGGAGCTGGAGCTGACAGAGGAAGCTCAACCCGTTCTCCCTGGATTTGAACCACTGACCTGTCAGTCAGAAGTTCTGCTGGCAGAAGGGTTTAACCCATTGTGCCACTGGGGGCTCCTGTTGGACTATATAGCCCATGTGGTCTCTTTCAACTCTATTATTCTATGATTCTATGTAAACTTTACTGAGTGACATTTGACGACACACTTTCTCAGAATCAAGAGGGAGGTAAAGGCAAAACCCTCTCTGAACAAATCTATGATAGATTCACCTTAGGGCCAGCATGTGTGAAAAACAACTTGAAGACACAGTACGACAACATCATTTGCCTAGCAAATTGTGCAATGATCACCATTTGTCAACCCATCACATGAAAGCATGTGGCAGGTCAGATGTCTATAATATTATTGTTCCTCGGGGATTAATGCACTGCAAATGCAACATAACTGTGACCCTGCTATTCAAGGCATTCATGTGAAACCCCCTCGGAACAAGAATTGGTTCACTGAATATCAGAAACCCGTCAATATTAAAGAAATAAAATATTGATTATATAATGTATTAAATATCTCGTCTCTGTCCAGTGTATTTTAAATTTGAAAAAGAGAAGTTAACCACAAATAACAGTGGTGAAGACATTTACAACATATTTATCTACATATAACAAGTGACACAGTATGATGATGGTAGAAATTATTTTAGCTTAGACTAGGATTCTCATAGAAAGCCATACAATGCGTCTCAAAGGGCCAAATTATAAAGTACCAAAAAGCAACAAGAGAAAAGGGTGATGTTCTAAAGAATGCTAAACAATGTACCTATTTTGAAAACCTCAAGGATTTATGTCAAAAATATAAAACCTTCACTTGACCTCACTCTATATAAACGAGTGGTTCCCAACCTGTGGTCCATGGACCACCAATGGTCCGCAAGAACAAAAATATGGTCCATGACCTCACCATTACTACACCGTTACCTCGAAACCATGTGATGAGAGCGACCGGTCTCGCAAAATCCTCTTATAGTGCCAAGGTAACAGGGAAGTTGGGAGGGGAGAGGCTGACTACCCACAAAAGATTACTACTATCATATGAAATCTAGTTTATTAAATATGGTTTTCTGTGGGCAAGCAGATGGCGACTACTGGGTGGCATATGTTCTGTATCAGAAACTAGAGCTGATGTGGTCTATCCAATACAATTTTCTGAATCAGCACCCCAAATAACCAAACCAAATCTAAAGTTGACCAAAAACTGATTTGTAACCCTTTTGGTACTAATGTTGGAGAGTGATCCCTGGTCAAAAAAAGGTTGGAAACCATTGATATAAACTGACAAACAGCCAGAAATTTAACTCATAATAAAACAATTGGTGAGATGCTATGATGAGTTAATATATTTGCCACCATATAAACACATCATTTCATTAGACTGTTTTTGCACTTGGTTAAGGAAAACAACCATTATCTCTTAAAGCAAAAGGAGTAATGTTATGGATTACAACAATTAAGATTGAATATAAATAGATTCAACCAATGCAATGTTAGGACATGGCTTGCAAATATATAATAGCTTTGATCAAGTTGCAGAACTGTTCTGTGTTCATCCCATCAGACAATACCATGCAGAAAACGCTCCCCCCCCACACACACACCAGACACTGAACAGAGTGATGAAACCTGAGGACTGAATATAGGTGTCCATACAAATAATCCTTTGGTGTTCATGTATCTTTCAAGCAGGTAAGAATCAAAGAATCCGACCCTGATGTCATCAAACCCACTGCTTGTATAAGGCTGCCTGCTGAAATCCACCCCCCAATTCCCTCTGTACGAAACAGTTCACTATTAAAGCAACCAAAATCCACCTCCTTTGATCTCACCTGTCAGAACTTCATAAGGGTTCCATCCCAACACTGTGCAGCTCAGGTTCTCATTATTACACTTGGCAGTTCATTTTGTCATATTTCTGTAGGTGGCACTGATGCCTATGATTAGCTGCAGAGCAACCTGAATAGCTGGTTTATGTAACACCAGACGCTCCGTTTACCATTGGCAGATGAGATTTCAAGCTTTGGAACAGCCACTTATGAACTTAATAAAAATATTTAAGAAAATGCAGGGACAGAATATGCGTGTGTGCTTGCACAAATGTTGTAAAGATACAAGTAGTGCACAAATGTAACTGGATTTCCACTGATGTGGGCATAGACCCTCTGTGACCAATCTTCAACCAAAGGAGTATATGAAATGGATTGAATATGGCACTCCTGAGACGAAACAAGGCCTGGCTAAGTCATTACATCAAAATAACCTGTCTCTTCATTGTTTCTCTGCACTTTGGTACATGGAAAACCACTATGTCGTCATGGGAGAACATAAACAGCACACTTATCTTGCATTTGAGCTTGAACCTGATCTTGAGCTGGAAAGAAGCATGAGGCCTCACCAGCCAATGAGGGGACAACAGCAATGAGTGAGACAGGTGGCAGCCTGGGCACTTTCTTACTCATGAGTAAACTACCTGCTCTCAGCAGCCCAGAAGGGAAGGTGTAGGACTGCAATTGTGGTATAGGAGAAGATACACGGGAGTGACACCAATGGGAGTGACACTACTGCCTAAGTGGGGAAAGGATGGAGATGGCAGCTCTTTAGTGCTTCCACTCAAAAGAAGCACTGAAAGAGGAAAGGGGGGTAGTACTTCTTTTAGGATTGTTTTTTGGAAGTAATTGTTTTTGGAAGTTCTGGAAGTCATCTTGGGTCCTGGTTTTAGGGAAATTAAACATAAATTAAACAAACAATAGATTCTCCTAGGATGGACTGAGAGCTTTTTTTTTTTTGCATCTATCCTCAGAAGAAGGAGATAATTCCTTTTTTAAATGTAAGAATTCATACTATACCTTAACTTTTATCAAAAAGGAAGCATTCCTTTATCTGAGTGAAGAGGTGAAAAGCCTTTTGGAATTTCTGCCTAAGGAGATATAATTGGCAGTGGCCAGAGAAGGCTGGCCCACTGAGGTGGCACTAATGCTTTCTCTTTTTCACAGGACTTTTTACTTATCCACAGATCACATTGAAATCCATAATTTTGGGCAAAACCCTGCCCCTCAGCCTATACACAAGGTCAGCATACACCCCCCCCCATTGCCCAGATATCTAAAATCATAATTAATATGATCATACTTCATTAAAAAGCAAAATATCCAATGGAAAAGCACCTACTTTGCATTCAGACAGCCCCAGGTTGAATCCCTGGACTTTCCAGATAGCATTGGATGTCAGGGAACCCAGTTTAAAATCCTAGACATGCCAATGTGGACAATTCTAATATAGGTGTAAAATATAGACCTATGTAAAAATATGTACTTAGACAAAGGTTTACCCCTTTGGGACTGGACACAAGATCCTAAGCACCAACTTAGAGGCAGCCCTAGTCAGTACACTCACTGTCATTGTCCTGATCTAAGAATTGAGAGCTGAGGAGACAGTACCTAAAGTCGCCCTTCGAGCAGGAAAGTAAATGTCTCATTAGAGTTTCCCTAGCTTGAAAATCAGAAAGCAAGGGTATAAGAACCTCTGGTCCACCTTAGACTACAACTTCTATGGTCCCTTATTTGTGGCAATGCTATCCAGGGCTCCTGGGGCTGAAGTCCATACATCCAGAGTGTCAAAGGTCTCTCCATGCACCAATACACTTTTAAAGTGTAGGCTTCTGTTACCAATTGCAGCAGCAAATCTCATTCTTGAGAATCAAACAGTGGCCAATGTTGTGGCATTCATCTGCTTGAGCACTGATAACTGAGACTAAGCTTTTGAGGGTGATTCATACTGGTTTCTAAGGCCAAAGTTCAGGTTATCACTATCCACTCAGTCTGCAGAATTCCTAGGTCCATCAACCAGCTCACTCCCCACCATCCTGCTTCCATTCCTAAACAATCTTTTGGCCTCTGAATGAAGTAAATGAAGCTACTTCTTGTCATTTTTTACTTTGGTACCATGTGTGGCTTTTATTATTTATAGCACATGTTCATATTTTGCTTAAAGCAAATGTTAGCAATCAAACAGCTACTACATTGGCAACCAAAAAAAACAACCCCACCAGCAGAAGCCCATCTGCTAAAATCTCACTCCTCTCCCCAATGCGTCAAGAAGAGTAAATATGTCCACTGTTGCTTTTCCAAAGGATTTTGGACCTAGTTAAAAGAGTAAAGGGTTTCAATTCATAGGTATTTCTATAAATTCATCCATCCAACCATCACCACAATCTTCTGTGTTGTCCCAACACACTCCTTTAGTATGCTGGAACAACTCTTATTGCCTTTCTACACAGCCATATAACCCAGAACATCAAGGCAGAAAATTGAACAATATCTGCACTGAACTGGGTTATCTGAGTCCGCACTGCCTTATATCCCAGTTCAAAGCGGACAATGTGGAATTTTATTCAGCTGTGTGGAAGGGGGCTCAGAGAGCTCAGAAGAAATGTGGGGAAAAGCACGATTAGCTCTTCTTCATTTTTCCAACATAGAATAAACATTCATTTGGGAAACAGCCCTTCATTCAGGGAAGGGGACATCTCTATCTTACCTGACTACACTATTACAAACCATCACTACTTGTTGTGGCAATATAAAATGTATGACCTCCATCTCTACTGTAAGAGATTGAAATTGCTTCTCCTCTAGACCTGTGGCTTACAAAAGCTACACCACGATACCACAGACTTTAGCCTTCAGCAATTTAAAGGACAGAATGATTTCCAAAACTGCAACTCCAAGGGTATAGGAGGCAAAGAGGATATGCAAGATACACAATGCTTTGAGAAAATCATCCCATTCCCAAGGTGATACTTTGATCACATTTGGACTAGTTACAGGACCGGACTCTTGGGAAGATTTTAGGGATGAGCTTCTACTTGGGTACTGTGCAGTTGTGCAGAACTTGCCTTGGGATATACAACTTTCAACATGTAATTATGATGATATAATATGTCAGAGTATCAACTCTCACTAGAGTAAGAAACACATATGAGGTTGATGCTGTTTTACATAGCAAAGATGACAGCAATGTTGAAATCATTCGCTACAATTCCATCCAATGCAATTTCTGAAGTTCTGACCTTGGGATGAACTTTTGCATGGTAATTTTAGCCATAAAAAGCTAAATAGCTAACGAGTAATATTCATAATATAGTCCCATGCTTGAAATTTTCAAAGGTGTGCAGCTGGAGTTCGACACATATATCTGCTGTTAATGTTCCAAAACGCTGCCCTGGTCAAAAAGATAGCTTTCAAGTTAGAAATACTCCAGTGCAGTATGAGAAGATATTGACAGAAGAAGAGCTGACGCTTTGGATCTGGGATAGGCAGGCATGAGAACCGAAATTGGTAATCATTTGAGTTAAACTTCCATACAGAAATTAGCTGCCGCACATTCAACAGGATACAATTTCAGTTCTATGTTGCTATAATTCACCATGCTGATTTCCATAGATCTCCTTCAATTCCACACCAGTTATTTCCTAGCCAGAACACAGTAATTTGTCTCACAAACTCCTCCTGTTCCAGCTACACAAAAAAACCAGGACAACCTTACCATATAATTCCATGTCCTTACCACAAATAAAGACAAATAGATAATGCTTACCTCTTTTGGTAAAGACACCAATTTGTTTCTGTCAACATTCAGTATGTTTAGTTTTTTTAACTTTCCAGTGCTCTTCGGTAAAGTCTGTTTCAGATTCAAACAAAACAATGTCAGTCATCATTTTTGTTGCCGCTAGATCATTTTTTAACAACAACAACAACAACAACCCTGCAAAGCAAATGAATGGGAAGTTAAAGATACCACTGGATTGCAGATGAGAAATACATCCTAAGGTTGCACTAAAGACAATGACACATACCCTAACCTTTTTGGACTACCACTCCCGGAAACCCCTGGTTATATCAGCAGAAGAGTCATACTCCAGATTTGTGACTACAATCTGAGTTGGCAGTGGGTTCACAATTTTGATCTGAAAAAGGGTTCTGGTAATGCTATTGGTCACTTTCACCACTTTCTTTTTAACACAGATACTTGGATGAAGTTCAGGGAACAAAGTTCTTTTATGTCTTCCTCTGCTTTGCAGCCATCTGCATTCCTCAAATTGTCAACACATGCATACAAACACACATATACCCTGCCATGTCTCCTGGGGATATGGTCTGGTACGGAAAGAGCAGCAGAACTGCTCCAAACATTTTTCTAACAAGTTTGGGGTAATTCAGAGTAGAAAAGCCTTTTAATGCTTAATGCCAAGGATCTGTAGACTCAACAGAATCAATGACCGGGGATCTGTACAAACACCAGCATCCATAACAACTGAGAAATACTGCTTTTCCACTGTTTTCTGGGGACCTTTCCCACAACACAATGATTCCATTTTAAGTGACATGACTGCATCCTGGGGAATCCTGGAATTTGTAGTTTGATCAGAGGCATTAGCAGTGGTTTTCAACCTGAGGGTCCCCAGATGTTTTGGCCTTCAATTCCCAGAAAACTTAACAGCTGGTAAACAGGCTGGGATTTCTGGGAGTTGTAGGCCAAAACCCATGGGGACCCACAGGTTGAGAAGTACTGTATCAGATGAGCTCTCTGGCTGAGAAGGAATCTTTCTAAATTAGCAATCCCAGAATTCGAGAGGATATTGTCATTAAAATGTTAAACATGCCTTTCTTATTTGCAACATGTAACCTTCCAGGGTCCAGCTACTTTTAACTACTAGCAGCTATTGTTATAGGAGCCCCGGTGGTGCAGTGGATTAAACTCTTGTGCTGGCAGGACTGAAATCCGACAGGTCAGAGGTTCAAATCCAGGGAGAGTGTGGATGAGCTCCCTCTATTAGCTCCAGCTCCCCATGCAGGGACATGAGAGAAGCCTCCCACAAGGAAGGTAAAACATCAAAACATCCAGGTGTCCCCTGGGCAACGTCCTTGAGGACGGTCAATTCTCTCACATCAGAAGTGACTTGCAGTTTCTCAAGTCACTCCTGACACCAAAAAAGCTATTGTTTTCTCTCTTACACAATATTTACAGCTAGCTAGTCCCTAAGAAAGCAATGGAACACAACTTCTAGCAATGTTTAAACAAGGTATGTTGGCAGATGTTTTCTGTGAGTTATTTGTTAAGTTGAAGAGAAACAAAAGTGTCCTGTCTTGTAAACACACTCACACACACCTATATGCAGAGAGAGAGAGAGAGAGAAGCCAGTATTTTCCCTAGGCCATACCCCTCACAGCATACAATATCATGTATAGGAACGTATACTGAAGGGTAGTAATTCAGCTGTATTTTATTTCAGTCTTGTAGTCATAAGGTAGGGAAAAAAAGATGGTGCAGTCAAAATGAACCAGGACAAGTCAAAAAAGACATAATTACTGCCAACTATGTGAAGACCTACACAGTACTTACCAGCAGCTGGTTTTCTGTGAGAACTAATTCTGTAAGGCTTTCACAGTCCCCTACTGCTTCTGTTAACTGAACAAGCCGGTTCTGGTCAACTTTCAAGATGGACAGCTTTTTTAATTTTCCTAAAGAAGAGAACAATTTAGGCTAAATATGCTTTTAAAAAAAAGGAGTCATAGAAACACTAGTAGCAGTTATGCATTTTGCAGATCAAACAACTTCACTAGCATCAATACTGTGCATTCGAACGCATAGGAACTTACTGTATTTTTCGCACCATAAGGCGCACCTGCTGATAAGACGCACCTAGATTTTAGAGATGGAAAATTGGGGAAAAAATGGGGGCTGTCTACTATATGGGACAGTAATATGGAGGGGGGAGGCGCTGGAGCAGGGGGGCGGCGCGATATACTCACGCTATATTCCCCGGGCGGCTCCCGGCGGCTCCCGGCTGCGCCCGCGCATAGCCAAACTCCCGCTGCCGTGTCACCGCAGCCAGTCGGCGGCATGGTGGAATGGGGGCGGAAGAGGGGACTCACGGGGCGGGAGGGAGGGAGGGAAGGAGGAAGAGGCCGCAGCGCTCCGCAGGGCTCCCTCCCTCCGGTGAGGCCTTCCTCCTCTTCCTCCTCAGCAGGCGCGACGGAGTGATGTCACGAAGATGCGCCTCTGTCTTCGGGCCCTTCCGGGCGCTGCTGCTGCTACCGCTGCGTCTCCGGAAGCCGAAGCCAGAGGCGCATCTTCGTGACGTCACTCCGTCGCGCTCTGGCGAGGAGGAGGGGAGGAAGGCCTCGCCGGCCGCATGCTGTAAGGACGGCCGGAAGAGAGGCCGGAGGGAGGGAGGCTGCGGTGACACGGTAGCGGGAGTTTGGCCATGCGCAGGCGCAGCCGGGAGCCGCCAGGGGGGGCGCGAATATAGCGTGAGTATATCGCCGCCCCCCCCTCGGCGCCGGCGCCTCCCCCCCTCCCGGCCGGCATCGTCACTCCATAGGACGCGGCTCATTTTTCTTCCTACTCGGGAGGAAAAAAACTGCGTCTTATGGTGCGAAAAATACGGTAAGTAAGCATGCTATACTCAGAATACATTTTTGGGGGTGGACTGGAGAGTTAAACACAATGGACAATTTGTTAAAGAGTCAAACAGCACCTAACCAGTGGCCTTATTTACGTTTCCAGTTGTGCGTTCAGTAGTGGGCAAGACAGCTTGTGACAATTAGAAAGCGTATTCCACTGCAGCATTCAATCAACTACAATAAACTGCGGATTAGCTGCTTTGAAATATATTATCAAGAACAGAAGAACGAAGACAGGAACCAAGATGTTTAGCAAGTTGAACGAAGATTAGGACAAAGAGGTAGAGGTGGGAAGAGCTGCAGGCATGATACCGTAATCAAAAATAAGTCTTACATAAATAGAGCCATTTCATTTAGGAAAATCACAGTCAGATGTTGTCTTATGATATTTCTTTGCATTGGAGTGGACAGTTTTCAGATCTCCAGATACTGAATTGCAACTTCTAGCCCTCCTTACCATTAGCCATAACACCTAGAAGATTCTGCAAGGTACAGTCCAGGAATATGATAAATATGACAGCCTGAGAAGGAAGTGTGTGTGTGTGTGTTTGGGGGGTGGGGGGAGAAGAGGAAGAAGTGGGAGATGATTCCACTTACACAAGGTCTCTCTAAAAAGCAATGTCCTAGATACTTCTGAGCTCAATTTTTACCCCAATTGATGGAATCTTGCAGCACTGCAGGCACCCTGAAAACAGCCACGAAGGCAAGCACAGGACAATGCCATTGGTAGCCAGCTGTCTCCAGCCAAGTGAAGATGATAACACTCAGGGGGGAGAGGGATGGATTTTCTCAATTCCTGCCTTTCTAGTTAAATGGGAGGAGAGCATGTTGATACACAAGCAAAGGTCTGGGACATCTTATGTAAGTGGAGTCCTTTCACCCATCTCTCTCTTGTCCCCTTCAGGGCTCCTTGCATTCACTACATGTATACAAATAGTGGTATTTCAAAATCTGAGGCCTTTCTCCCACTGAGGCAAACTAACACCGAGGCCTTCTCATACTGAGACCTACTAACACGCTGAAGCCCTTCTCCCAGAGACCTCTCACAGGCTGAGGGCTGCTAACATTGAGGGCTACCTCAGACTGAGGGCAAACTAACACTGAGGCATACTAAGCTACAGACACACCTGCTTATATTGAACTACAGCTTTTGCTGAGTCATTGCATCCATTTAACCCTTTCACTGCTTGACTCACATTTTTTGTAATTAAAAATATCTAGTTAATTTTTAATATTTCTGACAAGATACTCACAAGCTGGAATGTGTCCAGAAGAGGATAAGCGAAATGAAAAGGTCTGGAAGCCAAGTCTTAAGATGAGCAGCTTAGGAAGCTTGGTATCAGATTGAGAAGGAGCCAAGCCAGGTTTCTGCTACTCTGGAGACTATGACACAGAGCAATGGATTCAAACTGCTGGAAAAGAGATTCCAACTGAATATTTGGAAGAGCTTGCTGACAGCAGGAGCTGTTCAACAGTGGAACATGTTGCCTTGAAGAGTGGTGAAGTCTCCTTCTTTGGATGTTTTCAAGCAGAGGCGGAATGGCCAGCTGTTGGAAGTGCTTTAATTGTGTGTTCTTGCATGGCAAAGTGTTGGACTGGATGGCCCTTATGGTATCGTCCAACTCTTAAGATTCCAAGACTTTTATGTAAGACTATATACAGTTTCAGATCATTACAAGTCTCCTTTTCCCAATCCATTCTTATGAGAATCTAGCCAAACAGGCTGTGGAATAATTTCATTGCCACTAAATATCCTGCACTCTGGTTTACATTTTGCTGCATCCTTCTCTAGTACATCCAATCACCAACAAGAATAAATGGAAACATCAGTTTGGAAGAATGTTCTGAAAATTTCTGGTTAGACTGCATATGGCCAGCTGAAGCAGAGAAACTGAATGGTACCATTATAACATGAGGTTTGGTTTGGTTTTTTAAAAAGTTTATGTTCTTCTTGACTTTCTATATATTCAGCCTCTTCAATGGGAGGTGTAACATCTATGAACCAGTAAGTAAGCAGCAATCAAAACTCACTCTCCAGAGAAAGCTGAAGAATGAGAAGTGGCTACTAAAAGCTTGAGCAGAACAATACATTAGAAGAAACATAAACCTGCAATGCCAATACCTCTCTCTCTCCCACTCTGTAATGTAGCATAATACAGTGTTTCCCAACCAGTGTGCCGTGAGCGATCATCAGGTGTGCCGTAGGAAATTGGAACCTCCAATATCCTTTCTTCCCCCTCCAGCCGAACACTTTTTCTTCTCCATTCGGACTCCCTTCTTCCCAGCCTCGCTTTGCTTGCATTTCCTCGCTTTGCTCACACTGCTGCTTTTGCGGGAGGGGGGAGGGAGGAAGACGTGACCCGTGCGGGCGCTACTGCACAGACTCGCCCATATCTTCCTCCCTCCCCTCTACAGTGCTCTCTGGATATAGGTGAACTACAACTCCAAAACTCAAGGTCAATGCCCACCAAACTCTTATAGTATTTTCTCTTGGTTATGGTAGTTCTGTGTGGGAAAGTTTGATTCCATTCCATCATTGGTGGAGTTCAGAATGCTCTTTGATTGTGAGTGAACTATAACTCCCAGCTGTTGAGCAAGACTTTCGTGTGTGTCTTTCTGCCATTCCTGCCAGGATATCTATGTTGTGTTCAACAAAAGGCCCAGGTTTCACACAGTGTATAAATACATTTAAAAATACATATTAACACGAGTGTCATTTTGTGTCAAGGATTTTGTAAATGTAAAAAAATGTGCCACGGCTCAAAAAAAGGTTGAAAAACACTGGCATAATATCACATGACTAGGAAGGACCCACATCAATGTGGTCAGGCTTAGAAATGCACAACATATTGACAACTTAGAAAAGTAGAATGTACTAACTATACATTACATAGCAGGATATGTAGCAGCTTTTTGTAGCTGTTTTCACAATAACCTCATTCAGATGTATAGATGGAGTCTATGTGAGTCTTGAGTTTATGCACTTTATTTTCTGTCATGGTCAGAATAAACCAGTTTCTAATTTTGATATACTGAAATTTAAAAATATATCTGAAGTAAACTGATTTCAAATTGTGGGAATCTGGGTGGCTTCAGTAAAACACATTATATTTTAAGAATCAGACAATATGCTAAACTTTGGGCAGAAATTTAAGAAGCTTGTCACAAGCACTTCAGGAGTAGCTCAAAATTTGCACAAGCCCATTCTCATCATACTGAACCATCATCACATGCAAACACAGTGTCAATTGGCTTTAACACCAAAAGAAACCCTGAGAATGTGTTGTCGAAGGCTTTCATGGCTGGAATCACTGGATTGCTTTGAGTTTTCTGGGTTGTGTGGCCATGTTCCAGAAGCATTCTCTCGTCATAAAAAAAAACCTCACTTGCCTAGTTTCCAACAGACCTCACAACCTCTGAGGATGCCTGCCATAGATGTGGGTGAAACATCAGGAGAGAATGCTTCTGGAACATGGCCATACAGCCTGGAAAACTCACAGCAACCCAATCGTGAGAATAAATTGAATACATATGGCAAACCGAGAAGTTTCCATCATACATCAACTTCTTATTTGGGTGGATTGAAGGCATTCCTAATAGACATATAGACACCCAAGCAAGTGTTTTCATTTTTTCCTCTAACTTTTCACTTACCTATACCATCTGGTAGCACCTCAAGAAGATTTTGAGAGATGAGTAAGTCAGTTAAAGATGTCAGACCGCTTATCTCTTCTGGTAGTCTTTCCAATTTGTTTTCGGAGATATCCAGACACAACAGGTTTTTCAGGCTTCCTATTTCCTACAGAGCATAAATCGAAGTCAAGTCTCAACATGCAACAGGCAGAGATCTGACAACTGTCCTATTACAACATCTAAGAGCAAAGGACTCCCATTTCTCTATGACAGACAACAACCATTTCCTGATGATATCACAAGTGAGTCACCGCAAGTAAAGACTGTGCGTGCAATGCCTAACATGTCCTAACAGTTCAAAAACTGATTTCCTTTCAGAGTCCTGAGTGCAACCCATTTGTTCAGCAAAAGCAACACCCAATCCTAGATGCAAAATCAAGGTCAAAGAGCTAAAGGGCTAAATGGCCAAGCAAATGAAGACAACTTCCCTGTTTCAAAAGTGACCTAAGTAAATGAGTTCTTGGGGAATCATGCTTCAGGAATAATACATGGAAATTTTGTATCTTGCATTTCTTGTATAGCAAGAGGTTTCTAATGAAGCAACATTTTAATCTTGTTAGATTATATATGAAGTATTGCCACTGAACACTCACATTATATTTAACTCTGGATTATACTTAGCAGAAGATCAAGATGCCGATTGTAAAATTAACCCAATTTATTTTTAATACTGTTCACACACAAGTACACTCTCACCATAAACTCACACCTACACACAGTCTGTCATAATCAGCCCTTCAGTCATCAAAACACTCAGTGTTGCTGAATCAACACAGCAGAAAAAATGATGGAAAGTAGACACGCTGTCTAATACGTCTCATCTACTTTTCAGTTTCCAAATAACAAATTGTGTAGAGCTGTACTTCACAAAAATATGAAATGATCCTTCACACAGTTAAGTGCTTGAGGCTGAAGAAAACAAGCTTTCATACAGTGCCCTGCACAATTTACAGTGAAAGAAACCACTACAGCAAAACCATCTATTCCAGTGGTTCTCAACCTGTGGGTCCCCAGATGTTTTGGCCTTCATCTCCCAGAAATCTTAATAGCTGATAAACCGGATGAGATTTCTGGGAGTTGTAGGCCAAAACCCCTGGGGACCCACAGGTTGAGAACCACTGGTCTATTCGTTTCTCGTCAAATCTCTATCTTTGATCATCTATACAAATAGAAGGTGTAAAGACCTAGATTGAACAGGACTGGAAACAAAATCCCAAGGACTATGGAGAAGGTTTAATGCTTTGTCAAAATGAATGCTTGCATCTGTCTCCAGCCTGAATGAAATTACCAAAATTTTCCAAGAAAATTAGACCTGTCCATGTCACTCTGTGGATGACAAGACTCTTTGAAGCCACCGTGCTTTCATTCAGATTGTTGTCTAGCCTCATGTTGACCCAATTTATGGTGACCCTATCATAAGGATTACAGGGCAAGGTTTGTTTAGAAGAGATTTGCCATCACCTTATTTTTAGGCTGAGAATGCAAGATTTGTCCAAAGCCACACAGTTGATTTCATCAGCAGGGATCTAAACCTTTGTTTTCTGGAATCTCAATCCAAGACTCAAACCACTACGCCAACCTGGTTCTTGCATTCAATCCCTAAAGCCAAATTTTCTAATAATGATAAGAAGCACCCAGAATTTCTTTCAGCTATAAATTTGTGCAAATTTATTATTATTATTACTATTGTTGTTGGTTATTTATACCCCACTTTTTTCTCTCCACAAGGAGACTCAAAGAGGCTTTATGGCAGGCAAGGGCAAAGATAAGCCCTCCAGGTGTTTTGGATTTGAAGTCCAACACCTGGAGGGCTGAAGTTTGCCCATGCCTGCTTCAAGGAGACGGAACCAGCTGGTCTGAGTGGCCACTGCAGCCAGGAACTTCTGTGAACAGTTGTCCAAAAAACCTCTATAGTCAAAAGAAATATCTTGACTTGAGTCTGGAAGTGATTTGGGAGGCAGTGTAGCTGTTTCAAGGAAATGTGTTCTCTCTAAAGTCATACACTGTAGACCTTGGCCATCTTTTGTGGCTCAATGGTCTTTAATGCAAACGTACCTCATCTACCTGCCTCCCCACCAACCCGCTTGTTTTTCCCAGCCATTTCTTCTTTTATGGAAATCACTATATTATTACTGTTATTATTACATTTCCATTATTTTGCTCTCTTTATTATTATTGGAAGGATACATAAGCACATTTACATTGAAGAAGGTTAGAATAATGGTTTCATCAGGGTTGGACAGTCTTATCTTAAATTACAATTTTATGTAAACATCATTTAAACATTTAACCTAATGATACTTCAATTCATGTAATTTTATTGGTGTCTACTTTTATTTTGAATTTTACCCATAGCTGCTGCATTCCCCCCCCCCCTTTATGGCTTATATTTGAGTCAATATGTTTTCCCAGGTTTTTGTGGTAAAATTAGATGCCTCGGCTTATATTTGGGTCAGCTTATATTTGAGCATATACGGTAAGTTGATTTATTAAGAACATAATGTTCTTCTAAATACTGAGGTATTTTTTCCACTTCAATCATTTGATATAGCAAGTGCTCAAAGCAGATTACTTTAATTAAAAACACTGGAAATTACCATTTACCTGAGGTAATTCGGCCAGCTGGTTTCCATCCAGCCAAAGGTCTTTAAGATTATAAAGTGCTCCTATAGTTTCTGGCTAAAGTATACAAGAGAAAAAATATTTTGGTTAGCATCACAATATTGAGCACAAATTAAAGTATGTGAAGGAATAAAAACAAAACTTTGTAGCAGCTTAACATCTTAGATAGCTGATTCAGAGTTGAGTATTAGGTTTGCGTTCAGTCCTACAGCAAGGGATTTCTGTATATAAAAATAAGCAGAAAATCCCCATATCCTTCAGATTGTTGACTATCCATTATGTGATTAATCAGGTAATCCGAGTTCCTCGCAGTGTTTCATCATCCTCAAACCATGTTGTCTATCTATCCCTAATACCCTAAAGGTAAGAAATCCTGTTTGATCTTGGAAGCTGAGGAGAGTCAGCCTTGGTAAAAGCTTGCAAGGAAGGCCAAACCAAACACCAGGTGCTGCAGGTTCTATTTTGGAGGAAGGACCTGACAAAGCCACATCTGAGTATTCCTTGCCTAAGAAACCCCTATCAAATGCATGGGGTCACCTAAGTCAACAGACAAATTGAAGACCGGCACACTGAGTTCAGAATTTCAAAGGAGAGGGAGCAGCAAGGTTTGACATGACTCAACTTCTTTCCAAGGCCAACCTCTGATGACCCCCCATTCCTGTATCCATACATGCACAATGAGGGACTCTAAAGAACGTTCCAGTTCTATTAACTCTTTCCTTACTTGTGCAACTGCAACCAAAGATGTTATGTTAGTTTAATCACACTTTAACAGTCACAGCTATATCCTATGAAGCCCTTGGGTTTTCACTTTGTGGAACAGAAAGCTGTAGCAAATCTCATCAAACTATAAACCAAGGATCCCATAAAATGGAGATATGTCCCTTAAAGTTGTAACAAACTATTTTAGGCAGAGGCACCCTATGTCATCTAAGGTAAAACAAGTTGGTTTAATTCTTTTATTTGGTTGTGTGTGTGTGTGTGTGTCAGGAGCAACTTGAGAAACTGCATGTCGCTTCTGGTGTGAGAGAATTGGCCGTGTGCAAGGACGTTGCCCAGATGTTTCACCATCCTGTGGGAGGCTTCTCTCATGTCCGCATGGGAGCTAGGGCTGACAGACAGGAGCTTACCCCGCTCCCCGGATTCAAACTGCCAACCTTTCAGTCAGCAGTCATGCCAGCACAAGGGTTTTACCCAGTGTTGCTCAACCTGGGGGTCGGAACCCATGGAGGGGTCAGGAGGGGGTTTCAGATGGGTCACCAAAGACCATTGGAAACATATATTTCTGACGGTCTTAGGAATCCCTTTTGCATAGTTGTTTGGGTTCACAGTGCTCTCCGGATATAGGTGAACTACATCTCCCCTAAATCATTGTCAATTCATCCAAATCCATCCAGTATTTTCTGTTGATCATGGGGGTTCTGTGTGGGAAATTTGGCCAAATTCTATTGTTGGTGGGGTTGAGAATGTTCTTTGATTGCAGGTGAAGTATAAATCCCAGCAACTACAACTCCCAAAAGAAAAAAAAAACAATCCCCCCAACCCCACCAGTATTCAAATTTGTGTGTATCGAGTATTTGTGCCAAATTTGGTCCATTGAATGAAAATACATCCTGCATATTAGATATTTACATTACATTCACAACAGAAGCAAAATTACAGTTATGAAGTAGCAACGAAAACAATTTTACCGCTGGGGGTCATCCCAACATGAGGAACTGTATTAAGGGGTCGCAGCATTAGGAAGGTTGAGAACTAACCCATTGCACAATGCAACATACTTTTAAGAAGGATAATTTATATCCCAGCTTGTGCTATTAATTCTGATAGAGCCATTAAAAGAAAATCTGGGGTAAGCAATTGTGGAGGATTAGGGGGCACATTGAGACATTTCAGAAGAAACAAGCTGGCCCTAGAGCAGGGGTGCTCGCACTTTTTCAGCATGCGAGCTACTCTTAAAGCAACCAAGTCCAAAAGATCTACCTGCCCCCGCCGCCACATGCTCCTGCGCACTCCCGCCGCCGCGCACTCTTGCCACCGCGCGTGCTCTTGATGCTGTTTTCCGCCTGCGCAGCGCTTCTTACGCCTGCAGGGCATTGCAGGAAGGGAGCGCTCCGCCCTGCCTGTCTCGCCGGCAATGGAGGCTGCACAGCTGCTTCTGGACAATAGAGAGAGGCCCCGCCAGAGGCCCCGCCTCGTGCTTCCTTCTTCCTGCAATGCCCCACAGGCGAAAGAAGCACCGCGAGAGTGGAAGCCAGCAGCAGGAGTGCGCGTGCGTGCAGGGTGTGCATGGCAGGAGCACCCCATCCGGCTGGTGAGGCCCGAAGATCACCTGGAAGAGGGCCGAAGATCTACTAGTAGCTCCCGAGCTACCTAATGGGCACCCCTGCCCTAGAGGCTACAAAAGGCATTGGGGATATGTTTTCCCCATTCTCTGACATAAACGCTGATCAGGCAATGAGAAACACTGACTTCAAACTCTAACGGAGAAATCCAAATTGCATGGACTTTTGTTTCAGCTCTAACTATCTTCATAATTACAAGGAGACAGTTTTGCAATTATTTCTGCAAACATTTGAAAGCAAAAAACACATGCATCTCTGACAGCTTTTGGGAAGAATTGTACTTGCATCTCTCGTGAACTAAATGATACCTTCTATGTCAAATGATCATAAAAATCACAATAATTATATGATTGAATACTCATAATGTGCCTCTTGTTTGCTTGCCTTAGGAAATCTATTGCAGATTTCATAGCAACTGTATTTCATTCATTCCCCAGGATATATTGTCTTTTGTGCTTCTATCAGCTCTTTCCTCCCACCTTCATTACAAGAACTTTTTGTGTGTATATAAGACAAATCATTTATTTATTTATTTTTTAAAAGTCTTCAAGACATGGACTCTGTACGTGTGGGAGATTTTGGAAAATGGCATTCATACAAGGCAATTGGGTTTCTCAGCTGTTAAACGTACATACCTAGATACTTCTTTGAACCGTTAGGAACAAAAATATGTCAATGCACAAAACACACATATATAAACAGCAGAGTTTCAGAAATGTTATTTTCTAAAGTAAAGGTAAAGGTTTCCCCTGACATTAAGTCTAGCCGTGTCCAACTCTGGTGCTTATCTCCATTTCTAAGCCGAAGAGCCAGCATTGTCCGTAGACACCTCCAAGGTTATGTGACTGGCATGATTGCATGGAGCACCATTATCTTCCCACAGAAGCGGTACCTCTTGTTCTACACACATTTGCATGTTCTCTAACTGCTAGGTCGGCAGAAGCTGGGGCTAACAGAGGGAGCTCACTCCACTTCCTGGACTCGAAACACCAAACTTTTAGTCAGCAAGTTCAGCAACCCAGTGGTTTAACTTGCTGCGCCACCAGAGGGCCCTAAAAAAGGGGGGGGGGTTCTTTTTTAGTTGCCCAAAAACATCTACTCTCCCTTGAGATATATATGCTTTTACATTATGCTCCCAAGAGACAAAAATAAGTAACATAGTTGGTTTACTCACAAACTTAATGTATCCAGCATACAGGTATTTTGCTTATTAATCCAGTTTCTCTGTGTATTTAACACAGGACATATTTCTTTAAAAAGTCTAATGGCTTCTGTTCCTACTGACTTCTAAAAGCAAACATCTGTTTCTACTGAAGTCTCTAAGCATACTGTTCCTGCAGTCTCTAAACATATAGTTCCTGCATTGAAGTCTCTGAGCATATAGTTCCTAGTGACATCTGAAGCATGGAGTTTCTAAAATGGAATCTGAGTCCTGAACAAGCCCAGACCCGACCCCAAGGTCTGCAGCCCCTCCCACAACAAAAAGCCAAAGGAAAACTGCAAACCAATACACACATACACAGGTCCTTCTCAAAAAAAATTAGCATATAGTGCTAAAGTTCATTGTTTTCCATAATGTAATGATACAAATTAAACTTTCATATATTGCACACCAACTGAAATATTTCAGGTCTTTTTTTGTTTTGTACTTATGATTTTGGCATACAGCTCCTGAAAACCCAAAAATACTGTCTCAAAAAATTAGCATATTTGGTCAGATGGAATATGCTAATTTTTTGAGATACATATGCCAAAATCATCAGTATTAAAACAAAAACAGACCTGAAATATTTCAGTTGGTGTGCAATGAATCAAAAATATATGAAAGTTTAATTTTTATCATTACATTATGGAAAATAATGAACTTTAGCACTATATGCTAATTTTTAAGAAGGACCTGTACAATACAGTTCGCAATCTGAATTATATACATTTATTTATTTATTTATTCAATTTGATATACCGCTCTCTCTGGCACCCAGAGCGGTTCACAGGTTAAAACACATAAAAACATGTAAAATACAATAAAACCAGATTTAAAACCCCAATTTAAAACAAGTAACAACAGAACTACAGCAGCAGTAAAAGCATGCTGACAGCGGTGCAGCGAGATGGTAGATAGTGCAGCATTTTAGACGGCAAAAGCCTGTCTAAAGAGCCAGGTCTTTAGTGCTCTGCGGAACGGCATTAAGCCTCAGATAGCTTGTATCTCCTCGGGGAGAGAGTTCCACAAGGTTGGAGCTGCAACCGCAAACGCCTCTGCCGCGTGCTAAGCCAGTCTACAAACCCTAATGCCCGGCACATCCAGAAGATTGAGCCCCTCTGAACGCAGTGATCTCCTGGGTATATAAGGGGTAAGCCGCTCCCTCAGGCACACTGGCTCCAAACCATATAAGGCCTTGAAAGTTAAAACTAACACCTTGAAGGTGACCCGGAATTCAATTGGGAGCCAGTGCAGTTCGCGCAAGAGTGGAGTCACGTGGTCCGATCTTGATGCTCCTGAGAGCAGACGTGCTGCAGCGTTCTGCACCAGCTTGAGTTTCCGGATCGCTGACAGGTGTAGGCCAATGTACAGCGCATTACAGTAATCGAGCCTCGAGATGACCATGGCTTGGATCACCGTGGCCAGGTGGCAGCGGGAGAGGTAAGGAGCCAGACGTCTTGCCTGACGCAGGTGGTAGAAGGCTGTCTTGCAGGCGCAGGCAATCTGCACCTCCATAGATAGCTGGGCATCCAACCGGACCCCTAGGCTCCTTACAGACGGTTGCGGACAAAGGGCCACACCATCGAAAGTCGGCAACTGGATCTCTACCCCCTCCAGGCGGCCCAGCCACAAGATCTCCGTCTTCGCCGGGTTCACCTTCAACTTACTGGCTCGCAGCCATCCAGTTACGGCTTCTAGGCAGAGATGGAAATTATCAGGTACAGAGACCACCCCGGGGTCCATCCTCAGAATGAGCTGGGTGTCATCAGCGTACTGATGACATTCCAGCCCAAAACTCCGCACCAATTGGGCGAGTGGTCACATGTAGATGTTAAATAACAGCGGGGAGAGAATGGCCCCTTGAGGAACTCCACAATGTAAGGGGGAGCCCTCAGAGACCACCCCTCCCCACTTCACTCGCTGCAGGCGGTTTTGGAGGAAGGAGGACAGCCAGTTTAAGGCTGTCCCTCTCACCCCCGCCACCGCCAGGTGGTGTGTCAAAAGTTGGTAATCGACAGTATCAAACGCTGCCAATAACACGAGCAGCGCCGATCCTCCTCAGTCCAAGTGGCAACGGAGTAGGTCTGTGATGGAGACCAGGACGGTCTCTGTCCCATTGCCCGAACGGAAGCCGGACTGGAAGGGGTCTAGCCAGGTTGCATCATCCAGGAATGTCTGCAGCTGGTCCATTGCTGCCCTCTCAATTACCTTGCCCAGGTACGTAAGGTTGGACACCGGGAGGTAATTGAGAGAGCCGCGGATCTAACCGGGCTTCTTCAGCAATGGACTAACCACCGCCTCTTTTAACTCCTCTGGAAAAGCTCCTTGCTCAAGGGAGCAGTTGACTATCTTCAACAGAGGGCCTCGTAACCCCACCACCTCTCAGCGTGAGGGGCACGGGTTGTGGAGCAGGTGGTAGGTCGAAGGGTGGACAATCCTGTCAGGCGTCCAGTGGGCGAAACCGGTCGAAGGTGGACCCGGCAGCTCCAGCTCCTGTACTGTATCAACTGTGGCAGGTAGGTCCCGGCGGAGCATCGCAATCTTGTCTGCAAAGTGGCTCTGAAAAGCCTTGGCGGAAAGGGCCTGATCAGCATTGTTTGGGACGGTAGGGACCGTCGTCAGCTGCCGAATTATTTGGAATAATTGAGCCGGGCGTGAGTCTGCAGACGCTATCAAGGAGGCATAATGAGAATTTTTCGCCTCCTTGACAGCATGCTCATAAGCCTCTCTGGAGAGCTCATAAGCTGATTCCGATGGTCTGTCACGGAGCTTCTTCCACATGCGCTCTAGCTGTCTCTTATCCCGCTTCATGGATCTAAGGTCTTCAGTAAACCATGGGGAACAGCGCTTGCGGGATTTGACAAATAACTAGTGGAGGCTTGAAGAAGGTTGCAATTTCCAGCAGAAGGGTGAGTGTACGTGAGCACTCACAGATATTTACAGTAGGAAATTCCAGGTTCCTTCAAGACAATTTGAAGTTTCAAGGAAAATTAAAGCCAATCCACAAGCTCCAAAACCACAAGAGCTGTGGACAGAGTAAGCAAATTAATGAAAAGTATAACATAATGGGGACTTTCAGTTTTTTTGCAGGGATCTGTTGGAAATTATGACTATAATGCAACAATTCTGCTTGTGTGTGTATGTGTGTCAGGAGCGACTTGAAAAACTGCAAGTCGCTTCTGGCATGAGAGAATTGGCCATCTGCAAGAACATTGCCCAGGGAATGCCTGGATGTTTTCTGATGTTTTACCATCCTTGTGGGAGGTTTTACTCATGTCCCCGCAGGGGGAGCTGGAACTGATAGAGGGAGATCATCCACGCTCTCCCCGTATTCGAACCTGCGACCTGTCAGTCTTCAGTCCTGCCGGCACAAGCATTTAACCATTGCGCCACTGGGGGCTCCAACAATTTTGCTATATGAACAAAAAGTTAACTTAGTCCCTGCCATTAATCTGGTTTCTCCAAATTTTGTAGCAGAGGTTGATGTTGAGGGGGCACAACTAAATAGTTTTGGGTCTGATCTTTTGATCAGACTAAATAATTTGTTTAAAAACAGCAAAAAAGACAAAAGTGTAAAGGGCAAATGAACAGCAATACACAAAAACCTAACAGGAACACAAAATAACTCCATACTGCAAGAGATCGCCACAGTCCCATTCTCTTCCCTGTTTTTATACTGAGAGAGCTTTGAAAACCAAAGCATAGCATGGACTGCTATTATTAGGAATTTAACCGCAGAATATTTTTAGTCACCACAGCCTGCCATCCATGCACATATTATGGTTATTAAATGACAGCCTATGCTGGTTTTCATTCTTTTATATGCTGACTTTCAATGGCCAAGTTTTTAAAAAGAGCAGCTTGATTTATTTTCTTTTGAAGTTGGGTATTTTTATAGATTCATTTAAAAAAATTATATCACATGGTTTCATGCCTATATTAATACAAGACTGAGTAAAGTGTGGCCCGAGATCATAATGTGGCCCTGAAACTATTTTTAAGGCCCCCGACCTGTTGTTGTAGTTGTGTAGTTCAAGCCATTTTCAGTTTACGGCAACCTTATGATGATCCTCTCATGAGGTTTCCTGAGTATGAGAGTATATGATTCATCCAAGGTCACCTAGCAGGTATTTGTGACTAAGCAGGGAATCAAACCCTGTTTTCCAGAGTCATAATCCAAGGTGAAAAGCACCACATGTATTTCAACTGTGTTGACTGTCTAACTAAAAAGGGAAATTTCCCTCTCCTGGGATGCTTTCTGCTACACAATTATAGCATTATCATTGAAACTTAGCAAGCTTTGCTCCATCTGACAGACTACAGGTATTTTTAGTTTGATCAGAGACTCAGAGAAGTTCTCAGGCTGAGGCCCCCTCTACACTGCCATATAAAATCTAGATTATCTGCTTTGAACTAGAGTATATGGCAATGTAGATTCATACAATCCAGTTCAAAGCAGATAATCTGGATTATCTGATTTGATAGTTTGGATTATATGGCAGTGTAGAAGAGGCCTGGGCATGCTAACCTTCCCCGCCCTCCTTGAATCACCATTCCCAGGAACCATAGGATGAATTCATGATTTTTAAAGGCATAGTATTATAATTGTGAAGTGTGAAAAGACACCTAGAAGCTTCCAGGAGCAGTAAATTCTAAATTGGCCACATATATCAACATCAGTTTTCCAGAATGTAAAATGCTCTTGAAGTTAATACTACTTCTTTTTTCCGTTAAATTTCTGGCATTTTTGTGGTTGCTTCCACGTAGTCAAAAGAGACAGAAACATTGCCCCTGTGTCTGCTGAGTTTATAACTGATTTAACTGGGGTCCCTTCCACAAAGCTGAATAAAATCCACATTGAACTGGGTTATATGGCAGTGTGGACCAGTTCAAAGCAGATATTGTGGGTTATCTGCCTTTTTATTTATTTGTTTTGTGTCAAAAGCATTGCATAAATAAGTAACTTTAAAACTGATCAAATAAAGGGATCACAAGCAGCTAACGGACAACAGTGACTGCATTGTCTGTAGCTTTGAACACTTCTTCCTCTGTGCATGAGGCAGGGCATTGTGAGCAAGCATACAGATGCAGAGTGGTTTGTTCTGCTCCACAATCATACAAGGTGGCAAGTTCTTCTAGGTACTGCCATTTTAGCCAGGTTTTCTTTTGATCTGCCTTGATATTCTGGATTATATGGCTGTGTAGAAGGGCCTTGGGAGGGTAAATTTTGGTGGAAAGACAGAATATACTGTGGTGGTATATGGTTTCCAGGCCATATGCCTGAGGTCTAGCAGCATTTTCTTCTGATGTTAAGCATGCATCTCTGGCTGGCATCTTCAGAGGATCTGATGCATACGAATCACTCAGGGAAAATGCTGCTAGAACACAGGCATACAGCCTGGAAACCACACAACACCACACTGATTCCAGCTGTGAAAGACTTCAACAATGGACAAGATATGTATTGTTGCTTTAAATGTTTTAGAACTGATTTTTGACATCCTTTATCAAGAAAAGAAACTATGGAGAAGTAGTTTTAACATCTTCAGATGCTGCTGTCCAAAATACTATCTCCAATACCTCAGGGGTTTTTTTCATGTCAGGAGCGTCTTGAGAAACTGCAAGTTGCTCCTGGTGTGAGAAAATTGGCCGTCTGCAAGGACGTTGCCCAGGGAATGCCCAGATGTTTTGATGTTTTACCACCCTTGTGGGAGGCTTCTCTCATGCCCCCAAATAGGGAGCTGGAACTGACAGAGGGAGCTCATCCGTGTTCTCCCCGGATTCGACTCTCCGACCTATCTCTGATGGTTTGCGGGAGGAGTCCATGCCACTGAATGCAGGGGAGGCACCCCTCAGAGACACACCACAGAGAAAGAATGCCATGCCCAGGGGCACAGTGAGATCAGAAACTGCTGAGACCCCTGCAGGGTCCTATCACAGCAGCAAGCCTTCAAAGGTAGGACTGGGGGGAGGCACTTTTAGTTGTTGAAGTACAGATTGGAATAATTACAATGTCATTGATTAGGCTTTTGCGTTAGAAGACAAAATAGAAGAAAATGGCAGCTACAGAGTAGAGGCACATAATCCATGCTCCAAAGCTGCATGGCCCAAAGGGCAAAGTCCTCTCATCCAGGATTAAGCATTAATCAACAGGTGCTGCATACCTGCAAGCAAGATGGAGAAACCAAGAGGTTTCTACAGCCCCCACTCAGGTTTCATGACAACTTTGGTAATCAGACAGACAGTATCTTCCAGTAGACATGGGTTGTTTTTAAGAACCTTATTCAGGTTTGGATTTTGCACACGCTGCTTCTAACTGCTAACACACATACAGCAAGGAAGCCAGCAGGGAAAATTTAAATATCCATTCCCTATGTGTACCAGTCTCAACCTGTATCAGATTTCTGAGTTTATTTCTGAATAATGAAGAAAAACAGAGGGAGCTGCATATTGCATACTTAATCGAATGTGTAGTTTTGACCCTTGGGCATTCAATTAGCAGACGGCTCTATAACCTGCCAGGCAATAATCTAAGCACAAAAGTACAATTCATCCAGTCTAAGACATGCTTTTCTCCCCTCAAACATCACGGCTGAGGATTTGGACATGTGCACATTAAAAAGGTAATACATCTGATGCTTTATTATAAAAGTGTGGGAGGGAAACAAGCTTACCAAATTATAGAGATCATTGTTCCCTAGATCCAGCTCTTCTAGTCTCTGCAGCTGGGCTACTGACCTGGAAAAACAGTAGCAACACTGTTGTTTTTCAGCATATGACACCAAAGGCAGCCTATTAAAAATGATGTTTCAAAGCCGCTAATGAAAGCATTACATTCCAGTGGCACGATCTTGCACAGAATCACTCATTGTAAATTACAGCACCGGACACAGTGGAAGTAGAGAAAGACGGTAATTCACACCACAAATGTAAAAATAACCACCACTTACTCAGGTAAGTACGTCAACAGATTCTCTCTCAGTTCCAGTGATGCCAGGTTATAAAGGCTGAAAAGAGCAAAGAAACGCCATTGATTTTTGTGAATCAAAATAGCTTCTCAATAATAAAAGTACCGTAAAAGACAGGAAAACACATAATTTTATCTTAAACATCTTCTTAAAAGTTCTATATAGATAGATAGATAGATAGATAGATATGCAATAGGGGGGTCAGAATGTTACGCCTATACATTAAAATGAAAATAGTATCAGCTTTAGAAAGTGGACTTTTCTGTACTGTTTTGGTTGGCGTGATTTAAATTTTTGATTTTAATCATTATGGTTTCAATTGTCATTGTTTATTTGATATATGTGCATATGGCATCAAATTGCTGCCTGTCTTGAGACCCCTCCGGGATGAGAAAGGTGGGATATAAATATGGTAAATAAATAGATAAATACTTACACACATAAATGACAATATTGTGCCGGTAACTATTAAAAACATTAAAGATGTATTCTAATTTCTGGATTATTTACCCATTTACCAAGTTAATGAGCTTTGTTGAGAAGAGGATACTGTGGTAAAACATTTCCCCAACTAAATTAGTTCCTAAGTAGTAAGAAGAGTAATACTGAAAAAGGACCAAATGGGTCACAATATCTGATAAATAAATCTGAGACATCTTGATAAATGGGCCCTTTACTCAGGAGAGTACATTACATATTAAGTGGTTAGCAGTATTTGTGGCACTTAAGTTACTGTGGAAACAGGACACTCTGGATAAGAGTGAACTGAATATGTTCTACCAGAAATTACTGTGGAATTACCCTGTCTTCTAGGGCAATTCTATGGTAACTCCCAATGGAAGCACGCAAAGAATTGCCCTGGAGTACTTAGAAAATTCCTAGAAAGGACGTATTTTGTTGGAAGCTTAAAAAACGTAAGTGCTGATCTCATGGGTACAATGGTCATGCTATACTAAGACAAAAGCAAAGCTATATATACACAGTGGTCCACACTCTTTTTACATCCCGTATAGACTACTGCAATGCCCTCTACTTGGGGTTGTCTTTGAAGACTGTTCGGAAGCTTTACTTGGTCCAACGAACAGCAGCCAGGTGGCTCACTGGAGCAGTGTACAGAGAGAAGACATCCCTCCTGTTGTGCCAGCTCCACTGGCTGGCTGCCAGTCTGCAACTGAGCACAATTCAAAGTGCTGGGTTTAGCGTATAAAGTCCTAAACAGTTCCAGTCCAGCTAATCCATCTGAACGTATCTCCCTCTATGAACCACATCGGAGATTAAGATTGCTTGGGGAGGCCCTGCTTTTGTTCCCACCTTCTTCGCAGGCGCAACAAGTGGGGACGAGAGATAGGGCCTTCTTAGTGGTGGTCCCTCGGCTGTGGAACTCCCTCTCCAGTGAAATTAGATCAGCCCCCTCCCTCCTGGCCTTCAGAATGAAAGTGAAAACCTAGCTTTGGGATCAAGCCTTTGGAGAATAGTGCAGTGAAATTACAGATATGGAATATATGCAATGACTATTGGAATGGCCCTGGACTACGATTATGGATGGCATGGTTTTAATATTGAATGTAATGTTTTAAAATGTTTAATATGTATTAATTTTAATTTAAATGTTTATTGGAATTGTATGTTGCTCTAAGGCATTGAATAATTGCCTGTATGTAAGCCACTGTGAGTCCCCTTCAGGGTTGAGAAAGGTGGCGTATAAATAGGGTAAATAAATAAATACACTCCTTCTTTAGAATGAGGAACTGAATGGGGGGAAAGTAAGGGTGAGTTGCAGAGCTTAGGAAAGTTACTTTTTAAATAACTCCCAGAATCCCACATGTATAGATACTAGCCACACTGACAGCTATTTGGAGAGGGGTGGTTCAACAAAGTAATAGATCCATACTCTAATTATATGGCATTGTTTAAAATATATATTGGACAGCATTGAAAATAAAAATACATGTTTTCTCAAGTGTAAATAAACATAAAGATTGGTATTAAAATTATGATATAAGAGGTTACCAAAGTCACATAAGGCTGTGTTAAGTGCACCTTCAATCAGTCAGAACTTCCTGCTGTTCATCAACATAAGTGACATGACACGACTAAGCTTTTCACTTACACCCCATCATATTAAAAGCCCCATCTCGGGATAAAAGCCTATCATCACCATAGTAACATTCAATTCTCCCTGCCTCTCCTCGGGTTTTATTTTGGACTAAATGGAACGCAAGAAATCAGACATTATCCCAAAGCTATAATCTCTTTTAATCCCCCAACCTCGCAGAACAAAATAAAAACAGAAATATGCCCAGATTCTGTACATCACAGTTGCCTCTGCCTTGTGTGTCTATGCGCGTGTGCCTTCAAGTCACCTGTCAACCTATGGAGATCCCATACATAAGCACAGGTTTTTATTATGCCTTACAGAGTAATAAACTGCAGAGCAGCAGCCAGGCTTATCATTTGAAGAGAGATACGAAGAATTCTGAGGAATTTTAAAGACCGTTATGGATCTATTTTAAAGAGATGAGGAATTTTAAAGACCAACATTTCTGCTGCACTGGAAATTCGTTTGAATGAACGAGAGAGAAGTTTTACAGATGAGAAATGCATTAGCAGAAAGCATAGGCAGAACGCTGAAATCAGACAGCTAAGAAATGAAAGAGCACAAACACACACAAAGCAACAACAAGTAACTATACTAGATTAACTCCTAAAGAAAAACTAGTGATGCCCCATTGCAGAAAAGTCAACTCCAACCAGTCTTTATTTAATACATAAGATTGTGATAATAAATGTTAATAGAGTACTTTTCAACAATTTTGTAGATCTATTTTAGAGTGAAAAATTGCTCAAGGTGAAATATCTAGATATATCTTGCTTTCTACCACGGCCAAGATGTAGTAACTCATATGTGCAGGGTTGCTTTACAAATAATTGTGTCCATGAGTACCACTGAAACCTCAGGATGACACAGGACCTCATAGGACAGGAAGGCAGAAAGCGGAAGAAACCGTCCTCTTTCATTCCCTACCATCTTAACCTGTTGTCTGGTGTGGCTTCCCATCCCATGTTGTTTCCCATCCTTTCCCCACTTCCTCTTTGTGTTCCTTAATAAGAAGTCTCCTCCAAAGACACTCTGGGCTCTGTTTCTCCACAATGCCAAAATGGAGCCCCACAGAGTTCCACCAGACATTTCCCTGCTTCATGTGATGGGATCTGTGGGATTGCATTCCAGTAACATGGAAAAATGAGGAGAAGACACAGAGAAGACCATGTCTGATAAGGTCCAAAGTCCCGCTTCAAATCCACTTCCTTTGACCAGTATCAGCTAAGTTGAGAGCCAATGTAGTGTAGTGATTTGAGCATTGGACTATGACTCTGGAGACCAGAGTTTTTCCCTACTCAGTCATGGAAAACCACTGGATGACTTTGGACTGGTGTCACTCAACCTCAGAAAATTCTATGATTTTGAGTCGCCACAGCTCAGAAACGACTTGAGGGTGCACAAAAAGAACGGAGGCAATGTCCTCATCTGATTTGCCTTAAGGTTGCCATAAGTCAGAAATGACTTGAAGGTACACAGGAACAACAACAAAGGCCATGTCCTTATCTTGTTTTACACTTGCTATAAATTGGAAACAATTTGAAACCATCACCGCTACCAGAACTTCTTTATCTGCCGTCTACGGTTGAGTTAATATAGGTTGTTATGTTGGGTTATCTCTCTGGACCAATCTGCAGCACTGCCACTAACTTTTACATCATAATTACTAATGCAATAATTCAGAGGAATGGGTAAAAAATTATTCTAGTTCACCAAATAACCTTCTCTGAACAAGTGTCTTCCAAACTACAGCTCCCATCATAGCCAGACACTGCACTGACAGGATTGAAGAAGGGGGTCCTTTAATTATGAATTTAGGCCAGCGGCCTTTGCCCTTGTGGCAGTGTTTCTCATTCAGTGCTTTCCATTTTTTGAAATGCAAAGTTACCTTAAAGTAACTTCCTAGATCTTTAATACAAAAGTAATGTCAATGTACAGTATATACACATTTTGAGCAACCTTGATGGAAAACAGATTTTCTTCTTCCCAGCCATGCTCCAAAAGTTGTGTTTTAGATTAGTTTGATTTTTTTGTGCAAGAAGATCACCCAACCAATGCAGGGGAGTGAGTGGTTTCTTAAGTAATGGGGGCTGCTGTTTCTCTCCCCCTGCATTCCAGATGCATTTTCCACTTGAAGAATGAGACCAATTAGACGCCTCAGGGGATTACATTCCAAAACATGACCTTTTCGGCAGAACCAACTTGTTGGTTCAGTTTCAAATCAGACCCGTATTTGAATACAGCAGTTTCCCATTCAAGTGTGAATGTTTCTAAAGCAATGGAGGCAATGTGTGAGCTGCTAAATAGTCTCAAAAAGGTGAGGTAATTATGCTACATCTGCAAGCAAGTATAGATCTATCCTGCTTTTTGTCTGGTTTGATATATATCTGATACAGTAGAGTCTTGCTTATCCAACATAAATGGGCCGGCAGAACGTTAGATAAGCTAAAATGTTGGATAATAAAGAGTGATTAAAGAAAGGCCTATTAAACGTCAAATTGCATTATGATTTTGCAAATTAAGCACCAAAACTTGATGTTTTACAACAAATCAACATAAAAAGCAGTTCAATATGCGGTAACATTATGTAGAAATTACTGTATTTACAAATTTAGCACCAAAACATCGCAATGTATTGAAATAGCTGTACATCTGGGCGGGAGGCAGACTATGTTGGATAACACAAAACGTTGGCTGAGCAAAGGTTGGATAAGCAAGACTCTGCTGTATATACTTTTCTCTTAGCATCTCAGAAGTTGAGTATGATCTGTTGAGTAAAAACTGAAATTATATCTGAAGTGCCATCCCCTATTAACAGAAGGAATATATGGATTAGAAGATTGGTATACAGTGACTAACCTAATTAAAATGTTATTTTGAAAGCAGGGAGATTCCCAGAACAAACACAGTCATAGACAATGAAGCCTTGACTTCCGGGTGAGCGAAAGATGGCTGTAGGTCGGGAAAAACAGGGGCTCCTGTGATTCCAACTCCCGCGGTCGTCAGGTCGAGCGAAAGCTCCCCTCTCCCAGTGGATCGAAACTGGGAGGGACGCAGCAGCCGATAGGTGCCTGGATCTCCCGAATCTCTCCCCCAGAAAGGGGTGAAGGGACAGGGAGCCGGCACTGAGGGCGAGCGGACGACTCGGGGGGAAGCGGTCTTAAGGGACTGCAAAAACTACATGCCCCGCTCACCATAAAACTACGAACTGAAGACTGAAGAAGGTGTATGCCATCGGGAAACGTAAGTTTCAAAAGGGACAATTCTTTCTCTAAGTGGACCTACAATTAACTAAGGGACTTAAGAAGAAAAATACAGAAATTAAGAAAACCCAGTGACTTAAATAAGTCATAGTCACAGAATACGAACTGGCTTAGATATCCATACAGGCTGGTTTGGGAAAGGACAATAAAAAAAGAGAAGAGAAGAAAATAAGAATTGCTGACCTTGAAAACGCCATTATTGTTTTGACTACAGCCCCCTTCTTTATAAACAAGGCGAAAGCTGTGGAAAGGGGTGGTGCGGAGGGATCACGCCAGCAGCCCAGCATCCGGACGGAGGCGGGAGCAGCGAGGCACCTCCAACCCAGGAGAAGAAGGAGGTGACGACAGAAAGACGACAGAAGGAGGAGAGTCGCAGGAACAGGAAGCGACGCTAACAGGGCGAAGCAAAGCAACTGAGGGCGGAAGGCGGACAGCAGAGACATAGAAAACGACGGAGAGGATTATAGCACCACCTGGCGGGGAGAAGACCAAAGTGCACCTCAACAAAATAAGCCTGGATACATATATATAAGAGCCGAAAGGAGCCGAAAAGAGACTTAGCGACACCCAGTGCCCGAAAGAAACACTACACAAAGATACTAAACTCAAAAACAACCAAAGATAAAGCGAAGAAAGGGAAATTAAAGAAATCAAAGAAAGAAAATGCATCCTTTTAAGTCAAAGACAGATACAAAGGAAATTAGGGACACAAGAGACATTAGGCTCTCATTTCGAAGAGGATCAGGATTAGGTCCAGAGGAAGTAAATATGAGAGACATTATGAAAGAAATCCAAAAAATGACAGAAAGCCAATTGGAGACAAAACTTGAAATGAAAAGCCTTTTAGAGCAACAAAATCAAGAGCAAAGAAGAACACAGGATAAATTAGATGACATGAAAAAGGAGCTTAAAGAAGATATCAGTACTATTAAAAGAGACATGAACAAAATCAACCAGGACATGGGGAAATAAAGGAAAAAAATAAAAATTAGAAAACACAAGACAAAGCACAGAAGGAATTGGAAACCCTAACCAGTAGAAATGAAAAACTGGAAAAGAACTATGAGAGACTACAACAGAAGGAACTGGAACATCAGTTGAGACTGAGAAACCTGCCAGAAGAAGATCAGGAGAATTTGAGGAAGAAGATAACTAATATTCTTACGGGAGTACTAGACATGCAAGAGAATGAGATAGAATGGGAAATTGACCGCATTTACAGGGTCCAAAGTAATTATGCTAAGGAACATAAGACACCCAGAGACATTATAATAAATTTTGTGCGCAAGAAAATACGGGATGACGTCCTGTATTGGACAAACAAAAAACCAATCTTTGTTAAAGGGAAAAAAGTGATAGTTCTCAAAGAAGTACCCTCATCGACCCTGAGCAGACGGAAAAATTATCTTTTTCTAACGGAGGAATTAAAGAAGAGAAATATAAGATTCCGATGGGAAAGGTCGGAGGGGATTATGACCACTTATAAAGGCCAGAAGTACTGGCTAACAACAGAAGAAAAAGCCAGGGAATTCTTCAAAAAACTCAAAAGGGAGAACATAACCCCACCACGAGAACAACAACACCACCAACAAAATTCAGAAGAACCCAGATCCTCATCTTCAAAGAAAAACAAAAAGAAAAGAAGAGACGCAGATCCAAATCCCGGAAGAAGAAGAGCGAAATAAAATGGAGGAGGCTGCGGCCTTCCCAGCAGACACGGGCGAATCAACAGGGGAAGGATCTTCATCGGAGGAAGAGGGGGAGATGCAAGAGGAAGTGAATAACCCAATGGATGATGGAGGGCCAACCAATCAGACTCTACTCCCTTAACTCAAATGGGCTTAACAGCCCAAATAAGAGAAAACGTATCTTTCAAAAATTAATTAAAGGAAAATTTCATATCATAAATATTCAAGAGACCCATATCTCTCATAAACATACTTCACATTTAAAACAGAAAAAATTAGGGAAAGAATATTACTCCTCCTCAGACCAGAAGAAAAGGGGAGTAGTTACATATATATCAGAAGAATTAAAATCTGAATTAAAATTCAAAGATATGGAAGGAAGAGTGGTTGGAGTTATGATTGAGACCCAGGGGGTAGATTACCTAGATCATTGTTAAAGTTGAAAGAAGAGTTAGATCTCACAGACGCATGGAGACATACAAATCAGGAGGGGAGAGACTACACATTCTATTCGGGCCGACATCAATCATGGTCCAGAATAGACATGATCTGGCTATCTCACTCTCTGGCAATAACAATAGATAAGGTGAAAATTTTACCGAGAGATAACTCCGACCACAGCCCATTGGAATTAAACTTAAACCCCTCAAGTAGATCAAAGAGATGGAGATTAAACGGAAACTTAATAAAAACAGTAGAAGATATTGAGAATACTAAAAAACAAATAGTAGAATATTTTGAAATCAACGATACCGGGGAAATATCACAACAGAGCATATGGGATGCCTTTAAGGCAGTAATGCGGGGAAATTTTATTCTACAGAATAATATTAAAGCAAAAGTAAGAAATAAAAAACTGAAAGAACTAGAAAAAGAGATAGAGAGGAACGAAAGAGAACTGAAAAGACACCCACAAAATTCAAAATCAGTAAAATTGCTAATAAAATTAAAAGCAGATAAACATCATTTGGAAATAGAAAACTTAGCAAAAAAAATATAAATATTTAAAGCAAGACCACTTTGAAAATGCACACAAACCAGGCAGATGGCTGTCAAGGAGAATAAATAAAAGAAACAAAACCGGAATATCACAATCATAAAAGAGGACGAGTCTACTTATATTAAAGATAGTGATATAAGAAGGAATTTCATGACATTCTATAAAAAATTATATACCAAAGATGAAATCTCGGAGGAAAAGATAAGTCAATATTTAACGGGCAAAATATACAAAAATATAACTGAGGAAGAGAGGGAATTATTAAATAGGGAAATCTCCGAAAAGGAGATAGAAGAGGCAATAAACCACCTAGACCCAAATAAAGCACCTGGGCCAGATGGCTATACTGCGGATTTTTACAAAACAATGAAGGACATCTTGATTCCGAAATTAAAGAAACTGATGAATTTGGTCCTTGAAGGCGAAGACATCCCGAAAACATGGACGGAAGCAACGATCACTCTGATAAAAAAAAGGGGAAATGGAAGTACCGGGGGTACAAGATTTTCGGCCAATTTCATTATTAAATGTTGACTATAAGATCTTTACAAATATACTGGCCAGGAGATTTAAAACTTTTTGTCAAGTTGGATAGGGGGAGGAACAGGCGGGTTTCCTTCCAAATAGAAATACAAAAGACAATTTACGAACTATAATAAATACTATAGAATATTACGAAATAAATTCACATAAGAAATATCACTTCTCTCGCTCGACGCAGAGAAGGCATTTGATAATTTGAATTGGAATTTCTTTAAAATGATTATGACAGAATTAGATATTGGCTTCCAAATGAAAAAAGCAATAAATGCTATATATTCGACCAAAAGCTAGATTATTAATAAATGGTAAGCTCACTGAACAATTTGAAATTTCGAAGGAACACGCCAGGGCTGTCCCCTATCCCCATTGTTGTACATCATGGCTCTGGAGATTTTGTTGAAAGCAATTAGAGAAGATCGAGAATTAAAGGGAATGAAAATCGCCAAACAAGAATACAAAACTAAAGCTTACGCGGATGATGTAATATGTATAATAGAAAATCCAATTGAAAGTATAGACAAATGGACAGGGAAAATTGAGGAATATGGGAAATTAGCAGGTCTAAAAATAAACAACAAGAAAACAGTAATATTAACAAAAAAACATATCCCAAGAGAAAAAAGATAAATTGGAAAAAATATCGGGGTTTAGAGTCTGTAAAAAAATAAAATATTTGGGGATATGGATAACAGCAAAAAACTCTCAATTACTAACCAATAATTATGAACAAACTTGGAAAAAAATAAAACAAGATTTGGAAAATTGGAAAATACTCAAACTATCCCTTCTAGGTAGAATCTCAATAATTAAAATGAATATTCTTCCAAAGATGTTGTACCTCTTTCAGAACATACCAATTATAATAAACCAAAAACATTTGCGATTTGGAAAAAGGACATATTAAAATTTATCTGGCAAGGGAAAAGATCTAGAATAAATTTTAAAATTATGACAGACAAAAAAAAAGGGGGCTTTGGCCTGCGGATTTGAAACTATATTTTGAGGCATGCGCACTCCAGTGGGTTAAAGATTGGATTTCTTTAAAAATCAGAAATTATTAACCCTGGAAGGATATAACCTAAGAGTAGGCTGGCATGCCTACTTATGGTATGGGAAAGCCAAGGTGGAAAGCAATTTCGGTAACCATTTTGTCAGGTCCGCACTGCTCAAAGTCTGGAACAAATATAAAAACCGCTTCTACAGGAAGACACCTTTATGGGTCTCCCGATTGAGGCCAATCAGAGAAGACTCAAGGTCGGGGCAACTGGCTATCATATGAGGAATTGCTTAAAAAAAGGGACACAAACGGGAATAGTGAATTAAAATCTGAAGAAGAAATTAGAGAAATTAAGGAAAATTTAACCTGGCTCCAATTTTATCAGATCAAAGATACATACAATCAAGATAAGAAAATAGGATTTGCGGATGGGGAGGATTTCTGGTTAAAACTGATAAAAGCGAATAAGAAAAAATATAACCAAAATTTATAACAAATTATTAGACTGGGAGACAGAAATGGAAGAGATAAAAAATTGCATGATCACTTGGGCAAAGAATTTGGGCAGACAGATAAAATTACATGAATGGCAAAAAATTTGGAACAAAAATTAAAATACACATACTCATCAGATTTGAAGGAAAATTGGTTTAAAATGTTCCATAGATGGTATATAACACCAAAAAAATAGCAATTATGTATAAAAAAAAAGTCATTCGAATTGTTGGAAATGTAAATCACACGAAGGAAGTTATTTCCACATGTGGTGGTCATGCCCAAAACGATTGCTTTTGGAGAATAGTCCATAAGGAAACCCAATCCATACTGCAAATCAAATTTCCTCTAAAGCCAGAATATTATTTGTTGGGGCTAACCGATAGTGATTTAAAATTAGATGAGAATAATGATAAATTATTCACCTATATGATAACAGCAGCACGCCTGGTATTTGCAAGAGAATGGAAGACAGACCTAACTCCCAAACTGGATCAATGGATACAGAAGATATATGATATTAAGGACATGGACAAATTAACTTTTTGTTTAAGAAGAAATATGGGATCCCCAAGAAAACTAACCGATTGGACATTATTAGAAGAATACATGAAAACAAAAGAATTGCAAGGATAAACAGAGAAATATCCACATAGAGAAGAATGGAAGTCACCTTGTACATAACCTCACAGCTTTGTACCCCCCTGTTTCGACCCGCCCCTCCCTTACCTTCCCCTTCACTGTAAACCACACCCTACCCATAACCTATGACCCCTACCCCCCTGAATCTTATTGTGATACCTATTCACACCACAATCCTATTTCATGTGCACAAAAGATGTGAAAATTAATAAATATATTTCAAAAAAAAAAAATAGACAATGAAGCCTTTAATTAACACAATTAAGAGATTGCTCTTTCCTATGCTATTTTTCAACCTGAAAGCTTGTTTGTTCACCAGATACTACCACAAAAAATGCTGGAAGTTCTTTCAGATTTCTGGTATGTTATTGTTAATGATGGGAAAAGCACTTGAACACTCAAGCAGAAAAATCGAAAAACTCATGCAAAAAATCCTCCTGAAGCTCCATTTTTGCCCTCCAATGAATATCTCCTTCCAGATATTTGTGATTAGGACAAAGCTTCTATTTTGTATGAACATACCACGCACCATGGATATCAGTTCAGTACTGCATTCATTTTTAGAGGGTAGCTATTTTGATGCGTCCATAATTATTATTTGGGAGTAATATGATTTAGTACAGGCAGTCCCCTACTTATGAACAAAATAGGTTCTGTATTAAGTGGCATTTGTTTGTAAGTTTGAGCAGGCACTTTTAAAAGTGTAACACTAGCCTATCTATCTATCTATCTATCTATCTATCTATCTATCTACACACACACAGGGCAGAACCTACCCCTCAAAAGGGAAATTCATTCCTGAAAGAGTTGTCATGAGGAAAAGGTGTCTCCAGTGAAATTTCATCTTCAATCTTTGTTTCCACAACAAGCTATATTTTTAAAAATCCAATTATGTCAGGGACAGAACGTGGGGTGAAATCTCTGATCAGGGGCACAGACAGCAAAACAAACACCACAGGGGTGATAATATATATACTTTATTTATATTTATATTCTGCCCTATCTCCCCAAAGGGATCCTTTCTCCAAAGTGCTCTCTGTCTGTCTGTCTGTCTGTCTGTCTCTCTCTCTCTCTCTCTATATATATATATATATATATATATATATATCTGGTTGGGGTTACACTGAAAAATGTACCTTTTCTGAATTACAGACAAATTCAACTTAAGAACAAACCTACAGAAGCTATCTCATTCGTAACTTGGGAACTGCCTGTACATATCTGTGTGTATTTCTGTGTTTTCTTTCAAAACATGAAATAACGAGGAAGCAGTCAAACTATCCATGGATATCTATATATAGGTATTTAGTTTGCTTATTGTGATGTTTAGACTGTCTTGTTCCAATCATCCCAAAAGACAAGCTCAGGTAGCATTCACGGAAAATCTAGAACATCCCTATAGATTAGCTAGGGAACAGTAAAGCAGGATTTCCTTTCAGTGAAAAATCGTTCTGGTTAATGTATGTAAACAATGATATAAACAGGACCTTGAGTTAACTGCAGCTCAGTAAAGCTATCGTGTGTACTTGGAAATGTATTAATGCAGAATCTGCAGGGAAGCCAATACTCGTTTCGAAAATCGGATCGCTAAAGTAATTTGAAAAAAGGAATAACTGTCCTATTCTCATGTTAAAGATTTAGCAGATTTTCATACGCATATCCATAATGAAAGTCATTTTCAACTGATACCTATCACGTAAACCATCTAGAAATTTCACCCCACACAAGCACTTTCAGCCTACCAAATACAGCAAGGTCAAGGATCCATCCCACTTAATTTAAAACTGTATCCAATTTCTCCTGAAAATAGATAGCAAACTGCACCCTGCACGTAAGATATATAAATATCATTTCTGTATTTCTTTAAAAGAACTACAACCCACAAAAGCACTTTTTCTGAAAACATTTGAGTTTTTTAATACCATTTCTCCTTTACAGCCTTTAATAGCATATGCTTATTTAAAAATGCAATGTATGTTTAGCACACAATACATGTAATTATTTATGCTTGAATTCTAGCCCACCAGAAGCTGTGACACAAGCACACTTGCACTGCTTTGAACTACTGACTCATGCTCATTGTACAGACAGTAGCAAGTGATACCAAAGTTAGCAAACGGGACCTACCTACTCCCTCAAGATCAGGGGGTTGTGTTATGTTTTAAAAGAGATTGAAACCCAGTCCCCCTCCGGTTGCATGTGGGCACAACAGCATGCGTATTATACTGAAGGAAACAGTCACAAAAAAGGAAAGCAATACCCAAAAGAGTTTTTCTTCCTTTGAAATAAATGCTTCCTGTTCCTTTTTCCCCACCTATGGTGGAAGTCTAAATTTATAGCAGCACATTTTGTGCAAGAATCCCTAACTCAACAATTGAAGCCAGGCTTGACATAACATTTATTTACTCTTGTGAATTTTCAAAATGAAAATGATGTGTTGTACCTGAAGGTGCTGGGTAGTCCAATATTTTTGTTAATGATGGAAAAAGTACTTGAAAACTCAAGCAGAAAAACTGGGAAAGGGATTTTTTACTGTTACCCCAATGAAGAAAATCCTCCAGAAGTTCAATTCTTGCTCTTCAACACCCTCAGTCAACAAACAGAATTAACTTCCAATGTCTTACAGTAATCAGGTACAAGAGAGCCCAAAAAGGATCCTGGAAGGCTATAACTTTCAGATCCATGGCTATCTTACCCATCTTTGTTTCATGTAATAGGCAATGGGGAAAGGGAGGCGAAGACCATCCAGATCCACAACTGATTCCCCACAACTTCCTGAAATAATCTGGAAACACTGGAAACCCCCCACCCCAGCCCACCCAGCCACCACGCCAGAGACATTATCTCCATGTGAAACATCTCGCCCAAAAAACTGCAGTTTTCAAGGACATATGGTATCAAGGAAAGAATCTGAATAAACTATTTGCTTTTCCTTGCGGAATTAATACGACATATCCTTAATTGAGATGCATATGCAATATGCGGTGTGATCTAAAATTGTGATGAAATATCTATATTACAGTCTACACCAAACTACTACACCCATACTGAATGTAATCATAATCTGATCATCTTCTACTATATATATATATATATATATATATATATATATATATATAATCTTCCTACAGTAATTTTATGTGCGCGCACACACACACCCTACAGTATTTATTATATGCATATTATTATTATATGCACATAAATACTGTAGGGTACTCATTGCATGTAAAATTTACAAATGGTTTTCCTGTTTAGAAAACATTATTTTATGCACAGGAGACAGCATTTTCAGCGGTTTCCTTTTTAATGTTAATCCTTTTTTAAATGGAAGAGCACAGCTTTTTGCTACTTTTACTTGACAAGAAATAATATGAGGTTTTGTTTTACCATTTTACTGTCTGTGTCTTTTATGTATTTGTGGGATTTAAATTACTTTTTTGAAAATCAAATCAAATGTGTGCCACAATGGCACGTTTAGGTGCTCTGCAGGCTCTACTTTGTGCAAACTTATCCTAGTTTAACGTCCTTAATGCACATTGTTGTATGCATTCCCTGTGTGCATCATCTAAACACCATGCTGTCAAGCTGCCTTCCAACTGTTTTAGGACTATCACGGGTATGAGCAAACTTTGGCCCTCCGGGTGTTTTGGACTTCAACTCCCACAATTCCTAACAGCCAGTAGGGAGTTGGAGTCCAAAACACCTGGAGGGTCAAAGTTTGCCCATGCCTGATCTTAATTATTTATTTAAATTATTTATAACCCACCCTTCTCCGCCCCAACAGGCAATGATACATATACAATCATTAAAACAACCAACTGCACCATAAAAAATACATCAAACGGGTTAAAAACCAGTTACAAATATACATAGTTAAAATAAACAAATCCACAAAGTCAGAGTTCCATAGTCTCAAATTTGTCCAAAAGCAGTCACAGTCAATTTTCAACACTGTCATAGTTTTATTGTCCATCTGCTCCCAATATCTAACCAAATGCCCGGTCCCATAGCCACGTCTTCAACTTTTTCCTAAAGGAAAGGTGGTAAGAGGTTGACCTTATTTTGCTGGGGAGCTAGTTCCACAGGCGAAGAAGGGCCACCACCGAGAAGGCCTTGTCCCTCGTCCCCACCAAACGTGTTTGCGACAAAGGTGGGAGAGCAGGGCCTCCCCAGAGGATTGTAAATTTCGAGATAAGACATAAGGGGAGATACGTTCAGACAAGTAAGCTGGCCCAGAACCGTTTAGGGCTTTAAAGGTCAAAGCCCTAGATCTTGTTGATCTATCAGCAAGAGCATGTGACAATAAACGTCATGGTGAAAATGGATGATTAAAGCCAAGGACAGTTTTAACAGTCCTGTAAGCGTTTTTGTGAAAGTTACCTGGTGAGAGGATTCCCACTGAAATCTGCAACTTGCAGTGATTTGCAAAAGGAGATACTTTCAGGAATTTCAGGAATATCTGTAGGACAGAAAACAGTGCATTCAGAATCACAAATCAAATCTGTTTTTGTACATTACTGTGTAGTAAACAATGGCAAATATGTCTTGATAGAACACACGTAAGATGCTCATTATGCAAAAATTATTTGTGTGTGTGTGTCTGTGTATATATATATATACACACACACACACACAGAAACACAAAATGAAGACTCCAATACAGGCAGTCCCCATGTTACAAACATCCAACTTACAAATGACTCATAGCTAAGAATAGGGGGTGAGACAACAGGAAGTGAGAACTATCCCTACCCCTTGGAAGGGAAAGAGTTATCATAGGGAAAACGTGTCTCCACTGAAGCTTTCTCACCAATCCTTGGTGAGCTCCAGTCTGTCAACTCCAGCTTCCCATGCGGAGACATGAGAGAAGCTTCCCACAGGATGGTAAAACATCCGGGCGTTCCCTGGGCAACATTCTTGCAGACGGCCAATTCTCACACCAGAGGCAACTTGTAGTTTCTCAAGTAGCTTCTGACATGATTTTAAAAACCCATCCTTGTTTCCATAACAAGTCAAATTTTTAAAAAATCAAATTATCAAAGGGATAGAAAGTGAAGTGAAATCCTCTGAACAGCCACAGACAGCAAAAGAAACACCACAGGGGGTGTTAACCCTTCCCTATGATATTCGAAGCTAAACAATGTATGTTTTTAGCTGGAGTTACGCTTTAAAAATGTCCCTGTTCCGACTTATATACAAATTCAACTTAAGAGCAAACCTACAGAACCTAACTTGTTCATAACTGCCTCTATAGCTTTTTCAGCGTTGCTCATCACAACTCCTTGTTCTATCCTACTCTCGTATTCATTTTAAGGATAGTTTTTACTAGGAAATACATACTAAGAAATCCTGATGAAGTTCATGGGAATGGCACAAGTAAAAATGACTTGAAGACACATACACATACATAACACTACTACATATTTTGGTGCCCTGTTTCTGGGTACATTTGACCTGCTGATTCATAAAAATGGCACCCGTCTTCCCCTACCAGCTCTAGTTTTTGAGGTACAGAACATGTGCTGTATACCACTTGTCATCTGCTCATCCATAAAAAACCATGATAACCATATCTAAGAAACTAGAGTTATCAAACCCCAGGAACAGACCTAACATAGAGACACTGAGCATTCTTTTTTGGTGGGCTGTACAATTTCTCTACAGTATAAATACCACAGACCACTATGCACTGATTTAGTTGCTCTAGATGAAGAATGTAACATATAGACACTAGAAAACAGCAAGTAAGTTTCTGAAACAACTCTCAGAAGTAGAGTCAATATGTAGAGAGGGAAACCTCTGCAGATTCCTGAGGCTGGGGAGAGGGAAAGGAAGCAAAGCAAGGTTAAAAATCCAGCTTTTGAAGATTTTCTAGATTGCTCCTAGACGTTTTGAATCAAAATAACAAATATTAAAGTAGAAGGCATCCACTATTGGGAACAGTCTCTGTTTTATGTCTTGTGGAAAGCTTTCATGGCCGGAATCACTGGATTGCTGTGAGTTTTTCGGGCTGTATGGCCATGTTCTAGAAGCATTCACTCCTGGCCTTTTGCCTGTATCTATGGCAGGCATCCTCAGAGGTTGTGGGGTCTGTTGGAAACAAGGCAAGTTGGGTTTATATATCTGTGGAATGTCCAGGGTGGGAGAAAGAAATCTTGTCTGCTGGAGGCAAGTGTGAATGTTGTATTTGGCCAGCTTGATTAGCATTCAAGGGCCTTGCAGTTTCAAAGCCTGGATGATTCCTGCCTGGAGGATCTTTTGTTGGGAGTTGTTAACTGGCCCTGATTGTTTTATGACAGGAATTCCCGTTTTCTGAGTGTTGCTCTTTATTTACTGTCCTGATTTTAGAGTTTTTTAAATACTGGTAGCCAGATTTTGATCATTTTTGTGGTTTCTTCTTTTTTGTTGAAATTGTCCACATGCTTATGGATTTCAATGCCTTCTCTCTGTTGATTTAGCCTGCAGTGCCTTTCATGTTCCTTGATTTGTGTTTGGGCGCTGCATCTGGTAGTCCCAATGTAGACTTGTCCACAGCTGAATGGTATACAGTAGACTCCTGCAGAGATGTTTTGTCCTTTGCTGAACGTAGCATTTGTTGGATTTTCTTAGTGGGTCTGTAGGTAGTTTGTAGGTTGTGTTTCTCAAACAGGGGAATCATGTATTTTTAACTGTTTATGTATGATGTTTTAAAAGGTTTTTGCTGTTTGCATTGAATTTTTGCTGTTAGCCGGTCTGAGTCCCTCTACAGAGGTAGAAAAGATCGGGATATAAGTTTTAAATAAATAAATACATTCCAGACACCACCAAAAAAAAAAAGGATTTCCCCAGGCAGGAATCAGCCAGGCTTTGAAGCTGCAAAGCCATTCGATACTAATCAAGGTAGCTAATTGCAACATTCACAGTTGCCTCAAGCAAACAAGAGTTCTTTCTCCCACCCTGGACATTCCACAGATATATAAACACAATTTTCCTAGTTTCCAACAGACCTCACAACCTCTGAGGATGCCTGCCATAGATGTGAGTGAAACGTCACAAGAGAACGCCATACAGACCTGAAAACTCACAGCAACCTAGTCTCTGCCCCCCCCCCCGGCCCCCCGGCCTTGTAGTCCTTTTACATTTGACACGTAAAATTAGCAAAGAGATATAAATCCCTGTTTGTATCACTAAATTACTTACTGCGAATTGGCCAGAAACCAGTTGTTGTCAACCTCCTTACCAATGGCAATTTATTATTCTTTTACACAGATATGAATACACACACAGAGCCACTAGACTGCTCATGGCTCTACAGAGTAATAAACATATTCCTCAGTCTTTGAACATTGTTGTAAAATAGATCTTCAAGCAAAGCCATGTGTTTTTTCCAGAAAATGCTCTGGATCTATACCCTAAATACATTTGGCATATTTCATTAACTTATAATTACTACACAAAGCTTTTTAAAAACAGTGCATCAGTATATGAACTGAAATATTTCACCAGGGAAAACGTTGCACTACTTTATATTCAAGCAAATTGAAAGCTTGGCAAGTATTTTCATCAGAATACTTCTCTTTAAATTTTGCATGTAATTTCCCAATCACCATTAATTTAAATTTAAGGAGGAAAGGGAGCGTGAAAACTGTTGACATACTAATTTTAGCGTATCCAGAGTTCTGTGCATGATATACTTGCTATTCATTTACTTCCAACGGAATTTAATTCTCTCTTCTATTGAGGTCACTGGGGTGTCTGCCAACTTCTTCCCTTTCTTCTATGGCTTCACTACAATTGGATCTTTCCAATTAGGCATTTTTACAACTATTTCAAAGTAACCAAAAATGCTTAACAGATCATGTGCAACCGCATTTTTTGACCCATTTAATTAAACACAGCAAATAAAAAATTACTCTGTGTATTTTTGAAAGCAAAACTGAAATAATCAGAGCTTTAGTTCTGGTGGGTGCAGAACTGAATTATAAGATTGATTTGTGATTTAATTTTAATTCTATTTACAAATCAATAAATCATACCAATATTACTTGATACATCATCTATCCGCCCACAAAAGTTTTGCACAATACAATAATTCAAAATGGTGTGGTATGCGGACATCTACGGTAGGGATAATAATTTGGAAAACATTAATTACAACTTTGGAACTACCAGGTTTGCTTAATACCATATTAACATCCATTACCTGAATTTAATAAAAAATATTTTCCCCATGGGAAAAAATATGTACTGGAAATATTTTGCCCCATAGCCCTGCTCTTAAGTGTATGGTTCAAATCTAGTAAACTAATGCGAGAAAATGCAATATTCCCCCATGCTCTTCAGCAAAGAAACTGCAGACATAATCAGTCCATCAACATTTCATGCAGTCCTGGGAAAAATCAAGTAGCGAAATAATGTCTGTCATCTGAACCCTAAAAAGATCTGTTTGCAGGAAAGGAGTAAATATAAGTGGAGAGCAGAAAGCAGGAACTAAATCTGAAATTTAAATAATGGTAGGTGGATTATGGCCAGGATAAGAACAGGTGTTGTCTGCGAAGCTGAAAGAATCCCCAGTAGCTCCTGCATTCCCTCAAAGAACCTAATTGTAGAATTGAAACCTTGCAGAGCTGGACTCCATCCAGGAAGCACAGAGAGGGGGACCCAGTGGATTGGGCCAGCAAGTGGGCCACTAGTTCCTTTATGCTAGCAGGCGAACAGTGGTTCCCAACCATTTTTTAACTAGGGACCACTCTCCAACATTGGTACCAAAAGGAGTACGAATCAGTTTTGGGTCAACTTTAGATTTAGTCTGGTTATTTGGGGTGCTGATTCAGAAAATTGCAGTGGATATACCACATCAGCTCTAGTTTCTATACAGAGCATATGCCATCCAGTTGTCAACATCTGCTCGCCCACCGAAAACCATCTGTATACCTTTATAAAACGGAATGTTTGTATGTATGTATGTGTATATGCGGAGGGCGGGAGGGCGGAAAGGCGGATATGTGGCAGCCACTTTCACAGGCCACAGCGACCAGCGCGGGTGATGGACCTGCACCAAACTTGGTACACATAACCCCCCTAACCCCCTTTACATCCTGGCGCGGGTCGGGGGACATGACCCACGGATTATGGGATTTGTAGTACTTTCCAACACTTTGGTTCCCACAGACCATTGAGGCCACCAAAAAGGACCAATACAGACCACACTCAGCACACAGCCCCCATGACCCACTCTACATCCTGGTGCAGTTCGGAGGAGGGTGGACCATGGCTGATGGGACTTGAAGTGCCTCTACTCACTTCCCAAGTCCACTGCAACCCTCATCCAATCACTGATCGAGACCAAACTTGCCATACATAACCCCCATGACTGCCTTCACGTCCTGGTGAGGTTTGGGGGAGGACTGACAATGGATGATGGGATTTGTAGTACTTTCACACCCCTCTGTTCCCACAGACCACTGCGGCCCCCAACAAACACCGATAAAGACCACACTTGGCACACAGAGCCCCAGTGACCCACTCTACATCCTACTGAAGTTTGGAGGGGGACAGAACATGGATGATGGGTCTTGCAGTACCTTCCCTCACTTTCCAAGACTGCTACAAACCTAATCCAATGACTGATCAACACCAAACCTGGCACACAGAGCCCTCATGACCCACTCTACAGCCTGGTGCAGTTTTCTGTGAGACGGACCACGGATGATGGGACTTGAAGTACCTTCACTCACTTCCAAAAAACAATGCATCCCTCATCCATTCACCAATACAGAACAAACTTAGCACACAGAGCCCCCATGACCCAATCTACATCCTACTACACTTTGGGGGGGGGGGGGAGCAGAGATGATGGGACTTGCACTACCTTCAGTAATTTCATGATACCACTGCAACTCCCAATAATGATGGATCAAGACCAAACTTGGCACACAGAGCCCCCATGACCCACTCTACATCCTGCTGCACTTCTCAAATGACCCGGGCACTGCCGGGTCCCCAAGCTAGTATTTAATAATCCTCAGCACTATAAGAGAGTTTTGAGAGACCAGTCACTCTCATTGCAATGGTGTAGCAATGATAAGACCACAGACCATATTTTAGTTCTTGCAGCCCACTGGTTGTCTTTGGATCACAGATTGGGAACCACTGCACTAATACAAAGTAGCATATATATTCATGAATATGTCCATCTCATATATAAATTGAGCACAGATTTTGGGGACAAAATGATGGGTTTTGATATGACCTGTGGAGAAGCCATGAGTCCTTCTGTAGGGAAAGAACCAGTGTCACTTCAAGGAGGCAGCTGTCCCTGGTAGCTGCCAATCTCCTGCCTCTGCCACCATCACTGCACCAAAAAATGCCGAAGCGGCACCATGGTGGAGAAAGTAGAGGCAGTTGGTGCACCTTTCAGGTTCATCCAGGACGGATAAAGAAGAGAAAGGTTCCTTTTCTAAGTTAAGGTACAGTAGTTACAATGACCTGTGGAAAATTGACCTAGATTTTTGGGCGGTGGAGTGATTTTTTCGCTAAGACTTCTAGACGTAAACATGAATATATACAGGTCTCTCTTAGGCTTCTCTTCAAGGCCATTAATATCATTTGATGATTAAAGATATGCATAGATGCAACTCTGTTTATCAATCATAAAGAAGCAGGAAAGCCCCTTGCTTCACACATGCTTCACACTGTAAGAGGAAAAAAAACCATGCAAACATATTTACCCAATTCAAAAGAAAAATAGAACAGCACTTAAAATATCTTACAGTGAGAAGGGTTTTGTGAATACTCCCCCACCCTACCCAGCATTTTTGTTCTGAAGCGTACATGAACCCCTTTCATCCTTTCATAATTCCTGCTATTGTCAAAATGATGGAAATTCTGACAGTTTGGGAACACTAACATAAATAAGGAAATGTTCAGATCTGCTTCACATAATGGAAGAGGGGGGAATGTAATTACACCCATCTATTAACAGCTGATCTCAGCAGAAGAGTCAGCAAAAGGTGAATCTTTAAAGTCAACCTTTCTGATTTGTACTGGCATTTTGATCTGCTATCTTTTTGACAACTGGCATTAGCAAAACAGGAACTGTTACATTTTCACAATTTTGTTTTTAAGGGTAGAGTCCAGAATAAACTGTTCTTGAACTGGACATATCTGTACTTGTTTGCAAAGCTCTGGTTGATATCGACATCTGTGTCTGTAACAATAGCTAACCAGGTAAGAGAATTTCTAATGCTTCTGGCTATCCAATCCCCTTGAATATCTAGGATATTTCTGACACTGCACACCAATGAATGCTCTATAGACTTGCTCACTTGCTCTGGCAGACACTGCACATAGGCAATGCTAAATAATAAGATTTTAAGCATATGCTCTATGGCACTTGACAATGCAAACAAGCACACAGGCCATCTGAAGTCAAGCTAGCTGTGCTGTTAGTATGTTAAAAGATATCCTCTCTTATTTACTACTACTACTAATGTACAAACTATACCAAGGGCTGAATAAGCTAAATATTAGAGTACATGTTTTTGTATATAAGTAGTCTTAGAGTCAATCTTCATCACATAAGGTAAGGATGGGGTATTTTTATCCAAAACATTGTTCTAAACCAAATCTGGACTATGTTAGCTTTGACTAAGGCATTAACTACATCTGGGTCATGATACCAGTTCTCTAGTTCAGTGTTTCCCAACCAGTGTGCCGTGAGCGATCATCAAGTGTGCCGTGGGAAATTGAAACCTCCAGGAACGGGGGGGGGGGGAGAGAGTTTAGTGTGTTGAAGTATAAAAACCCTAAGAAACATACCTTGATAAAGACACAAAATTACAAACACCACCCCCCTCCCCACCTGTTGTCTACTTGGTCTCTCCCTCTCCATGCATTGGGAAGGCCCGCCTCCCTCAAGTAGAGACCTCCTCTTGCCTCCTGGGGGTTCTGTGTGGGAAGTTTGGCCCACTTCTATCATTGGTGGGGTTCAGAATGCTCGTTGATTGTGTGTTAACTATAAATCCAAGCAACTACAACTCCCAAATGTCAAGGACTATTTCCCCTGAACTCCATCTGTGTTCATATTTGGGCATATTGAGTATTCATGCCAAGTTTGGTCCTGATCCAACATTGTTTGAGTCCACAGTGCTCTCTGGATATAGGTGAACTACAACTCTAAAACTCAAGGTCAATGCCCACCAAACTCTTATAGCATTTTCTCTTGGTTATGGGAGTTCTGTGTGGGAAGTTTGTGTCTTTCTGCCATTGCTGCCAGGAAATCTATGTTGTGATCATTGAAACAGGCCCAGGTTTCACACTGTGTGTATAAATACATTTAAAAACATATTAACTCTATGTATTACTGTGTTAGAGTGTCATTTTGTGTCATTTTGGTTGGTGGTGTGCCCCAGGATTTTGTAAACGTAAAAAAATGTGCCGCGGCTCAAAAAAGGTTGAAAAACACTGCTCTAGTTGGTGGCAAAGTGGAGAGAAATCAGTTGTTTTGCTTTCCAACAAGCTTCAACACCTCTTCTAGCACCTTCAAAGATACATAATTTGGCCAATCCAACAGACTTTTGTGACCTCTGAGGATGCCTGCCATAGATGCAGGCGAAATGTCCGGAGAGAATACTTCTAGAATATGGCCATGCTGCCCGGAAAACCTACAACAACCCAGTGATTCCGGCCATGAAAACATTTGACAATACATTGTTATATTATTTGTTTCTTCCTCATCTCCATCATGTCTGACAAAAGAATTCAAAATTTGTGCTACTTATGCAACACTTTTATTAACAATTTTGTGGTCCTAATAAAAAGTGCTACCTTTCTCTGAATTTTTTTCTGAAACACTAGATATTTGATGCCCACCATTCTGGTGGAAGACAGCTTCCTACAGCCCTATGACAGTTTGTTTCATGCACTATTTGCTGCAGATCATGTGCTGCTTATGGACTTACATCACAACATAATGCAGCACAAGCCAAGGCCTTTGGTCTGATCCAGTATGCCTGCTCTTTATGTTCCAGCTAGCCACTCACAACATTGGGTATGGATTCAATTAGGAAGAGTTTGACAGCAGTCTTTTGTACTGTCCAAATCCTTCCACATTGGATATAGTTCTGTTTTATTTATTACAACAGAATGAATGAGTTAAGACAATGAAAGCAGACAGACAATGCCTGTGTATTTCTATGCAGTTGTCCTTTGTGCTTGGTTCTCTTTCCCATGCACATCAACACATTCCATCTGTGATGTTCTTTTCAGCTTACGGATTGGAATCATGCAGCCCTCCAATGCTGTTGGGTGCAACTTCCAGCATTCCTCTTCTTAGCTGTGCTGGCCTGCAACTGTAAGACTTGCAACCTGACGACATTTCAAGGATCACAAGATTCCCATTTCTATGCTAATTTGATGAGGAAAAATACTGGGAAGGCAATAATCTCCTTCCTGTTACACAGCCAATATTATGCAATACTCTGCCCTCACCTGTGTGGTTGGTGCCAAAAGTGGTACCATTCCAACACAAGGTCAGAACGTGACTTACCCTATTTGTACTCATGCAATGACTTCCACTATTTTAAGTACGTAGCTGATTTTAAGGCTTTAACAATTATTTTAAATTGCATTATTTTGATTTCATTGCAAGCCATCATGAAGTCTTTAGATATCGAGCACCAAAAATATGTTGATTGACTGACTGATCATTGACAGACTAGATATCTATAAGCACAAAGTGTTGAATGGTATTTATAGAGATGTACTTCAAAGATCAAAGTCTAAATCCAATTCCTAGACCCACCGAATCTATGGGATCTACCTGAATCAGGGGCAGACAACGTATGCCCTACAGACCACATTTTTGTGGCCCTCAAGCTCCATCCAAGGGATTTAAATTTTTTCTGCCCCCAAATGTTTTTTATAGGGTGTAGAAGGGAGAGGGGGCCCTTTCACTATGTTTTGCCCCCACACATCACTTCAGTCCTAAGAAATATTGTTTTAAAATGGAAGTAAACTAGAAGTGACTTTAGGTCACTTCCTGATTTGAAAAAAAGCCCTCCTAGGCCAAGGGGAGGGCAAAAACGTGGAGAAAACCCCCACATCTCCTAGTGTGCACTGGAGGACGTGGGGGGATTTGGGGAGGTTGGAGGGTACAGGGGTGAAATATGCCATCTTGGTAATATGTCTCATGAGGGAGAGGTAATAATGCTCCCCGACTCTGAAAGTTCTGCACCTCGATCTAAGTGCTGGTTTGCTATTAAGCAATCGATGCCACAGATCTATTCTGGATAGCAGCTGGGTTTAAGTCTCATATATTTAACTTGGCACAAGTTTTTGTAGACTGCAGCCCACTTCAAATACATCTAATGAAGTCATGAAACCGTTTGCCAAATAAAACTTGTCAGGCTTTAAGTTTCACGTAACTCTTGTTTTTTTAACCCAATGTACTTAACTAAGGCTGTGTGAATATCACCTTCCCAGATTCTTTTTCCTCCTTGGATAAGTTTGCATCCAAACAATCCTAAATCCTCTCATTTTCAAAACCATATTAATTAATTTAGACTTGTCCACCAGAATGTTTCTCTTTCTAAAAGTAAAAATAACTAAAGTGTCTTCAGTCAATTTAATCTGAAATCCGCAGGCTGAAATGGAGAGTAACTGCTAATGTAAAGAGGCAACACAGCTTTCTACTTAGATTCAGATTGAGTAGAATTGTTTTAATGGCGATGTGGTTTTATGCTGGGATTTTTAAATGCATTTTAATATGTTGTTATAGTTGTTTTTAAATTGTATAGCATTGAATTTTTGCTGTTATGCCGGTCTGAGTCCCTCGATAGAGGTGAGAAGGCCGGGGTACAAAAATTTTTAATAAATAAATAAATACTGCCAGATAGTCTTCAGGTTGCTCTTTGCAACAAATCTGGAAGCAAAAGCCTGTAAAACCACTGGCACCACTGAAATATAACAAGATGACATTGATGACTACGGGTTTAAATGTTTTTTACATGTGTTTTTATATTGTTATGTAGACAGTTTTTAATCACACTTTTATAAATACATGGCATCGAATTGTGCCAATCTGTAACTTGCCTTGAGTCGCCGTATGGTTGAGAAAGGTGGGCTATAAATGGTGTAAATAAATAAGAAATAAAATATGTTAACCAGCACATTGACTTATATGAAGAGATTTATCATCCCAGTATGCCAGTTATAACTTTAATTCTGATCCTCAGAATACAGTGACTATATAATAAGCCTTAAGACATTTCTAATCCTCTTTGGTTCCTTGATTTATACGCTCCTACATTCAGAACTCTAAGGTTCAGATACTACTTCACATCACACCTGGATCTGCACTGGCTCCCAATCGAGCACCGGATCTCCTTCAAGGTGTTGGTTCTTACCTTTAAGACGTTATAGCCCCTACGCTGTGGAAAGCCCTCCCGGCTGGAACGCGGGCTATAAAGGACCTGCTCCCGTTTAGACGCGCCTGCAAAACTTATTTGTTTAAGCAGGCCTTCGGTGAGTAGGTCCTGCCCATGTTCCGCTTTAGCCGCTGTCCTGGGGTGTCACGCTATCTAATTTCTGAACTGTACCTGGGGGTTTTGTATTTTGCTGTTTTAACTGTTTAATTGTCTTAGATGTTTTATCGCATTGCTTGTGTGTAGTTGTACCTTCGGTTCCTGTGAGCCGCCGCGAGCCTCAGGGAGTCGGCGGCATAGAAACCCGAATAATAAATAAAATAATAAATAATAATACTTCAGGACTCTCTGATCCCACTTAGAATCATAGAATCATAGAGTTGGAAGAGATCTTGTGTGCCACCCAGTCCAACCCCCTGCATCCAGCCTCTGCTTAAAAGCCTTCAAAGAAGGAGCCTCCACCACAGTCCAGGGCAGAGATTTCCACTGCTGAACAGCTGTCACAGTCAGGAAATTCTTCCTAATGTTCGGGTGGCATCTCCTTTCCTGTAGTTTGAAGCCACTGCTCCACATCCTAATCTCCAGAGCAGCAGAAAGCAAGCTTACTCCTTCCTCCCTATGACTTCCCCTCATATATTTACACTTGCTTGCTTGCTTAGGGGATCTCTCATTATAGGCAAAGAGGTGGATGTGCTGATTGAGGGACGCTAACATCCAAAAATATAACTTTTCCAAGTTCTACCTTGGGAGAACATGGCTTCGCCCATGGGAGTTACCATATTTATTCAAATCTAATGTTCGCCTTTCTTGGCTAAATTACATTGCCAAAAGTGAAGTAAGCAGAAGATTCAATGGCAACTTAGAACCATGTAGGAAGCAAACTCGCTAGTCTCGGCCTGATGGAGGGCATGGCTTCCCAACTGGCCTCATTTGTGAGACATTCAAGATCCCCCCCCCCCTCAGTTTGCCAGCCTCGGCCTGATGGGAGAACACGGCTTCCCTTGGCTTGTCATCATTACATTCCACAACAAATCTTCTTCTTTTTTGCGATGCGCATCTTCAAAATTCTTGAGCAAAGGATCGTTACCTTGTCGAGATGCTGGAGCATGAGTACCTTAATGACGCCACTAGTGAAACCGTGAAGGGACACCCAAGACAGGAAGGTAATGGCAGAGAGGTCAGACTAAATACGATCCCTGGGGAAAGTAATGGCAACCCATCCCAGTATTCTTGCTATGAAAACTAAAGTGATAGGTTGGTACACCATCAGAATATGGGACTCCCAGGTCAGATCTGCATAGTTAAAGCAATGGTATTCCCTGTAGTAACCTATGGATGTGAGAGCTGGACCATAAGGAAGGCTGAGCGAAGGAAGATAGACATTTTTGAATTGCGGTGTTGGAGGAAAATTCTGAGAGTGCTTTGGGCTGCAAAAAGATCAAACAGGTCCATCCTCCAGGAAATAATCCCTGACTGCTCACTGGAGGGAATGATATTAGAGGCAAAGATGAAGTCCTTTGGCCACATCATGAGAAGACAGGAGAGCTTAGAGAAGACAATGATGCTGGGGAAAATGGAAGCAGGATTGGGAGCATTGGAAGAGCCAATGAGACTGCCTCTGGGGATTGAGGGAGGACAGGCAAGAGCGAAAGGAAGAATCAGCAGTTGTTTTCACTGAAGTGCAACTAGCAATGCTGTCTATTTTAAGGAGCAAAGGGCTTTCGGATTTTGCAGGAATGCTTTAGATATCAAGGAAGTTGCATGTTTGTGTCTGGTAGATCAAATTCACAATTTTTGTGTCTGATAGGTCCATAGGCTGTACCTTCTTTTCTGATTTAGCTGAATGAACATGGATTAAAGTGACAAACCAAATGCCACTCTTGCAAGATGAATTAATTTGGGTATGTATCCACAGTAAGTGGATGCACAGTAAGAGAACAAGACCGTATCATGCCAAAAACAGGCCTACTAAATAGCTCTACCAACCTCATCAGATGCTTGGTAAAAAGTAATACTGAATAGATAATACAACTCCTTTCAAACCCAAATATTTCAAGCAACAACGGAAGAAGCAAGAAAATTTCAAAAGAGACCAAAGCATAGCTCGGTAGTTTTTGGGAATATGGAAGAATGAATAGGCATTCAGCTTACACCCATGAGCTGTCAGTTATGATCTAGTTGTTTGCAGGATGTAAATATTTGCATATCATTTTTAATGGTTGTAAATATTATGAAATACATCAGGTCTTAGATGCCACACCTTAGTTCTGAAGCATATTAATATACTGAGAAGCCTATAAAAACAGAAGCATTTTCAGTTCATGAAATGAGTACCTGGAAGGTAAAGGGCATTATCTGTATCTGTATACCTTAATAAAACGGAATGTTTGTATGTGTGCGGAGGGCGGGAGGGCGGAAGGGCGGAAATGTGGCAGCGTTCTGATTGGCAGCCACTTTCACAGGCCACAGCGACCAGCGCGGGTGATGAACCTGCACCAAACTTGGCACACATAACCCCCCTAACCCCCTTTACGTCCTGGTACGGTTCGGGGGACATGACCCACGGATTATGGGATTTGTAGTACTTTCTAACACTTTGGTTCCCACAGACCACTGAGGCCACCAAAAAGGACCAATACAGACCACACTTGGCACACACAACCCCCATGACCCACTCTATCTCCTGGTGCAGTTTGGAGGAGGGTGGACCATGGATGATGGGACTTGAAGTACCTCTACTCACTTCCCAAGTCCACTGCAACCCTTATCCAATTACTGATCGAGACCAAATTTGGCACACACAGCCCCCATGACCCACTCTACATCCTGCTGCAAGTTCGAGAAGGACGGACCAGGGATGATGGGACTTGAAGTACCTACACTCACTTCCCAAGTCCACTGCAACCCTTATCCAATTACTGATCGAGACCAAATTTGGCACATAGAGCCCCCATGACCCGCTCTACATCCTGCTGCAGTTTGCAGGATGGTGGACCATGGATGATGGGACTTGAAGTACTTCTACTCATTTCCTGAGACCACTGCTCCACTCATCTAATGACGAATCAAGACCACACTTGGCACACATAACCCCCTGACCCCCTTTACGTCCTGGTGCGGTTTGAGGGACATGACCCACGGATTATGGGATTTGCAGTACTTTCAAACACTTTGGTTACAACAGACCACTGAGGCCACCAAAACGGACCAATACAGACCACACTTGGCACACACAATCCTCATGACCCACTCTATCTCCTGGTGCAGTTCAGAGGAGGGTGGACCATGGATCATGGGACTTGAAGTACCTCTACTCACTTCCCAAGCCCACTGCAACCCTTATCCAATTACTGATTGAGACCAAACTTGGCACACATAACCCCCATGACTACCTTCACGTCCTGGTGAGGTTCAGAGGAGGACTGACAATGGATGATGGGATTTGTAGTACTTTCACACCCCTCTGTTCCCACAGACCACTGCGGCCCCCAACAAACACCGATAAAGACCACACTTGGCACACAGAGCCCCAGTGACCCACTCTACATCCTACTGAAGTTTGGAGGGGGGCAGAACATGGATGATGGGACTTGCAGTACCTTCCCTCTCTTTCCAAGACTGCTACAAACCTAATCCAATGACTGATCAAAACCAAACCTGGCAAACAGAGCCCTCATGACCCACTCTACATCCTGGTGCAGTTTTGTGTGAGACGGACCACAGATGTTGGGACTTGAAGTACCTTCACTCACTTCCTCAAAACAATGCAACCCACATCCATTCACCAATACAGACCAAACTTGCCACACACAGCCCCCATGACCCACTCTACATCCTGCTACACTTCTCAAATGACCCGGGCACCGCCGGGTCCCCAAGCTAGTTAATAATATATGCTAATACCATCCTGCCCTCTATACTTAACACCAGACAGTAAAGCGATGAAGCAACCTTTAGACTACCACATTACACCTATGACCGGATAAGACACTTAGGACCTGCATTTCATGAAGATGGCTGGAGTCCACATAACCTTATGCCAAACGAAACTTATTAGTCCTCAGAATACCTCAGGATTCTTTGTTGTTGTTTTTAATGCAACAGATTAACATGGCTGTTCCCTAGAAACTTATTACTGTATCCCGCAAGACATGAGAGCAGTCTCTCTGAAATAGAAATACATCTGAATGGGTTCATAATGAAACACCTTAGCTGTTCCAAGATTTTGTGTTACTACATCAGACGATTGCTTATGATGGGAGGCTACCTTGGCTCCTATACAAGAAGAAAAGTGGGATACTAATAATTAGGTTGGGAAGACATATTGCAGGAAAGTAACACATGTGGTCCAACAGTCCAAGCCAGGATAAACAATGGTGAGGACTATGAGAGATGCAATATAGCAGCATCTGGAGCAGTGTTTCTCAACCTTCCTAATGCCACAACCCTTTAATACAGTTCCTCATGTTGTGGTGACCCCAAACCATAAAACTATGCTACTCCATAACTATAACCTTGTTACTGTTATGAATCATAATGTAAATATCTGATATGCAGGATACATTTTCGTTCACTGGACCAAATGTGGCACAAATACCCGATACGTCCAAATTTGAATTTTGATTTTGTCATTTGGGAGTTGTAGTTGCTGGTTTTATATTTAACCTACAATCAAAGCACATTCTGAACTCCACCGAAGATGGAATTGAACCAAATTTGACACACAGAACTCCCATGACCAACAGAAAATACTGGAAGGGTTTGGTGGGCATTGACCTTGAGTTTTGGAGTTGTAGTCCACCTACTTCCAGAAAGCACTTTGGACTCAAACAGTGATGGATCTGGACCATACTTGGCATACATACTCAATATGCCCAAATGTGAACACTGGTGGCATTTAGGGAAAATGGACCTTGACATTTGGGAGTTGTAGCTGCTAGCTTTGTAGTTCACCTACAATCAAAGAGCATTCTGAACCCCACCAATGATAGAATTGGGCCAAACTTCCCACACAGAACCCCCATGACCAACAGAAAATACTTTGTTTCCTGATGGTCTTTGGTGACCCCACTGACTGCCCCACGCGACCCTCCCCCAGGGGAGGGTTGAGAAACACTGATCAGAAGGGTTATGTGTTCCTCACTCCTTACGTAAAAGCCTCACCTAAACTCATTCTTTATTCCTTTGCAGTAAAATACCTAGAGTACTCACACAGAGTAACAGGTGCAATTTCACCATAAACAAGAAATGTACAAAACAGATGCCGAACAGTTTTTCAGGATCCCAATGGTTGAGTCCTGTCCCCACATTCTTTACGAAGTGTGAAGAGAAAGAACAGGTCTGTCATACAGTAAATTCTCACCAAGGTTACGAAGATGACGGAGATGTGGATGCTCAATAGGAAACTTCTAGGCTAGGCAAGCATTTCTGAGCTCAAAGCAGAAAGGAGAACTATGACATCAAGCAAAAATATGCCCCTTTAATCATGGAGGGACTTAGCATAGCAAAAGACAAGGTTGCATCAGAGACGCTGAGGCACAGCCAAGAATCTAAAGAGCAGCTTCTATTTCCCCTTAATTAGGGATTACCAAGAGCAGGGCTCTTTTGCACTTGCATGTGCATACAATCCTGCTCTGGCCATTGCTTCTGTAAGTAGCAGCAGCCTGCTGCCAAAATCAAGAAGAAAACCAGACCTATTCCAGGACGGGGGGAGTGGCAAATGTCCCCAGCCAACTTGTCTTTGCTGGAAACTGAAATCTGATCAAAGCTTCCACAGCATGACTTGCTAAATATGCACGCTTAGGCCCATTTAAAAGAGCAACAAATGCTGCAGTTGTGATTTGTTTTCTTTACTCAGAATTAATATCTCGAGAAAAAAACATCCAAACTTCAACTCTACCAAGACTCAAAATATACCCTAAAACTCAAATGGTCTTGATCCAAGCTGAAGGCCCGACCATTCAGCAATCATGCTTTGATAATGCAAACTGAAACCATGGGGCAAAATGTCAAGAGTCATCGAACACTATACTGCCCATATTAGAACATATGGCAGTGTGGACTCAGATAACCCGTTCAAAGCAGATATTGTGGGATTTACTGCCTTGATATTCTGGGTTATATGGCCGTCTGGAAGGGCCCTTGGTTTCCTGTACTTATTATTGATCAAGAAAAGCCAATCCCAGTTATGTCTTCAATGTACAGTAAGCTTTAGCCCTATTCCACATCTCCGACAGCATGACAACCAAAAAACCTGTTTGTGCCAAAAGCAACAACCTCATATAGTAAAGCTGTCATTTTCAGATGCGCAAAGCACCGCACAGACATTGTCTAATACTAAACTACATTATAAAGCATCAGAATGATTGTGTTGTCAAAGGTCAAATGGTCGGAAACACTGGGTTGCTGTGAGTTTTCTGGGCAGTATGGCCATGTTCCAGAAGCATTCTCTCCTGACGTTTCGCCCACATCTATAGCAGGCATCCTCAGAGGTTGTGAGGTCTGTTGGAAACTAGGCAAGGGAAGTTTATATATCTGTGGAATAATGTTCAGGGTGGGAGAAGAACTCTTGTCTGCTTGAGGCAAGTGAGAGTGTTGCAATTGGCCAGCTTGATTAGCATGAATTGCCTTGCAGCTTTAAAGCCTGGCTGATTCCTGCCTGGCTTTGAAGCATCAGAATGATTATTCTCCACATTATGTAAGGTTAAGGTGAGCAACTGTGACCATCCAGATATTGTCACGACTGCAAACCACAGCATTCTTCACTATTGCTTTTATGTGAGAAGGAGATTATAGACTAATACCATCTGAAGGTCCGAGGTTGCCTAATGTAAAAGCACCTGATAATTCCATGGCAGAAGGGAACCCGCAATATGGTATGAAACCGGTAGAATACGATTTCCTTGACTTTTTCTTTGTCCTCATCAACCAGCACTTATACATTTTCTGTCAGGTGTGCCATATTGCTATATTCAAACTATTTTTAAAACCAGAAAAGCATTTTGACTAAATTATATGCTTCTCAATGCAACTTTGAGGCACTGTGAATGTTTTAGAAAGAACCTGCTGCAAATGTCAGCCCTCTCTTGTCAAGGTCTTTCTACACAGAGATATTGAAAATTCCCTGAAACCCTAAGAAATATTATAACAACTGTACTTTGTGGTGCTCAAAGTGGTGTGGTTGCTTCTGCCTACTATCACCATCATCATTACTTCACACCCAATTTTATTGTGAGGAAAAGGGAGGGAACAACAGATTAAAATACAACAAATGGATGCATAACATCAATTAATCTTCACCTCCATGAACACCCAGGACCTTATTCACTCACTTACTTACTTATTTATTTATTTCAAATATTTATATCCCATCCTCCTCATTCCCCCCCCCCCCAAGGGGGGGGGCTACAACCAGCAACCATGTGATGCCAAACACAACAAATCTAATAACTATCACAATCAAAACAAAGAGTTAAAACATCAATTATAAATCATCCATTTAAAATTACACAGATCCAGACCATTCTGTTTAGTGTTGATCTATTTTGTGCAAGCTTATGGGTCAACAGCTTGGTTGTTAAGGTTGTTTATGTTATGCACTAATAAAAATGAATTTACAAAAAAAAATACACAAATCCAAAGCCACAATCCGATAAATGTCAGTCACATCAATCATTTACATTATTATTGATTTCATAAGGGAGGGAGTGCCATAGAATGGGGGCGCAACTGAGAAGGCCTGTCTCTCATCCCCACCAACTGCACTTGTGAGGGGGGTGGGACCAAGAGCAGGGCCTCCCCTGACTATCTTAAGCTCCAAGGTGGATCACAGAGGGAGATAAGTTTTGGACAAGTAAGCTAGATCGGAACCGTTCAGGGCTAAAGCTAGCACTTTGAACTGTGCTTGGTAGCAGACTGGCAGCCAGTGGAGCTGACATAACAAGGGGTGGTGTGCTCCCTGTGTGCTGCTCCAGTGAGCAATCTGGCTGCCGGTCATTGGACTAATCGAAGTTTCCGAACAGTCTTCAAAGGCAACCCCATGTAGAGAGCATTGCTATAATCTATTTGGGATATAACAAGAGCATGGACCACCATATAGCAGAGAATATTCTAAGAGCATACTTCACTGACACTATACAGCATCCTGATATTCCAAAAGGCGAACTCCATACTTCACAACAGCAACAGAAAACTAGAATTCCATGACAAAGATCTGGCCTCACCTATGCCACTCCAGAAAGAGCAGGTTAAGACATTGCATGAAACTTCTCTATCAAACTCCCTAGCTGTTGTTCCCTATGGCATGGATGTCAGGCAGCCCCTATGTGAAACAGTGACCGTCATGATTGACATAATGATTAGACCAGCCTCAAGGAAGGAGATGGTCACATTAGAAGTTAATATGTTTAGGGGAGGAAAACCTATAGTAGTGCTTCTCAACCTTCCTAATGCCGTGACCCCTTAATACAGTTCCTCCCTGCTGTGGTGACCCCCAACCATAACATTATTTTCATTGCTACTTCATAACTGTAATTTTGCTACTGTTATGAATCATCATGTAAATATCTGAAATTTTCATTCACTGCACCAAATTTGGCACAAATACCCGATATGTCCAAATTTGAATACTGGTGAGATGGGGGGGGGGGGATTGATTTTGTCTTTTGGGTATTGTAGTTGCTGGGATTTATAGTTCACCTACAATCCAAGAGCATTCTGACCTCCACCGAAGATGAAATTGAACCAAACTTGGCACACTGAACTCCCATGGCCAACAGGAAATACCGAAAGGGTTTTGTGGGCATTGACTTTTGAGTTTTGGAGTTGCAGTTCATCTACATCCAGAGAGCACTGTGGACTCAAACAATAATAGATCTGGACCAAACTTGGCATGGATACTCAATATGCCCAAATGTGAACACTAGTGGAGTTTGGAGAAAATGGACCTTGACATTTGGGAGTGGTAGTTGCTGGGATTTATAGTTCACTTACAATCCAAGAGCATTCTGAACTCAACCAACAACAGAATTGGGCCAAACTTTACATACAGAACTCCCATGACCAACAGAAAATACTGTGTTTTCTGATGGTCTTTGGAAACTCCTCTGACACCCTCTCACGACCCCTCCAGGAGTCCCAATCCTCAGGTTGAGAAATGCTGACCTATAGTGATAATCAAATCATACATCTACTTATTTTAAATTGGGAAATCAAGTCTGTAATCTTTAACATTTGATTTTGATGGAATTGTACACCTTGGTTCAAGATGAGGAAACAACATCTTGAGGGGGTGTGAAAGTGCACACATTTATGATGGGCAGAACAGACATATATTGAAATAGTTTCCAATATGTAAAATTCCACTAAGAAAGATCCACACACTCAAGCTTACCATTTCGAGACAAATCAAGTTCTACCAGCTGCATGAAGTTTGCTATCTCTGGAGGAAGCCGCTGAATTTCGTTATCACTAAGCCCGAGTTTTCGTAACTTCACAAGCTGGAAAAAAGGCTGAAAGAGAAAACAAATTTCCATTAAGTACGTAAGTAAATTATACATAGGTCCATTAAAGAAATCCCTAAAGCTATACTAGGAAAAAAGAGCCCTAAAGCCACAGTAAAACTGAAGTGTCATAAGCTAGTAAACATTAAGCATTATGCTGTTAAGTGAGGCTGTCACAGTCAGCCCATGTTTCAGTTTGATCAATTGAAGGCTAATCAACTGCATAATCAATACAGGGATAACGCAGTAGATGCTATTTTGGTACCATCACTCCCATGATCTTTGACAGGGCAAACTGACTAGGCCATGACTGCCATACGCATATGTGAAAAGATACATGAACATCAACCTCATTTCTACACTTGCGTCACAAGGAATAAGAGTGTTGCATGAAGAGTGCAGTATGTCCGTGGATAGCCAATGAATATATGTATACTGACCATGTGCAAATAAGGTTGTAACAAGACCACTAGCGAAAACTGAAATTGGTAGTATCTCCCTTACTCCGAATTCAAATTTGGAGGTACTAATCTTCTATGTAACTACTGTTGAAAAACATGAGCAAAAGGGTACTGTTTTCTCATGTTTTCTCGTTGATATGCTTCCCCAAGGAATCCATTAATCCATTAGGCTCAGTTTTCAGGGGCTCTATTTATGCTTCAATACTCAAAGCGTTCATAGTAATTTATCATGAAGAGCCACTACTTCCTTTGAGCATCCTCTGCCTGAAATGTTTATTTTTATCATCTAAACCATGTTGACTCAATGCAAAGAGAAGAGAGCTTTTCACCCACCTTGATTTTTTTTAAAAATCGTTCCTACTCTAAATGCTATTGGTTTTCTTTAAAGCACTTTCGACCCACATCTACAGAAGGACAATAGAAAACAAGAGACCTAAAGTGGATAAGACAAAAGGTCCCATTATTTCAGCAAGCCAGCTCCAAATATTACTACGTCTCTAGATCAACTCCACTACTGTATCTTTATTATCTGGGGCCGCAGTGGCGCAGCGGGTTAAATCACTGAGCTGCAGAACTTGCTGATCGGAAGGTCAGCGGTTCAAATCCACAGATGGGGTGAGCTCCTGTTGTTAGCTCTAGCTTCTACCATCCTAGCAGTTCAAAAAAATGCAAATGTGAGTAGATCAATAGGTACGGCTTTGGCGGGAAGGTAGCAGTACTCCATGAAGTCATGCTGGCCACATGACCGAGGAGGTGTCTACAGACAACGCTGGATTAAAAATTGAGATAAGCACCTCCCCCCAGTCGGACATGACTGGACTTAATGTCAAGGGGAAACCTTGACCTTTCTATCTTTATTATTAACATTGTTGGCATTTCAGAGGTGAACATAAATGTCCTATCTGAAAGGGGAACCCCCAACTGATCTAGAGCCCTCCACACAAATAGAGAGCTTATGCAGACAGAGTCCAATTTATATATACAAGTGGAGATGGAGCCTGTAGCCACAGGCTCCCAGCACTCTTCCTTGTCTTTATATGTTCCATCACTACATCTTAGAAAGAAAGAAAGAAAGAAAGAAAGAAAGAAAGAAAGAAAGAAAGAAAGAAAGAGAGAAAGAGCTTCATTCTCTGGCAACAACAACCACTCTTATTATACAGATGCACCTCCAGAAGGACTCTTTGGTCAGAATGACTTTTTCTGTATGCTGAGTTGCTCTCAACATTATAAAGCAGTGCTTCATCTTCATAAGCTACCTATTTAAATAAGATACACAATTTTTTTCTGTAAATTAATATTAACCACTGTGCTGTGGTAGCACACGATTGTCAAACAAAACTTTAGTGTATTGTGTGACATAATTCTTGGGTTTCAATTTCATGACAAGGTCATTCTTTTGCCACTACAGCATGCTACTATGATACAGCATACTGGGTGGCTTTCTAGAGTTCAGTATTGTTCAGAGATTGGAAGTAGCAAGTTGCAGAAAACCAGTTATCGTATATACTCGAGTATAAGCTGAGGTTTTCAGCCCTTTTTCAGGCTGAAAATGCTCCCCTTGGATTATATTCAAGTCAAAGTTATTTATTATTTTATTTATTTATTTATTTATTGTTCGCTCTTGTATTCTGCTCCTCCCTGCAGGCTCGGGGCGGATAACAGCAGTATAAATGGGCGACATGTCACAGACATGTAGCCCTACAGTAAAAGCATAAAAACACATTAAAACACATTTTACTCTGTTATTATTATTACATTTATTATTTTACTCTATTAATATTACATTTACATTATTTTACTATTATTGTTTGTTACATTTTTTATTTTATTCTATTTATTGTTATGATTACATTTATTATTTTTCCCTATTTTTATTATTGTTATTATTACACTTATTATTTTCTCTATTATTATTATTACATGTATTATTTTACTCCATCATTACTATTACATTTATTGTTTTACTCTATTTTTATTAAATTTATTATTTAACTCTCTTTATTATTATTGGAAGGATATGTAAGCACATTTACATTGAAGAAGGTTAGAATAATGGTTTAACCAGAGTTGGACAATCTTATCTGAAATTACAGTTTTACGTAAATATTCAAAAACATTCATCCTACTGATGCCCCAATTAATGTAATTTTATTGGTATCTATTTCTATTTTGAAATTTACCAGTAGCTGCTGCATTTCCCACCCTCGGCTTATACTCGAGTTGATACATTTTCACAGTTTTCTGTGATAAAATTAGGCGCCTCAGCTTATATTTGGGTCAGCATATACTTGAGTATATACGGTATTTGTAATTAACTATTTTCCTGAACAAGGCATACCAACTAAAGCATAACTATATCTGATTATAACTAAATTGCCCCCTTTTATTGTAATTGTGGCTCTCTTTTTTAAAAAAAAATTAATGAAAGAAGGATATCACATGCTTCACATGCCATCATACTGAATGAAGGCCAGAAAGCCATGCTTCAGCTCAACCATTTTTATTTCTATTCTCAGATAAGAGATCCAACAACGAAAGATGGCTTCTTGTGGTGTGCATTAGCAACCCTATGCTTCCTCTTTTCTAGCTTGTTGCAAATCCTTGGCTTGGTCTCTAATTTAACGGAAACCGTAAGTTTTATTCAAACCCTGATTTCCAATCTGATATTGCACAGCAAGTCAGATTAAACTACTACTGGGTGAATAGAAGGGCAAACTAGAAAGAGAAGCTAAACTTTCAAATGCAAGATGAGGAGCCCAAAGCTCAAAACTGTCCATACTTTGGGGCATCATGTGACTGGACTATCCGTGTGTTTGCACATAAGTCAGTATGATATCAGAGAATTCAATACATCTGCAAAAGCAATTGAAATTTTGCAGCCTCCAGATCTTGTCTACTTCAGTTTTCAGCATTCTTCATGATTAACCATGTTTTCTAGGGCTATTGATAGTTGTATTTCAATTATTAGTGTTGCTCATTCACATCTCTGCAAGGATTGTAAAGTATTCTGATCATGAGAAATAAAATGAATCAAAATAAAAAAAAAACATTCATTGTGTTCACTTCTATATTCCAAATATCTTGTCTTGTTCTCCTTTTGTAATAAGCCACAAAATCTTCCCCTTAAGTATAACTATAATGTAATGTAACTACTATGTAATGTAACTACTACTATATCTGAATAGTATAGTGGTGCAATGGGTAAAACCAGTGGCGCAGTGGGTTAAACCTTATGCCGGCTAGACTGCTGGCCAAAGGGTCAGCGGTTCAAATTCAGGGAGCCAGATGAGCTCTCATCTATCAGCTCCAGCTTTTCATGCGGGGACATGAGAGAAGCCTCTCATAGCATAGGCATTCAAAGCATGGGCACACATTAGGTTTTTCCATCTGGTGAGCCTAAACCCAGTCCTGACAACTTCTAAAAACTCTATTTTCCCTTGGTGTTTTGTCCCCAAGACACTAGACATGTCTTCACACTCTTGAATGTTTGCCTGCTTCAACCTAGACATTTGTGAAGCTTTGTCACTCTGTGCGTGACCCATCATTTCAAGGGAACACACACCTTTCTGTGGGATGTATGTGGAATATTTCTTTATCTGTAATTATCAGAAATTTTTTAACATCCTTCCTAACACCCAAATGCCTGTAGTGCAATGCATGCATCATATAAATGTTATTGCACCATTTGGACCCATTTCTTACACCTTACTGAAGACTGCAGTGAATACCAATTAGGGAGAAGACTGCCCGAAAGTTATGCCCACCACTTCTATTGGATATAGAATTGAAATTGTAATTTTAATAATTTTATCTTTTTTTCACTCTCATCATCATCATCATATACTATCACTCATGGCCAAGTATTTACTTATTTGTCATTTATTTGTCATGTTTCTATACCGCCCCTCTCAGCCCGAAGGCGACTCGGGACGATTTACACAGGCAGTCTCTGCCCTCAATACAACACAGCAACAAGTCAAACCCCCCCAAAAAACATATAATAACAATTTAACAATTATAACATACAATTGCAGCCTCAGCGTCATGTTGAAATCAGTTCCCATCGCATCGTCGTCATTCCATATATCCAATTAAGCCTTATATTTCATCAAGAAATGCCTGCTCAAATAGCCAGGTCTTGACTTTCTTGCGAAACGTCAGGAGGGAGGGGGCCGATCTGATGTCTCTAGGAAGGTCATTCCAAAGCCGAGGAGCCACCACTGAAAAGGCCCTGTCTCTCGTCCCCGCCAGTCGCGCCTGCGAAGAAGGCGGGACCGAGAGCAGGGCCTCTCAAGATGATCTTAAACATCTTGATGGTTCATAGGGAGAGATGCGTTCGGACAGGTAAGTTGGACCTGAACCGTTTAGGGCTTTAAAGGCTAAAGCCAGCACTTTGAATTGTGCCCGGTAGCAAACTGGCAGCCAGTGGAGCTGGCACAACAGAGGAGTGGTGCGCTCTCGGAATGCCGCTCCTGTTATCAACCTGGCTGCTGCCCGTTGGACTAGTTGCAGCTTCCGAACAGTCTTCAAAGGCAACCCCACATAGAGAGCATTGCAGTAATCTATACGGGATTTAACCAGAGCGTGGACCACCGTGGCCAAGTCAGTCTTCTCAAGGTACGGGGCAGCTGGCGCACAAGTTTTAACTGTGCAAATGCTCCCCTGGTCACCGCCGAAACCTGGGGTTCCAGGCTCAGCTATGAGTCCAGGATCACACCCAAACTGCGAACCTGCGTCTTCAGGGGGAGCGTAACCCCGTCGAACACAGGCTGTAACCCTATGCCCTGTTCGGCCTTTCGACTGACCAGGAGTGCCTCTGTCTTGTCTGGATTCAATTTCAATTTGTTCACCCTCATCCAGTCCGACACAGCGGCCAAGCACCGGTTCAGGACCTGAACAGCCTCCTTAGTAGCAGGTGGGAAGGAGTGACAGAGTTGGACATCATCTGCGTACAGATGACACCGCACTCCGAAACTCCGGATGACCTCCCCCAGCGGCTTCATGTAGATGTTAAACAACATGGGAGATAGTATTGAGTCCTGAGGAACCCCACAAGACAATGGTTGTGGGGTTGAACAGGTGTTTCCCAATAACACCTTCTGAGATCGGCCCTCCAGAAAGGACCGGAGCCACTGCAAGACAGTACCTCCAAGCCCCATCTCTGCGAGACGTCCCAGAAGGATACCGTGGTCAACGGTATTGAAGGCCGCTGAGATGTCCAGCAGAACCAACAGGGACACACTCCCCCTGTCAAGCTCCCGGCGTAGATCATCCACTAAGGCAACCAAGGCTGTCTCGGTACCATGTCCCGCCCTAAAACCAGACTGCGCCGGATCCAGATAATCCGTGTCTTCCAAGAATACCTGGAGTTGTGAGGCCACCACACGTTCCAGGACTTTGCCCAAGAAGGGAAGATTGGAAACAGGCCGATAGTTGACGAATTGAGTGGGGTCCAGTGATGGTTTCTTCAACAGCGGTTTTATAACAGCTTGTTTTAAGCTCGCTGGAATGTTGCCTTCCCGAAGGGAGGCATTAACCACCACCTTTACCCACTCGGCCAATCCCCCTCTGGCCTCCTTTAGAAGCCAGGATGGGCAGGGGTCTAGGATGCATGTGGTCGCTCTCATTCCTCCAAGTATCTTATCCACATCCTCAGGTTTCACCAATTGAAATTGATCCATCAGAATCGGACAAGCAGGTGCTCCAGCTACGTCCTCAGAGACAGCCGTTAACATGGTGTCCAGGCCAGAACGGATCAAAGCGACTTTATCTGCAAAGAACTTTGCAAATGCTTCACAGCATGCTGCCGAGTTGTCAGGGCTCCCATCCTGGACGGTGGGATGCAATAGGCCTCTGACAACTCGAAACAGCTCCGCTGGACGGTTCTTTGCGGACACAATATTGGCTGCCAGAAAGGATTTCTTTGCAGCCTTTATTGCCGCGCCATATGCCCTTAGATAGGCATCAAGGCGTGTTCAATTTGGCCCGCTCGGATCTGAACACCACACGCTCTCTAGGTCCCTCTTCCTTCGCTTCATTGCTGCCAACTCCTCGTTAAACCAAGGAGCTGGTTTAGTTCGGCTACTTGAGAGGGGCCGTTCCGGAGCAATCGTGTCTATTGCCCTAGTCATCTCCCCGTTCCAGAGAGTGACCAGAGCATCGACAGAATCACCTACCGAGGTGGCGGGAAATTCCCCAAGAGCCGTCAGGAATCCATCAGGATCCATAAGCCTCCTGGGGCGGACCATCTTAATGGGTCCTCCACCCCTGCAGAGGTTGGAGGGTGTGGAAAGTCTAAACCTGATCAGATGATGGTCGGTCCATGGCAACGGAGCGATGGTCAGCTCCTCCACACCGCCATCGTTCTCCCATCCCTGACAGAAAACCAAGTCTAAGGTGTGGCCAGCACAGTGGGTAGGGCCAGATACCTGTTGGGACAGCCCCATGTCTGGTTACATTCCAAGTATAGTGTCTTGGCGGTGGGTCCATAGGTGACTATAGAGACCTATTTTTGATCCGCATGTTATTTCGCAGTGAAGACATTGATTTCTATGTGGATGGCAGTCCTGATAATAGTTAGTTTCCGCACCTTCATCTTGACACATTTATCTCTTTCGCCCTCCATTCACGCCTCTTCAAATTCCACAGCATTGCTGGTCACAGCTGACCTCTAGTTAGAACATTTTGGGCAAAGGCTTCCAAAGTTCCACCTTTTAAGGTTAGCTTTAAGCCCACCTTTAAATCTCTTTTGCTGTCTACCAACATTCCATTTTTCATTCTTGAGTTGGAAGTATCGTAACTGCTTTGGGAGATGGTCATTAGGCATTCAGACAATACGGCCAGTCCAGCGAAGTTGATGGTGGAGGATCATTGCTTCAGTGCTGATAGTCTTTGCTTCTTCCAGAACACTGACTTTTCTGTCTGTCTGTCTTCCCAAGAGATTTGCTGGATTTTTCAGAGGCAACACTAATGGACCGTTCCAGCAGTCGAGTGTGGCATCTGTAGTCGGTCCACATTTTGCAGGCATATAACAGGGTTGGGAGAACAATGGCTTTATAAACAAGCATCTTGGTTATCCCTATATATTAGTATATATTGATATCTTGGTATCACTATATATTAGTTGGTAGGAGAAGGCAGGGTAGACATCCAGAGATATATTAGCCTAAAACAGTATTGGGCAAAATACTGCCTAGGGGCCCATAAGATCCCCAGATATGCTGTGATCCTCGATACCTCCAGAGTCCACAACGATCTTTTCCTGGACAAAGTGCTCCTGGAAGTCTCTGGCTGCAACTATTTTGATTTTAAACTTGCTACAAAGCCTTACGATACTATTTAATATGAACATTCTTCATTTTTAGACTAAGAATTTGACTTCCTGATACTTTAGGGTGTGTGTGATGTGTTGTGTGTGTGCAGTCCCAAGAGGTTCTCCCAAGCTATAACAGCAGCCCCTAGATCTGCCAAAGTTGCCTATTCATTGCCTAAACTTGATTGGTAGCCACAGCTTGCTAAATCAACACTTATAGCGCCACAAGATGAACAGTTCTGTTCTACTTGAGAGTGACAACTAGATTTAGACCATTTTTGCCTTTACATGGAGAGTCCATTCTTTCCTTAGAAGAAGCATTTTTCCTCTCAGAGACAAGGCTTGCTGCAGCTATTTATCATCTGCAAATGACATTAAATATGCAATGGGAAGCAACTTTGAAGCAATTCGTTTTTTAAAAAAACATCTAAACATCAATCAAAATCCAACCTTCACTGTTGGGAGAACAAAGTTGACAAATCCTATTTATAATATCAATCCTACGTGGGATTGTCTTTGAAGACTATTCGGAAGCTTCAAGGGTGGCAGCCAGATTATTCACTGGAGCAACATACAGGGAGCATACAACCCCCTTGTTATGTCAGCTCCACTGGCTGCCAGTCTGCTACCAAGAATAATTCAAAATGCTGGCTTTAGTCTATAAAGCCCTAAGCGGTTCCAGCCCAGCTTACCTGTCCAAAGGTATCTTCCCCATGAACTATCTTGAAGGTTCAGATCTAGGGAAGCCCTGCTCTCCATCCTGCCTCTTTCACAGGAGCAGTTGGTGAGGACGAGAGACAGGGCCTTCTCAGTGGTGGCCCCTCGGCTGTGGCAGTCCCTCCCCAGTGATATTGGATCAACCCCCTCCCTCCTGACATTCAGGAAAAAGCTTAAGACATGGATGTGCAACTAAGCTTTCAGGTAGTAATCTCTAAGTGCAATAAGGGAATACAGAATAGTGCAATGATAACTGAAACGGCCACAGACTCTCATATTGGATTATGTGATTTTAATAACTTCTTTTAATGTTTGAGATGTTTTTAGAAGTTGATTTTAATATATCTGGTTATTTGCTGGATGTATGTTTGTGTGGCATCGAATTGTGCCTTATATGTTAGCTGCTCTGAGTCCCTTTTCGGGGTGAGAAGGGTGGGATATAAATATGGCAAATAAATAAATAATAAATCCTGTAATGCAAATCTCAGTTCTAGTCCCAACTAGAATTGGTCCACTGAATGAAACAAACTAACATGTGCTGGTTTAGAAGTTCCCTGTAATTCAGTGGGTCTACCAGCTCAATGTAGACTATGGAGATTTACAGAAGGGAGTTATGTAGCTTAAGACCATTTTGCAGACTGACTTTTCAATCACCTCCTTCACAAACCTTGCCTAGATGAATGCAAACCTCAATCCTATTTGTCTTCAAACAATGAAGAGAACTAAGTTATACATTTCTATTTTAAAAGTTTTTTTAAAACCCTGGATTTTGCTGAGACCAATATTAGGCAATAAATCTCAACAAACTGGATGGAAATGCACAATTTAAAGAATAAAATTGGCCTATTTCCATTTGCTAATTCAAACCAGAATAGACCACCAAATCAACTGAATGTTGTTTACAAAGTTCCTGCTGATTCAGTATATCTACAGCAATTGGACAAATAAGTGAATACAAGTCACACGGGATTATTCCCTTTCGTTTTAATGAGGCTAGTATGGCAGCAGCTATCCCAATAACAGGGAAAAATAGCTTTCTGACACAGCTAGGCAAAAAAGGACAACCAGCTGGCCTTATCAGGAAGAACTAGATCTGTCATCTATTCTTTAAGTCACCTCAGTTTTAATTGGAAGGTATGTACTAACTCAACAACAGAGCATAGGGAAAAAAGAGCTCTGACACCTCCAACCTACAAGTTTGTTTTGGACGTCAATCAACTTGAAAGCCTAGTCATACAGAAACAGGAACTGCCCTTTGTTTTGCTTGCTTAATATGAATGGGGCCAACCTCTCCATAAAACATCCAAATACAAGGCTGAGGATAAGATGTTCCTGCTTCTTAGGAGCCAGCCTATACAAGACGGGTAGAAAATATTGTGAATTCCTAAGACACCAGCAACGCTTTTCTAGGTGCCTTGAATTCTTCCATCCATGTGCTAGCATACAATACAATCTTGCAGTTATTTACACTGTGGAAGGGTTCACAGGGTCACAGCACTCGCCTTTAATACACACACTGCAACAAAAGGACTGTTGATCAACGTGACAGAAGACTCAACTTTTCCTTCTCACTCAAAAAACAATAAAAGCGGAGTAGAGATTCTGATCCATGACATGACAACATTCCAAGATAATCTCTGCCAAGCCTCCAAAAAAGGATTTGCATTGACCTAAGATTGTGGGAACAATCCCTGGGCCTGTTTAGGGGGAAAATCCATGTTCTTATCATATTTGCAAATCATGCTGATGGAACGGCTAGGATATGCTGAATCAGGATTACCCAGATCTATACACATCACCACCAAATGGACACTGCTTTCACAGTAGTCCTCATTTCAGTTCCCCCTCTCCCCACAATATTGTTAGATACTGTATTACGTTGAGTATGTTTTTAATATGGTTCACTTTGGCTTTAGTTTTGACTTTCTGAACATTTTAATTTTTTAATGTATAAGCAGCTTTGAGTCCAGAAAGGAAAAGGAGGAGGAAGAGGGGGGGGGGGAAGAACTAGAAGAGGAAGAAAAAGTTGAGGACTAGTTTAGATTTGTATGTATAGTTTGCTTCTGTTGTATGTTTTATTCAATCTTTATTTCATGTAGATTTTATTTAATGGAATGTTCTATTAAAAAGAAAATCATAGAATAATAGAGCTGGAAGAGACTTCGTGGGGCATCCAGTCCAAACACCCATCAAGAAGCAGGAAAATTGCATTCAAAGCACCCCTGACAGGTGGCCATCCAAGCCTCTGTTTGAAAGCCTCCAAAGGAGCTTCCACCACACTCCGGGGCAGAGAGTTCCACTGCTGAACAGCTCTCACAATTAGGACGTTCTTCCTAATGACCTTATTTTTAACTTTGTTTTCAACTTTGAATTTATTTTAAACATTTAAAATATGTTGTAATTTTAAAGTGTTTAAGGTGAAGTTGTTGTTTGGAAGCACTGTGTATGTGCCATTGTAAGCCTCCTTGAGTCCCCCTGCTGGGGTAGAGAAAGGAGGGGTATAAATATGGCAAATAAATAATAATGTTCAGGTGGAATCTCCTTTCCTGGAGTTTGAAGTTATTGTTCTGCGTCCTAGTCTCCAAGGCAGCAGTAAACAACCTTGCTCCCTCCTCCCTATGACTCCCCCCCCCCCCCAATATTTATACATGGCTATCATGTCTCCTCTCAGCCTTCCCTTCTTCAGGCTAAACATGCCCAGCTCTTTAAGTTGTTCCTCATACGGATTGTTCTCCAGACCCTTCATCATTTTAGTCACCCTCTTCTGGACACAATCTAGCTTGTCAACATCTCCCTTAAATTGTGGTTCCCAGAATTGGATGCAGTGTGATTTATTTATTTTATTTACGTTATTTTTAGCCCGCTCTTCTCAACCCCCGAGGGGGGACTCAGGGCAGCTTCCAGATGTGGTCTAGCCAAGGCAGAATAGAGGGGTAGCTTGACTTCTCTGGCTCTAGATGCTACATTCCTATTTATGCAGGCCAAAATCCAATTGGCTTTTAGTCGCCACATTACATTTTTGGCTCGTTTGACTTGTACACGATGACTCCAATATCTTTTTCACACATACTGCTATTGAGCCAGGCATCCCACATTCTGCATCTTTGCATTTCATATGCTTTTAAAGTAGTAAACGTTAACTAGAGAAAGCTTCTACCACCACCTATTCCTTTCATTCTTCCCATTCTATTACATTTTGCTACAAAGAAACACATTTCAGATGACTTGCAATTCTTTACTACCAGTTTTTGAAAGCAATGCTTTTGGCCCTCATCAGTCACTATATGGCTATTGGCGTCCTCCCAGTAGACTTAAATCAAGGAAAAGTTTCATGAGAACCACTTCTCTAACATGTTCCTCCAGCAAGAGCAAGAATATCCCTGTGGGCAGCAAAATCCTGCAACTCCAACTGCCTGACCGCACAAGGGTCTTCCTCCAAGAATGGGCAACTTGGAAGTCCCAGGTGTTGGCAGATCTGGCAAAATGTCACTACCTAGAAGAATCCTCCACTTTGTGTGGCTGTGAAGCAGAACAAACAACTCTGCATCTGTATGCCTGGCCACAATGTCCTGCCTCGTGCACAGAGGAAGAACTGTTTAAAACTACAGACAATGCAGTCACTGTTGCCCATTTTTGGTCTATCTAGCAGCTTGCAATCCCTTTGTTTTATCAGTTTTAGATAAACTATTTTATTAGTTTTAGATAACTATTTTATGCAATGTTTTTGACACAAAATAAATAAAAACTCCCAAATTTTGAAGAAAGCTAGACTGTAACCAGTAGAATTAACTCTCACAAACTGCATGGAACCCTTAACCCATTTGTGACTTCATTCCTAGGTCAACGTCATCTAAAATGCAATGTAACTCATATTCAATTGCACAGCATATAACTGGCCTTTGATGAACTCAGAGGTGAGTAATAATTCTAAATTGAACAAACCAATTCATTTAAACCAACCTCCCCCACGCCCAAAAAACAAACAAAAACCAAAGTGCGGTCCGACAACCATTAAGAGTACTGACAACCATTAAGACTTGTGTTATTGTAAAATAACCTTCTGCATTAGCCACCATTCTGAAGACAAGTAAAATGCTAGTTCATTAATTTATTTACCTTATCTTTATTGTGCATTTCTCTGGATGTTAAATCATTAAACATTATAAATTACTAAAATGTATAAAAACATTATCCACGCCTTAAAAACCCAATCACACTGCCTTTAAAGCTTACCCATGTCCGTTTATAAATGCTTGACGGAAGAGAAGTGGTTTTTTACATGTTGACAAAAGGTGAGCAGGGATGGGCACAGATCAAGAAGATTAACTTTTCCCACTAAAATCCCCCATGCCATTTACTATTTGTTGTCTGTAGAAGGCACATAGACATAGAGCATTCATTAAACGTTATTAAAGCTTTTATAGCTTGATGGCTCATTAAACTACTTGTAACTTTTGGGGGCTGCAGTGGCGCAGCGGGTTAAACAACTGAGCTGCTGGGTCATCTGCCCCACATTATCCTTTAAAACCTTTCCTGTTATATACATTCTACCTCACATCCAGTGTTATTTATTTTAAAATGTTAATATTTTACATTTGGCTCTCCCATAATGGTTTTAAATTGTCTGTTATTGCCTGTGTGTAAGTATTTTGATTGTATTGTTGTTTATTATTTGCTGTTATGTTGTTATTATGTGTTATTGGGCTTGGCCTCATGTAATCCGCCCCGAGTCCCCTTGGTGAGATGGTGGCGGGGTATAAATAAAGTTAATAATTAATTAATACAATAAACTTGCTGGCTAGAATGTCGGCAGTTCGATTCTAGGGGACAGGGTGAGCTCCCGTTGTTAGCCCCAGCTTCTGCCAACCTAACAGTTGGAAAACATGCAAATGTGAGTAGACCAATAGGTACCACTTCTGCCAGAAGATACGAGCGCTCCATGCAGTCATGCTGGCCACATGACCGGCATGGGCAATGCCAGCTCTTCAGCTTAGAAATGGAGATGAGCACCAACCGTCAGAGTCGGACACAACTAGACTTAACGTCAAGGAGAAACCTTTACCTTTTTTTAGACTTTTGGGGTAATTGTAACATGGTGCCACTGTAAAATATAATACATTGAAACTGGGTCCATCCTTTTGAAACACCCAGTGCAGCATTACCTAAACCTATACTAGATGGCACTTGTTTGACCATCTAGTATATGTTTTGCTAATATAGCTTTAACAACTGTGTTCTCTCAGCTGAACCCAGAGAGGTTGAGTATCCATTATCCAAAATGCCTGGAATGATAATTGATCCACAGTTCATATTATTCCAGATGTTGCAATATTCGCACATACATAATTAAACACAAGGCTAAACACAAAATTTATTTATGTTTCATATACACTGTCTAAACCTAGCCTGAACTATTTTAATTATTATGTCAATTAAACAAAGTTTGCATATATAGAAACATCAGAACACAGATGTGTCACTATCTAGATGTGGACATCTAATATTTTAACCTACACGTAGTTACACATTAATGAAAGGAAAACTCTTTAGCACAAGTCAAAAGTGTGTCATGAAAACAGAACTTGGAAGCCTTACTTTTTGAGGGCTATAAACAACAACATTCCCAGTCACCATACTGAGGAATTCTAGGAACTATAGTCCCAAAAGTAACTTTTCCAACCTTTGCCTTGGAGGAACTGGCCTGAGTCCCTCTGAGGAGGTTGAGAAGATCGGTATATAAAAGTTTTAAATAAATAATAAATAAATAAACCGGCAGATCCTAGCAATGCACAGGGCTCCCTTCGGTAATGCACTGCACTGTAATAGTTGCTTTGTTGTATTTCCCTGTGGGCAGGGATTTGCTCTCCCCCTTGCCTGCCTGTTTATGTAGAATTGAGCAGCAATAGCAGTAAAGATTAAAGAGCATCTGCTGCAAGACTCATCAAATCACAGGGGACAAGGGGAAAGCTTTCACCTCCAGCTGTTTGCAGAGGAAACCTTCAACAATATATCATTCCAGGATGCTACTGAATCTGTGGTCAGTTTAATTGGAAACAATGACACACTTGACAATAACTGGGACTAACATCGATCAAGACGGATATTCAAGCTCAACAAGGAAAGCGGAATTTAAATAGCTACAACAACTGACTTGGTCAAGTAAAATGGTGAAGATTTTCCCTTGACATTAAGCCTAGTCTTATCCAACTCTGGGGGTGGTGCTCATCTACATTTCTAAGCCGAAGAGCCAGCATTGTCCGTAGATACCTCCAAGGTCATGTAGCCAGCATGACTGCATGGAGCAATGTTACCTTCCCGCAGAAGTGATATCTATTGATGTACTGACATTTGCATGTTTTCAAACTGCTAGGGTGACAGAAGCTGGGGTTAACAAGGGGAGCTCACCCTGCTCCCCGGATTCAAACTCCCCGGATTCAAACCGCCAACCAGCAAGGTCAGCAAGTTCAGCAGCTCAGTGGCTTAACCCGCTGTACCACTGGGGGCCTCATGTATAAGTAGACCTTCTATATAAGTTGAGGTTAGGTTTTGGGGCCAAAATTATGGATTTTTATATGATCTTTGGATAAGTTGAGGGTCATTTCACAGAGAGGAAAAAACAGCAATGCCAACTCAGGAGCATGGCCACCACTGGCCACCCTCATCATTTTCTAACCCAGGCATTCAAAAGTCAGAAACAGAGCCATGGAGGAGAGAGTTCAGAGGATCAATGCATCTTTTAGATTTTTCTTGGACAGAGAAAGGCTTCCCATTTGCCACTCTACATAGAGAAGAGGTGGTTCCTTTTTGGATAAGAGTTTGCATACATGATTTAAAACAGTGTTTCTCAACCTGGGGGTTGGGACCCTGGGGAGGGATCACCAGGAGGTTCCAGAGGGGTCACCAAAGAACATCAGAAAATACATATTTTAATGGTCTTAGGAACCCCTTTGGCAGAGAAGGCTGAAGATCTCTCCACCTGTCCTTCTCTTCATTTTTGGAAACAGATGGTGAATCCTCCCACCAAAAGCCCTCCTCTCAACCAAGGGGAGGGCTGTTTCTGAGACTCCAAGTGGGGAGGCGAGAGCAGGTGTGCTTGGCGCATGGCAGCATGATGCGCATTTGCAGGTGAGAGAGGGCACACTAGGTTGGAGGGAGGCTCGCGTCCCTTCAAGGCAGGGGGGAAAGCACCCTTTGATTGTAGGTTAACTATAAACCCCAGCAACTTCAACTCCCAAATGACAAAATCAATGCTCCCAACCCCAACCCCACCAGTACTCAAATTTGGGTGTATCAGGTATTTAAGGCGCTTTATGGTCAGGGGCCAGCATGTCTCAGAGACCGTCTCTCCCCTCTTCACTGCCAGTGGTCACCACGACTCCTCCAACTAAACTTGTTTTGAATCCAGGTCACTAACTACTGGATGGGTTTTCTAAGAAGACATGTTTCAAAATTGTACCTCTAGCTATGTGCCATCAAAATGTCCTTCTGTACTGTTTCGCCCATTAAACCAGTGATAAGGAACTTCTGCCTCTTCAGAAGTTTGTCATACATGTCCTGTTAGTGTTGGTGGCTGGGATTTCTGAGAGCTGGAGTTCACAATCTCTAGATTAGAAGACCCAAAATTCCCTACCAATGTCTTCATTTCCATCTCCTGGTTGCATGCTGCCCACCAATACACAGACAATACAAAAAATGTATAAAAAGCATTAGGAATCACTCATTATCTATATATATAAAGGAAGACCCGTCATCGAACGACCATCCTAGGCAGAGAAACCTTACAAGGCAGAGACACCAAACTTGGCAACAAAAATAGGCCTCAGGCAAGGAAGGTTTTTAGCAAAGAAACTCCCCCCCAAACCCTAGAAGGCCCCCAAAGCAACGATAAAAAACTACATTTCCCAGCATCCTCTGCGGCCACCAGCGAATCCCATTGGTCAACATCGGCCCACACAAAATGCCGGGAGACTGAGTTCCCATAGTAACGGTGGGCGGAGCCAGCCAAGGCTAGGTTAGAATGTGCTTTGAGTTTAGTCAGTTGGTGTTTGTGGGTTAAACTGCCAAGGCCAAGCTCTAGGAGGGAGCAGGTTCCCACACTCGAGAAACACAATCCAAAAGACCAAGCCAGCACAAAATACCACACAACACCACACAACTATGTGCACAGAGCACATACATACCACTCACAGGACAAATGACACCCACAACAAAAGACACCCACTTTACAAACACCATACCCACAACATGACAGCCACACAACTCGTGATGCCTACCTCTACAGACCCACAACACAACAGACACACAACACACACAACGCATACATACCACTGCTACACAGAAACCTACACAGTACAACCAACTAACACAGAAGGACATAACAACTACCAGGAGGACATAACACTAACACAAATAGGGCACCAGGGACACAGGCACCACTGACAAACACATACCGCCGAAATAACACAAACTTGCAAAAAACACCAAAAAAACAATCTTGCAACACAAAAACCCACCCCAACCAAAATTCACAACAAACACCACTGGCAAAAGCAACACCCCCTCCACATCACAACCAGCACACAGCCAGACTGAGACAACTATGTCACCACAACACACACAAAATACACCCCACAAATACCTGACAACTTCCCCAACACAAAACCCAGGACTGTACTCACTACTCACCACCACACACACCTCCAAATACACACACGTCCCAGGCACAATACTCCAGCAATTCCTACCCACACAACACAACACAACTTCCTATCACAACCCATCCCCCAACCTTACGGGACCCCGCACACGCAACACCTACCACCACCACAAACAAAAACCAACTCCACCTATACTCCAACCACAACACAACACAACACTGTACTGATACTCTACAAACACACACAAACACCCAAAATACCCCACCCACACAAGCATCAACCTCTACATCAACACAGCAGACAGAAAGACAAAAAACATTGTATATCCACAAGCTCTGCAGAATGCCAGCAACACCACACACCGACAACTCCCCAGGACTTCAACATCCCACCCACCAGAACAACCCACAACGACACAGCCATGACCCCAACAAGACCATAAGTAACATCAATTCCAACCCTTACATACTCAGACTTTCTCGCATCTCCTAAATAGGGCACAGCAACGCGTGCCGGGTACAGCTAGTTTTCACTAAAAGCGTCCTCAAAAGCAGTGATCTGCATACCAGTCCAAGTCCATCACTTTTGAGTACTAAGCCAGCCCACAGTGAGCTTCCAGGAAACGACGATGCCAATGCAATAATAATATGACACAGATTTGGCACAAACCAGGAAAAGGGGAGGATGATAGTGCGCAACATCAGAGAAGACATGCCCCACAAGGAGATGAGTTTTTGGAAGCATGAAACAATTTTTGTCATAATATATTGCTGAAAACACTTGGGTGTAACTGGGTGCGGGCCCAGGCTTTGTTGATTTCAGTCTGCAATCCAGTTCGCCATGTCAGATACATAGAGAAAAGGCTGTCAAGACACTGCATTCTAATAATAGAGAGGAATGACAGGACTTGACAACTAAATTCAAAGTTTCATCATATTTTCGAAGACCTGCATTTCTGCCTATTTGGTTTAGAATCAAAGGTATGTCAAATAAATTCAAATTGCCTTGAATAATGCTACGCTCTGTTACTTAATGACAAGTGATTGGACCAACAGTTCATCCATGGTTTACACTGTAAGTATTCACTTCCCGTTTACTACTCCGTATACAGTACATTCGTCAAACCTCACAGAAAAAAAAAATCCTGTAAACTTGATGAACAAATGTATCTATCAGTTGTTCTGGGATAAATCACTTTTTAAAGATGTAAAGATGTTCAAGTTGCCTGTCAAGTAACGATGATCCACACATTTCAAAGGGTTTTCTTAGTCGAGGAATTCTCTATAAGTTGTTTTGCTGTTCCTTCCTCTGAAATATAGACTATAGAAGTGGTTCTCAACCTTCCTAATGCCGCGACCTCTTAATACAGTTTGTCATGTTGTGGTGACCCCTCAACCATAACATTATTTTTGTTGCTCCTTCATAACTGCAATTTTGCTACTGTGATGAATCGTAATGTAAATATCTGATATGCAGGATGTATTCTCATTCACTGGACCAAATTTGGCACAAATACTCAATATGCCCAAATTTGAATACTGGTGAGCTTGGGGGGTGGTGATTTGGGTGCTGTAGTTACTGGGATTTATAATTCACCTACAATCAAAGAGCATTCTGAACTCCACCGAATATGGAATTTAACCAAATTTGACATTTAACCAAACTCCCATGACCAACAGAAAATACTGGAAGAGTTTGGTGGGCATTGACCTTGAGTTTTAGAGTTGTGGTGCCCCTACAGGCAGAAAACACTTTGGATTCAAACAGTGATGGATCTGGACCATACTTGGCATAAATACTCAATATGCCCAAATGTGAACACTGGTGGCATTTAGGGAAATGGACCTTGACATTTGGGAGTTGTAGTTGCTGGATTTGTAGTTCACCTACAATCAAAGAGCACTCTGAACCCCACCAATGATAGAATTGGGCCAAACTTCCCACACAGAACCCCCATGACCAACTGAAAACACTGTGTTTTCTGATGGTCTTTGGTGACCCATCTGACACCCCCTCACATGACCCCCCCCCAGGGATCCCAACCCTCAAGTTGAGAAACACTGGCCTATAGCATCTGATATCCACTGGCGGCCTCCCATCCAAATACTAGTCGAAGCTCACACTCTTAAGCTTCAGGACAGGGTTCTCAACCTGTGGATCCCCAGATGTTTTGGCCTTCAACTCCCAGAAATCCTAACAGCTGGTAAACTGGCTGGGATTTCTGGGAGTTGTAGGCCAAAACACCTATATTGGCCCTTGGTCAGTGATATTCCTGGTCTGCAACACATACCCACCATTGCTAATAAACGATCTAAAAACATTAGAGACATTCTGATACATTCCAGCCTTAGAACTCCCTCCATCAAAAGTAACCTTACTGCTAAGATGCATAGGTGTGGCAATTGTGCTCAATGTGAGTTTGTATATCCTGATAAACAAATCTACAACCCTGGCACAGGTAAAGACTTTACATTTAAAGACTTCTTTACGTGTAAAAGTAATTTGTGTGTGTATGGAATCTGTTGCCCTTGTGGAAGGATTTATTTGGGTAAAACTAAAAGAAATTTGAATGTGAGAATCTCGGAACATCGCTCGAGAATTAAATCTTTATCTGAGGATTCTCCCCTTTACCTCCACTTTAAGGCACACAAACACAGTCCGAATGATCTCCGTTTCTTCGGCATACAGAGGGTCCAAATACCCCCACAGTGATGTGGACAGATGCCTTCTTAGGGCTGAAACCCGCTGGATACAAATCTTAAAAACTGAAATTCCAATCGGACTAAACAACAAACTAACAATCACCGATCTACTAAGATAATTTCCACCTGGTCCTAGGGTCCCCTGGGTATTTAGCCTCTCCCGTTGCAACGCTCACTTGCTTCGGCCGCTGGTCCTACCATGGATGTATGATCTTACCTCCATGGCTCTGGTATGTGTATATATCTTGTATGATTATGGCAACTATGCATGCTATATGTAATTTACTCATGTAGTTATATTATGTATTATTACTCTGACTGTATTGGATACATATTTATGTTGATTTAGCCATTGTGCTGTGTACTAGGGTGCTTTGGAACACTCTATTATATTTTGACTTTGTCTCTTTAGAAAACGTACCCTTAACATCTACATGAATGGAGTTTATGTGTTACTACTGGCCTTGAAAAAGACCCCTCCCCCTATGGGTCGAAACGAGAGTTGGTACCATCGTACAGAGTTATCCTCGTCGGCCTGCCAACTTGCGGTTTGAGTCCACTTGGATTTACTGCCACTGCGGCCAGGAACTCAACCAGCTCATCTCCTAACTCCGTCTCCCATCATCCCTGTCTCTTCTCTGGCGTTTTCGACCTTACCTCCCCTGGACTTCTACCCTATCACCCTCTCTTATTTGAAATCTTGGACTTGTGTACTTTCATATTGGACTTGGGACTTTGAAGGGTAGGAACCCTCCGGGGTGATAATGTTTATATTGTGTTGTATATTTTGTAATAACCATTGACTATGCACTGCTGATTCTTATATGAATACATTTTGGATAAGCCAAACGCTGTTGTTCCTTGTTCACACTGTTGCTTGCAACACCCTACCCCCACCATTGTTTGAGTTGCCAAGCCCCCCTTGGGGACTTTGGGTTTTTTTGCTTTATTATGGCCAGCGAAGCCGATGCCTTCACAGACCAATACATATCGGATGTGTTGAGTGGCTGGGCACCAGTCATCCCCACAGATGAAACAGAAATCACCAATTTAATTAACACTACCCCCACTTTGAAAGACCTTACAGATAAGGAGCTTAGACACACCCGGGTTAAAATGAACGCTGGGGCTCTTGCGCGGACTATGTCCGTCACAAGATGATCCCTAGAGGCCTTAGGTCCAAGCTATATCCGGGGTCCTATAATGATGATGAAGAATTTACAAAAAAATGGTTTGCCATCCTTAATAAGTGCAGTACTGATATTATGATCTTATTGATTGAACGGGCTGGCAAAGAACTTAATGAGCTAAGTGTTGATATTGCCGCCTGCAGAGAAAGCCTTAAAAGCTCCCTTACCACAGTGGACCTTAATCGTATTAAGGAACAATGTGATGAATTGACCTTGGACATCAAAAAGTACAAACTTGGCAAATTTAAACGTGACAAAGGTGATTATGATAGAGGTATGGTATACCTAAAACCTCGACCCAACAGTCTATACAGATCTAGGAGCATTAGATTCTCTAGGGAATCCATTGACTCCAACCCTGCACAGGAAGAACCACAGCCTCCCCCCCCAGGGTGACTCTCAGTCACAGGCAGGAAGATATAATTTCCGCAACCAGAGAAGGGAGAATGAACCCCAGCCGCCACGAAATTTTCGGGGCAGAGGCAGACGGGGAAGACCTAGTTGTTAATCTTTCTAGCCACACTTTCACCCAGGAGGAACTTAGAGTCCTTAACAAAGGACCCTCCTTTGTCATTACTCCTATCAATCACAGCTTTGATGTCCGCAAAGATCTAGCAGGTCTCTTTAGAACCATACGCCTTAAGGAACACTTTTCTAATTCTGACTGCCCCGATAATGCTACTCCGGCCACTAAATTTAGGTGTAAAAGTAACTTCACCCCATTCAATGTCTCACACAACATTAGGACCTTTGAAGAAATAGTCACCAAAGAAGCCAATGCCCTACTCTCTAAACACAAACCCCCCCGATGCAATCTGTCTAAACGTGAGGTTGATTTGTTGTACCAATTGGGCAATGACCCCTCCCTCACCTTTAAATTAGCGGATAAAGGAGGTGGGCTCGTATGTATTAATACTAGTGACTATATTCTGGAGGCCAAGAGACAATTATCGGACACACGCTTCTATCATCCCCTTCCCAGCGACCCCACCAAAACCTACCTAAAATCCATTCAAAACATCGTTCATTCGGCTGAGCTAATGGGCCACATTGACCCTCAGCTCGCCAAATTCCTTATTAACTCTTTCCCCAAAATACCCGAATTCTACCATCTCCCTAAAACACACAAAAATGTCCATCCTGTGCCAGGTAGGCCCATCGTGGCCAGCACTGGTGGCGTTTTACAACCTTTGGCCTCCTACCTTGATCATCTCTTACAACCCATTGTGCAGACCAGACGTGCTTACTTGCAGGATACTAGAGACTTGATCTCTAAAATCGAGGGCTTCAGTATGCGCCCTGGCGACATGCTGGTGGTGGCAGATGTCCAGTCTCTTTATACAAACGTACCCCTGGACACTGCTAGAACTATCCTTAAAGACACCTTTGAGTCCCTCTCGAACTCATCACCCGAATTACCTCCAGTCAGCTTTCTCATGGACATCACGGATTGCGTTTGTGATTATAACTATTTTAAGTTTGGTAGTGACTTCTTCTTGCAGATAGGGGGAGTGAGTATGGGGAGCCCCCTAGCTCCTTCCATAGCTAATCTTTATATGAATTATCTGGAAGAGAAATTTATTTTTGATGCCATCCCCAATGCCTTCACCAAATCCATTAAACTCTACAGACGCTACATTGATGACCTGGTGCTTATTATCTCCAGTGACATCACCCTCTACAATGATTAACTGGATGAATACATGGGAAGAATCTATTAAATTCACTTTTGAGACCAGCAGCACCTCTGTTAACTATTTAGATGTAATCCTCTTTGTAGAGAATGGACATATAAAAACTAAATGTTACACCAAACCCACATCCAAGAATGCCTTACTTCACCACAATAGCTTTCATAGCTATTCCCTTAAAAACAACTTGCCATATGCTCAGTTACTTCGTCTCAAACGCAATTCCACTAATCCTGAGAACTATCAGCAGGAGGCTAATTCCCTCCACAATAAACTCATTGCCAGAGGCTATCCATCTAGGGTTATCACTGCAGCTGAGCACAGAGCTGCGAGTGTTACACGAGAGGCTTTACTCACTAAGAAAACCAAACCTCCTCCCAGCAAGGTCGTCTGGCCTCTTACCTTAACCACTGACACTCCTGCCCTGCGCAAGATTATATCTAAATATTGGCCCTTGGTCAGTGATATTCCTGGTCTGCAACACATACCCACCATTGCTAATAAACGATCTAAAAACATTAGAGACATTCTGATACATTCCAGCCTTAGAACTCCCTCCATCAAAAGTAACCTTACTGCTAAGATGCATAGGTGTGGCAATTGTGCTCAATGTGAGTTTGTATATCCTGATAAACAAATCTACAACCCTGGCACAGGTAAAGACTTTACATTTAAAGACTTCTTTACGTGTAAAAGTAATTTGTGTGTGTATGGAATCTGTTGCCCTTGTGGAAGGATTTATTTGGGTAAAACTAAAAGAAATTTGAATGTGAGAATCTCGGAACATCGCTCGAGAATTAAATCTTTATCTGAGGATTCTCCCCTTTACCTCCACTTTAAGGCACACAAACACAGTCCGAATGATCTCCGTTTCTTCGGCATACAGAGGGTCCAAATACCCCCACAGTGATGTGGACAGATGCCTTCTTAGGGCTGAAACCCGCTGGATACAAATCTTAAAAACTGAAATTCCAATCGGACTAAACAACAAACTAACAATCACCGATCTACTAAGATAATTTCCACCTGGTCCTAGGGTCCCCTGGGTATTTAGCCTCCCGTTGCAACGCTCACTTGCTTCGGCCGCTGGTCCTACCATGGATGTATGATCTTACCTCCATGGCTCTGGTATGTGTATATATCTTGTATGATTATGGCAACTATGCATGCTATATGTAATTTACTCATGTAGTTATATTATGTATTATTACTCTGACTGTATTGGATACATATTTATGTTGATTTAGCCATTGTGCTGTGTACTAGGGTGCTTTGGAACACTCTATTATATTTTGACTTTGTCTCTTTAGAAAACGTACCCTTAACATCTACATGAATGGAGTTTATGTGTTACTACTGGCCTTGAAAAAGACCCCTCCCCTATGGGTCGAAACGAGAGTTGGTACCATCGTACAGAGTTATCCTCGTCGGCCTGCCAACTTGCGGTTTGAGTCCACTTGGATTTACTGCCACTGCGGCCAGGAACTCAACCAGCTCATCTCCTAACTCCGTCTCCCATCATCCCTGTCTCTTCTGGGCGTTTTCGACCTTACCTCCCCTGGACTTCTACCCTATCACCCTCTCTTATTTGAAATCTTGGACTTGTGTACTTTCATATTGGACTTGGGACTTTGAAGGGTAGGAACCCTCCGGGTGATAATGTTTATATTGTGTTGTATATTTTGTAATAACCATTGACTATGCACTGCTGATTCTTATATGAATACATTTTGGATAAGCCAAACGCTGTTGTTCCTTGTTCACACTGTTGCTTGCAACACCCTACCCCCACCATTGTTTGGGACAGCACAGAAATTCTCCCAAAAAAAGGGGGGGGGGCATAGAGAAAAAATCAGCTCAACATCTAGGTAGTAGTTTCTGTCTGGTGTTATTGAACTACAACTTTCAATATTAGCCATGAAGTCTGGAGCTCCAGGGAGTTCAAGCAAACTTGGAACTCAAAGGTTAGGAACCACTGGTCCATAGAATGATCTCAAGGCACATGGGACAGTCCTATTCTGAAAGATAAACAGATCTGGTCCAATAAGCTATCTAGACTGAAGTTGTTCAGTGGATCTATATCAGAGAGTAAACACAGTTTGACGGCACTTTAACTGACATTACCCAAAGCTATGAATTCATTGGAGTTGCAATTTTATAAACTTTTTAGCCTTTTATGCCGAAGAGTGCTGGTTGCTCATCAAACTACAAAACCCATGATTCCATAGCACTGAGCCATGACAGTTAAAGTGGTGTCAAACTGCATTCGTTCTACAGTGCAGGTGCAGCCATTGTCACTAAGGGCCCTTCCACACAGTCATATAACCCAGAATATCAAGGCAGAAAATCCCACAATATTTACTTTGAACTGGGTTATCTGAGTCCACACTGCTTTATATTGCAGTTCAAATTAGACAATGCGGGATTTTATTCAGCTGTGTGGAAGGGACCTGTATGTTCAAATTATTTCTGACCTATGGTTACACTAAATTGAACATATCATGGGATTTTCGTGGCAAGATTTGTTCACAGAGGACTTGCTTTACTCAGAATATGAGTATGACTTATCCAATGTCACTCAATGTGTTCTGTACAGCTGAGAGGGGTTTGTCCCAGTTTATTCCAGTCCAATATTCAAGCCACTACACCACACTGACAAATGTTTAAAAGCAATGCTTTTGGATTTAAAAGCAACAGCAAGGGTATCCCCCTGGACAGCTAAACCAGGAAATCCCAATTGGATGCCCCCCCCCGCAAGGGTCTTCCTCCAGGGGCAAACCAAGAATGGGCAACTTGGAAGTCCCTGAATAGACTCAGAAGCGGGATGGGCAGATCAACAGACAACCTGGCAAAATGGCACTACCTACAAGAATCCCATACCTTGTGTGACTGTGGAGCAGAACAGACAACTCCACATCTGTATGCTTGTCCACTGTGCCCTGCCTCATGTACAGAGGAGGAATTGTTGGAGGCTACAGACAATGCAGTTGCTGTTGCCCATTTTTGGTCAAAAGATATTTAGCCGCCTGTGCGCCTTCCATTTTTATCTGTTTTATACTCAATTATGCAATGCTTTTGATAAGAAATACATAACCACACTGACTTTCCTAAATCAAAGATCACCTGGAAAACATACAAAAGGTGCCAAGCTCTTTAAAGGGGAAAGCAGAACATAAGTATACTGAGTGCAATTATTTAGTTTCACATGCATAAAGCCTTAGTCACAGTACAGTATCAGTTACATACCGCAGCAACTTGCAGCCTGGCCATGCCTTAAACCTGATGTTCCAGAGAATCTAGATATTTCAAAAGACAGGAAGCTCAAGCAGCAAACCATCCACTCCCGCAATAACAAATTGTTTTATTTCTTTAAAAAGAACCCAGAAGCATAAGGACACAATGCTTTCATTATGTGCAGAACCTGATCAAAATACACTTCAGCAAGCACACAGTGGCACTTCCTTTCAGAATATGCCTTGCTATTATTTAAAGTAATACTAGCATTATTGGAAGTAATAATAGCAATGGGCTACATTAGGAAAGAGAGACAGACAGGGCAAGGAAGCAAAAGTACCCAAATGTCCACTTTCAGCTTCATTTTCTTCCCCGTTTTCGTGAATGCTTTCAGAGTTTGCATCTCTGCTAAAATACAAACTTACTGCCCTTTACAGCAAACTTACAAAATGTTTCAAGAAGTAAAAGTGTGTGTTGTGTGCATGCAAAAGGAGCCATTTGGGGACTCATGCAGTTACTTACCAACCTTGGTTTGAAGCTTCACAGCTTACCCACAAGGCAAATATCTGGTTTACTTTTTTAAAAAAAATTTATGATATTTGTATACTGCCCTTCTCAACCCCAAAGGGGACTCAGGGCAGTTTAAATGTGATTTGCTTCATTCTTAACCTCCAAAACAGCCTTGATGCTCTCAAACTTGGCCTTGCACAGTTGGGATCATGGCGGCTATGTTCTAATAATACACTGATTCTCAAAGTGGGCGGTACCGCCCCCTGATGGGCGGTGAGGCGATCCAAGGGGGCGGTGGGAGGCTCAGGGGAATTTGGGGGGGCGGTGAACCCCTTTAAGGGGGCGGTGAACAATTGGCCATTTAAGAGGGGTCGCGCTGCCCTCTGCTTTAGCCCCGCCCCTTTCGCTTTGACCCCACACGCAGTGCAGTGCGAAGGCTGCAGTGCAAAGGCCCCACGTCCTCCGGTGGAGCCTCCCCGCCACCACCAAATAAAGCGACGGTGGAGGGAGCAGGAGAGCCCGGGGCTTCCGTGGGGAGAGCAGGCCTCGCTTCTTCGTCCCCTCAGCCTGCGGCTGCCCGTCACCTTAAAGCCCTCTCCAGCGGCGGCACGGCTGGGAGTCACCACAACATGAAGAACCTGATTTAGGAGTCACACTATTAGAAAGGTTGAGAACCACTGCATTAATACATATATCTTTCTGTTTAATTGCTATTAAGTTTAAAAAAATTAATTTCTAGGGGGGCGGTGAGTAATATTTTTTTTGAAAAGGGGGCAGTAGGCCAAAAAAGTTTGGGAACCACTGGTATAATACATTTTCAGAGCACCCAATTGAGAAGAACCACCTTTGCTATGCATTTCCGAAACAAATCAAACTTCCTTGTGGAGCAGGTAATCTCAGTGGATCCAAGTCGGTAACATGGGGTAACCTGTTTTTCAATTCTTAGGAGCCCCTAGTGCCACAATGGGTTAAACCGCTTTGCTGCTGAACGTGCTGACTGACTGAAAGGTTCAAATACAGGAAGTGAGGTGAGCTTCCGCTGTTAGCCCCAGCTTCTGCCAACCTAGCAGTTCAGCAGCTCAGCAGTTTAACCTACTCTGCCACCAGGGGAACATAGCAAAAATATAGTCTCATGAAAAGCCAAAAAGGTGCCATTCCCTGGATGTTTTCCACCACGGCTTTACGTAGCTCCCATTCTTCCTCTCCCAACTAAAAAAATATTTTTTCCTCCAATCCCTCTGCACTGCATTACATACAAGTCATCAAAATCTCTGAAGTCTCATTATTTAGGTGAGTTTCAAATGCCTTCACACCTCTATACAGTTTTTATTTACTCATTCATTAGATACAGTATTTCAAAATCGATCAGATTACTGCAGTAGACTGTTAAAGAGTAGTTACAGGATGACCTGAAGAACTGGTGCTGATTGATGACACATCAAATGAGTCTATATCTACAGTATAAATTTGGTTACAGCTTTTTTCTATCAGTTTGTCCAGACTTCCAAAGAATCTTTGAGAAGCACAATTCGCTGAAGATACAAAAATTTCAAATTTCAGATCCATACAAATACCCTTTATCAATACTAAGGTTCCTTGGAAAGTAATCATGGTTAAACCAGGGATTGACAATGTTTCCCTTCTGGGGCTACAACTCCCACAAGTCTTCATCCACTAAAACTAGTTACAGTTCAATAGTATTTTTTCCTCAAGCCTGGATTGAACCAGCTTGCTGGAAGACAACTTCAGGAATGAGAAAAAACTGGTTTTTCTTCTAAACACAAGAAACCGGTATTAGATATGAATGACCCTAAGCATTTAATGAATAGCATTACTTCCATCAGAATAGAGAAAGGTGTTGACAGATGAGATAAAAAGTAAATCTCAACAACGCAGCGTGAAACCAAATTTTTCAAAAAGAAATCATGCTGTGGCATTTCATCCCAATGCCTATAAATGGACCATTTGAGTGACTAGTCTTCAAACAAACCTGCAATATTTACATGGCCCTTTTGGAAAAGTAAGAATATGGTTAGGCAGTGCTGGACAATTATCTGGGTTCAAAGAGGTCTTTGGTCCTGTAAAGTAATTTGCTTTGACAAATTACTGTGTAAAATGGAAGTGATAAGAGATATACCCAAGGGGACGCTAAAGGATGTGAGGATAAGAAAGTATTGAGTGTTTGAATTGGATTCACACAATCCACCAAGATATTCGTTGCACAGTTGGCCCTCCATATTTGCGGATTGGGGTTTTGTGGATTTGAATGTTTACACATTTGATTAATAAAAGAAATATCTAAGTCTTCTAGCATGACTCTATGGACTTGTTCCACTGGAACCGCGTTGCAGAACCTAGCAATATGTCAGCATTCCTCCTAGGTTCTTAAAAAAGTGTTTTTTCATTCACAGTTTTTCCACTTTTGTGGGAGTCTTGTGTGGCAGAATGAAAATCACACGTAGTGCACGTCTTTATCAATCCACACACTGTCTTGCTAGAGAAAAGATATACCATAAAGATTATCAGTAAAGAATAAGGTGTTCACTCTTTGTCTGGCAGAGCAACATATATACATACAGTCATGTGAACAGTTGCATTGAATCACACAATGTCCTTTGAGAGATTCAAATGGTTCTTAGGTGTCCATGTGAAAAATCTTCCAGCAACTCAGAAGCAGAAATAATTCAAACTAACTTGGTAAGCTCCCTGCACAGCAAACCTAAACATGTAACTGTTGCCAAAACTCCCAGGCTCAACTAGCTTCTCCAGCGTGGCCCAACCAATCAATTTTGTGCATTGCATGTTTCAGTTAGCACACTCACTTTAAGATGCTCCAACATCTTGCACACTGAATTTTCATGCAAGTGAAGGGCAGCTGTAGTTAGCTACGGCCAATAACCTTAACCAGCACAGCTTCTGCATATGCAAGAGGCAAACCATAGTTTAAAACTGCATCCACTCAACATTTCATACCATCGCCACAATCACACAATTTCTGGATAAGAAAAGAGATCATTTTGATTATTTTCTCAGTTTCCATATCACAGCAATTTTATGATCCTTATATGACAGAACTTCCACACATACAAGGCAGAAAAGCCCAAAGAGATGTAAGATGTCTACACATACCAGCTTCCATGTGTTATGGAATCCTATAAGATCCAGAAACCAACATGAGAAGGCTCCCCAAGTAGAGAGTGGGTGGGGGGGGGGGGGATAGGAAATGTATTCATGGTGCAGACGTCAGAGTTACTTATTAATGTAGAAAATTAATTTATTCAAATATTCCCAACTCACCCTCTTGCTAAAGATCTCAAGGTGAAATGCACTAAAATCAGTATGCCTAATTTAAAACAGTGTAAACAATAAAAAACGAGTTTAAAGGTTAAAGAGATACCAAACGATTTAACCAGTTGGGTAAAAGGACAGATTGAAACATGTGAAATACGTAGTTTCGAATTATTTAAAGTCATACACCTGTGAGGTTTTGTGCAAAACCACTTGGGCCTCAAAGACTTTAATGAACAGCCATATTTTTCCACTATTAGAATGGCAGCAATGTTGAAGTCTATCAAGCCTCCAAAGAGAAGGTATTCTGTAACTGGAGAGCCACAACGAAAATTCTCTCCTTTTTTTCTTTTCTTTTTCTTTCTTTCTTTTTTTTGCATCTTCCCATTGCCTAATGATGGAATAGAGAGGAATATATGGAGCAAGTTGCATTCTTGAACCATTTAAAGGCTTTAAATATCTGAACTGAACTGAACTGAACTTTATTATTTATGAGTCGCCCTCCACGTTTGTGCTCCGGGCGACTTACACAACTAGCGATTAAAATATTTAAAATATTAAATGGTTAAAATACTAAAATATCAGACTCGGTGAATTCTGAGTCGCTGGTTACGTGTTATGCATAGGCTTTCCTGAATAGCCATGTCTTAAGTGCCGCCAAGAACTGGGGCAGGTTGAGGGAGGCTCTTTGGTCTGGCGGCAGAGAGTTCCACAGGACGGGGGCCGCAACAGAGAAGGATCTGTCTCGTGGACTCCAAATGAGCCTCTCTCGGACCTGGGACACAGAGGAGGTTCTCGTTTGCTGGCCGTGGTGCTCTTGGGTGGGCAGGTAGGATCAAGCGGTCTTTTATGTATGAAGGGCCCCGGCCCCACAGGGCCTTGAAAGTCAAGGTCAGTGTCTTATGGAGGACTCTGTATTCGACCGGCAGCCAGTGCAAACGCTGCAGGGATGGTGAGATGTGGCATCTCATTGGTGTTTTTGTGAGGAGCCTGGCGGCAGCATTCTGCACATTCTGAATCTTACAGGTTAATGACCGAGGCAGACCCACATATAAGGCGTTGCAGTAATCCAGCCTTGATGTAACCGTGGCATGGATTACTGTAGCTAACGCCTCCGTTGGAAGGTAGGGCACCAGTTGCCTCGCTTGGCGTAGGTGGAAAAGGCCCTTTTGCTCATGGAGGCAATCTGGGCCTCCATCGACATCTTAGAGTCCAGGATGAAACCGAGGCTCTTCACCGGGGGGATGGGGTCAGCGGTTCCCCTTCGAAGGGGGGCAATGAGTAGACTGGTTCTAATGGACGGCCCGGCCATAAGATCTCCGTCTTTGCTGGGTTTATTTTCAGTTTATGGGCCCAGAGCCATCTCGTCACTGCTTCTAGGCATTGGGTGAAATTTTCCGGCACCGAGGTTACTCCGGGTTCCAACTTTAAGAGGAGCTGAGTGTCGTCAGCATACTGGTAGCATCCTAGTCCAAAGCTCCGGGCTAGACCAGCGAGAGGCCAGACATAGATGTTGAACAGCATTGGTGACAGTATGGCACCTTGGGGTACTCCGCACTCAAGGAAAGATTTCCCAGATGTTTGGCCCAGCCATTCTACTAGTTGGCTATGTCCACGCAGGAACGAGTTGAACCAGGTTAGGGCTGATATCATAGCCAACACCCAGAATTCAAACTGGAAGAGCAGTCAGTGTAGTTTCTTTACAATGCTATGTGACATTTTTATAGACCTCATCACACTAGAGAATGAATCCACTTTAAATCTGGTTTCTGCCTCCTGCAGAATTCTGGGGGTTGTAGTTTGGGGAGGAGCCTTTAACACTCAGCCAACTATAAATATCACAAAGGATTACCCCTCACCCATTTCATAGGAAATCTGCTACAAAACAGGAGCTTTTTTGTTGAGTTCCAGGGCCAAAGGAGCAGATGGCGAAAACAGAAGAACGGCCTGCCTCAGGGGAGCGTGCTTGCTCCATCAACGTTCAACATTTACACAAATGATCAGCCACTGCCAGAAGGGACAGAGAGTTTCATCTATGCTGACGATTGTGCCATTAAATAAATAAATAAATATTACCGCTCAAGCAGGGAGCTTTGAGATGGTTGAACAGAAGCTCTCCGAAGCTCTGGTGATCTTACTGCCTATTACAGGGAAAACCAGCTGATTCCTAACATATCTAAAACACAAACATGTGCTTTTCATCTTAAGAAAAGACAAGCATCCTGAGCTCTGAGGATTACCTAGGAAGGAATCCCACTGGAGCATTGCAGTGCACCCAAATACCTGGGCGTTACCTTGGACCGTGCTCTGACCTACAAGAAGCACTGCCTGAATACCAAGCAAAAAGTGGGCGCTAGAAACAATATCATACAAAACTGACTGGCACAACCTGGGGATCACAACCAGATGCAGTGAAGACATCTGCCCTTGCGCTATGCTACTCTGCTGCTGAGTATGCTTGCCTAGTGTGGAACACATCTCACCACGCTAAAACAGTGAATGTGGCTCTTAATGAGACATGCTGCATTATCACGGGGTGTCTGCACTTTACACCACTAGAGAAATTACACTGTTTAGCTGGCATTGCACCACCTGACATTCGCCGGGATGTAGGAACCAATAGTGAAAGGACCAAGGCAGTGACATCTCTGGCCCATCTCGTTTGGGTATCAGCCAGCATGCCAATGACTTAAATCAAGAAATAGTTTTCTCAGCAAACGAGAGTCCAAAAGTGGCAGGCTAAAAGCCAGAACCTCAATCAATGGTTGATACCAAATGAGAGACTCCCTTCTGGGTACACAGAAAACTGGGCGACTTGGAAGGTGCTGAACAGACTGCACTCTGGCACCACAAGATGCAGAGCCAACCTTAAGAAATGAGACTACAAGGTGGAATTCATGACATGCGAGTGTGGAGAAGAGCAAACCACAGACCACCTTCTGCAATGCAACCTGAGCCCTGCTACATGCACAATGGAGGACATTCTTATGGCAACACCAGAGGCACTCCAAGTGCCCAGCTACTGGTCAAAGGACATTTAATAGAATATCAAGTCTGCAAACTTTGTGTTTTATTTTTTTTTGTTTTTAAGTCAATACAACTGGTTGGTTCATTCCTGACACAATAAATAAATAAATAACTACAAACCCCAGAATTCTACTGGAGGCAGAAACCAGATTTAAAGTGGGTGGATTCATTCTCTAATGTGATGAAGTAGTAAGATGCTCTAGGAGATGAGCTGCAGTTTCCAAATTGTCTCCAAGGGCAACTCCAAATTGGGAGGTTACCAGTTCAGGTTTGGAAACATTATCCCAAATGATGGTTTGGACCCCCTGGTGATGCAGCGTGTTAAACCGCTAAGCTGCTAAACTTACTTGCTGAAAGGTTCGAATCTAGGGAGTGAAGTGAGCTCCCACTGTTAGGCCCAGCTCCCGCCAACCTAGCAATTCAAAAAACATGCAAATGTGAGTAAGATCAATAGATACCACCTTGGCTGCAAGGTGACAGCTCTCCATGCAGTCATGCTAGCCACATGACCTGGGAAAGTGTCTATGAACAACACTGGCTCTTCAGCTTAGAAATTGAGAAAAGCACCACCACCCCAGAGTCGGACACAACTAGACTTAATGTCTGGGAAAACCTTTACCTTTAATATGGTTTGGACACCCACTTTAAGCCGTGGTTTCTTATTCTGGGATGCTGGGCATAGTTATCAATTGACACCCCCACACCATAAGTAACCGGAAGCCATATTTCACTGTTACGTATGAAGAGCTTCTGTAAGTAATATACTGTACATATAATTAGTTGCTTCAGGCAGCGAACGAGGAAGCTGAAATCATTACATCTCAACAAAAAATGCAAGGAAAGATAAATGGGTTTACCACTTTTTAAAAACATTTGTCAGTCATAGGGATTTTATGTATGGAAAGAGATGCCGCTCCATGGGATAAACATTTGTAACTTTGAAGGGTGGCTTGGTGACCTGGCCAACCACTATGGCAAGATCTGTGCCCAGAGGACTTTAAGGCTGAATCCTGGTAACTGGAGAAGGGCTTACCCCTTCCTTTTGGCTTATGAGCTCTCCTTACTAAAGGAGAAGAAGAAAGAGTATCCTTAGGGCTCAGACACAGGTCAATGGAAATTGTTGTTATTGTTGTATGCCTTCACATTATTTCTGATTTATGGCAACCTTAAGGGTAAATGATAACAGGGTTTACTTGGCAAGATGTGCTCAGAGAGGATTTGCTCTCTGATGTTCAGAGTGTGTCTTGCCAAAGATCGCCCAGTAGGTTTCTGCAAGTGAACAGATGATGGCTTAATAATGCTTTACATCAATTCAGTTTCTCTGTCTCTCTAGTGAAATAATCTCAACTGGGAACGCAAGAGTAATTGTCAGCAACTTTGCAGAACTAGAAACAGCACTGGTTAGATCAAGAGTAGGAATAATGAGACCTAACACGTACAACAGACATACACTCTGTTGTCATGTGAGATTTGCAGTTTGAGAAGCAGTAATGTTGCCTCTAACTCTATTATTTTATGAAAGAAGGTCTCATTAGTCTTAGATGAGCAAGGAGCAAGTGTGTGTGTGTGTGTGTGTGTGTGTCAGGAGCAACTTGAGAAACTGCAAGTTGCTTCTAGTGTAAGAGAATTGGTCGTCTGCAAGGATGTTGCCCAGGGGACACCTCGATGTTTGATGTTTTACCATCCTTGTGGGAGGCTTCTCTCATGTCCCCACATGGGAAGCTAGAACTCATCAGACAGGAGCTTACACTGCTCCCTGGATTCGAACCGCCAACCTTTTGGTCGATCTGTTCAGCTGGCACAAGGGTTTAACCCATTGATCCATTGGGGGCTTCAAGAAGCTAGTGAGAAGGGGAAAAGTTGCATATGCGTGGGGAGTGTCAAGGCTGCAGGCGTGATGCTGGGGAGGGGGGGGGGGATGGGGACAAGACCTTACAAACGAAGGTCCTTTATCACACGCCATTTTTCTCTTAATCCTGATTCCCTGACCCCAGGCTGCTTTGCCTTGCGTCGATTGCCACCTTATCAACTGGTCTTAGCCAAATACTCCGGCACACCTGTCCCATTGTGCCACTATGGACTGTTCTTCCTGATCCAGAAAAAATTCTTCAGAGGCTGCATTAATTGGCCACACCTTGCCTCCGCAACCTTCCTCCTTGGATTGTTTCCTCAAGCTTCGAATTCCACCTACACTTTCTTTTCAGATTTCTTGTCACTGCTGTAACACTTCCGGACTTCACCTCCCTTGTCATTGAGCAACTTTGCATCAAGCTGGAAATCTCCTCCCAATTCTCACTTGTATGGAATTTCCAGGCAGCCTTATTGACCACTTTTCCTTCTCTCTCAGAAAATAACTTTGTGTGTGTATCAGGAGCGACTTGAGAAACTGCAAGTCACTTATGGTGTGGGAAAATTGGTGTCTGCAAGGACATTGCCCAGGGGATACCCAGATGTTTTACTATCCTGTGGAAGGCTTCTCTCATGTCCCTGCATGAGAAGCTGGAGCTGATAGGTAGGAGCTCCCTAGATTTGAACCACAGACCTTTCCATCAGCAGACCTGCCAGCGCAAGGATTGAACCGACTGCACCACTGGGGGCTTCAGAAAATAACTACCAGACTGTAGAACAAATGTAGGTTGACACAACTTTAACAATGCTATGGGAGTTGTAGTTTAGTGAGGCATCAGTTCTCTTTGGCAGACAAGGCTAGAGATCTTGCAGAATTTCAGCTCCAACTATTCCATAGCATCAAGGCATAGCAATTCAAGCAGTGTCAAACTGCATTATTTTAAAAATGCAGATGCACTCAAACTTAAGCAACCTGAATATTTAATATTACAATCAGATTCAGACTCACCATCACAAGATCAATATGTTACGGATATGTGGATATGTGGGCACATGTATTTTTAAAAAGGAAGTACTGTAACTGCAATAAAGGAAACCATTAGTGGTGGGAGGGGACAAGCTTGAGGTCACAAAGAATGTCTTGTGGCTACACGTTCGGGCACATCTAAAGACCAGCTTGAGAAACAATGGTATAATTAGGGAAGGAGCTCACAGCAATATTATTGTTGCATCTACTGATCACATATACTGTTCATATACACGAAGTCAATGCACTAACTTACGTACCCTCATTTTCTGTCTGGGGAAAATACAGGCCGCCCCAGAGTTACAAACATCTGACTTACAAATGCTGCATGGTTAAGAACGACAGTAAGACAACAGGAAGTGGGAGAAATCTACCCCTCAGAAGGGAAATTCACTTCCAGGGACCTCATCACACTAGAGAATGAATCCACTTAAAATAAGGTTTCTGCCTCTTGCAGAATTCTGGGGTTTGTGGTTTAGTGAGGGTATTAAAGTTTTCTCCCTAAACTACAAACTCCAGAAATCTGCAGGAGGCAGAAACCGGATTTTAAGTGGATTCATTCTCTAGTGTGATGAAGTAGCTATGGAAGAGTTATCCTGGGGAAAAGGTGTTTCCACTGACACTTTCTCACCAATCCGTGTTTCCACAACAAGTCACGTTTTTCAAAATCCAATGATCACAGGGACAGAAAGTGAGATGAAATCTTCTGAACAGACGCACAGACAAAAACAAACACCACAGGCAGGCGTGCAGCCGGGGGGGGGGGGGGGCGTGAGGGGCCCCGAAATTCTCAAGATGGTCCACGAGAAGGCCTTGCTGGTACATTATTTAAACTGTTGTGTTTATTCATATCATGATCTGATCACCATGCTCAATATATACCATATGCATAGGAGTATTGGGATAACAATACAAAATATTTGCTAGGGTAGATCCTCTCTCACTCAGACTCAGCCACACACCACCCCCCACCCCGAAACAATCTCAGCCCTCCCCCCAAATCAAAATCCTGACTACGGACCTGACCACAGAGGTGTCAACCCATCCCTCTGCTATCCAAAGCTCTGTGTTGTGTGTGTGTGTGTGTGTGTGGAGGTTCACTTTAAAAGGTATCTGTTCTGAGGTACAAATTCAACTTAAGAACAAACCTAAAGAACCTATCTTCTTCTTCGTAACTTGAGGACTCCCTGTAGTAAAGATTATTCGACCTGGCATCCAGTTAATGCAAGGGTTTGGGTGCCTTGTGTCATTCGTGCCATGCACAGGTTTTAAAATCTAAAGCAGGGCTGTCCAACTTCTACCGGACCTGTGGCCGGAATTCCAGTTACTGATGACCTGGGGGGCCGAAGGGTCTGCCTCCGCCCCCGGTTCCCCCCTCCCCAGCTCCGCCCCAGCTCCGCCCCAGCTCCGCCCCTCCCGGCTCCACCCAGGCTCCACCCCTCCCTGGCTCCACCCCTGCCCCGCCCCTCCCGGCTCCACCCTCTCCCCCGCCGTGGCGGTGTCTGTGGAGGACACCGGGGCGTTGACTTGGAGATAGAGATGAACACCAAAATCCCAGTCTCAAGTCCCAGTGCTTTGAACTGGATTATATTGCAGTGTGGACTCAGGGCCCTTCACACAGCCATATAACTCAGAATATCCAGGAAGGAAACCCCACAAAACCTGCTTTGAACTGGATTATATTGCAATGTGGACTCAGGGCCCTTCACAGAGCCATATAACGCAGAATATCCAGGCAGGAAACCCCACAAAACCTGCTTTGAACTGGATTATATTGCAGTGTGGACTCAGGGCCCTTCACACAACCATATAATGCAGAATATCCAGGCAGGAAACCCCACATAACCTGCTTTGAACTGGATTATATTGCAATGTGGACTCAGGGCCCTTCACACAGCCATATAACTCAGAATATCCAGGCAGGAAACCCCACATAACCTGCTTTGAACTGGATTATATTGCAATGTGGACTCAGGGCCCTTCACACAGCCATATAACTCAGAATATCCACGCATGAAACCCCACAAAACCTGCTTTGAACTGGATTATATTGCAATGTGGACTCAGGGCCCTTCACACAGCCATATAACGCAGAATATCCAGGCAGGAAACCCCACAAAACCTGCTTTGAACTGGATTATATTGCAGTGTGGACTCAGGGCCCTTCACACAGCCATATAACGCAGAATATCCAGGCAGGAAACCCCACAAAACCTGCTTTGAACTGGATTATATTGCAGTGTGGACTCAGGCCCTTCACACAGCCATATAACGCAGAATATCCAGGCAGGAAACCCCACAAAACCTGCTTTGAACTGGATTATATTGCAATGTGGACTCAGGGCCCTACACACAGCCATATAACACAGAATATCCAGGCAGGAAACCCCACAAAACCTGCTTTGAACTGGATTATATTGCAGTGTGGACTCAGGGCCCTTCACACAGCCATATAACGCAGAATATCCAGGCAGGAAACCCCACAAAACCTGCTTTGAACTGGATTATATTGCAGTGTGGATTCAGGGCCCTTCCACACAGCCATATAACCCAGAATACCTGCTTTGAACTGGATTATCAGAGTCCACACTCATATAATCTGGTTTAAAGCAAATAACATGGGATTTTATTCAGATGTGTGGAAAGGAAGGCAAATGAGAAGCCAGGGCCCTTCCACACAGGCCTATAACCCTGAATGATAAGGCATAATATTCATTCTGCCTCTGCTAATAATAATAATAACAACAACAACAACAATAACAACAGGTTCCTGGAGTAGGAGACCTCCAAGGGCCATCCAGGGCCATCCAGTCCAATCTCCTTCTGCCATAAGGGGAAAACACAATCAAAGCATTCCTCACAGATGGCCATTCAGCCTCTAATGATAATGATAATAATAATAATAATAATAATAATTACAATGGGTTCCTAGAATAGGAGACCTCCAAGGGCCATCCAGTCCAATCTCCTTCTGCCATAAGGGGAAAACACAATCAAAGCATTCCTCACAGATGACCATTCAGCCTCTGATGATAATAATAATAATAATAATTACAATGGGTTCCTAGAATAGAGACCTCCAAGGGCCATCCAGTCCAATCTCCTTCTGCCATAAGGGGAAAACACAATCAAAGCATTCCTCACAGATGACCATTCAGCCTCTGATGATAATAATAATAATAATAATAATAATAATAATTACAATGGGTTCCTAGAATAGGAGACCTCCAAGGGCCATCCAGTCCAATCTCCTTCTGCCATAAGGGGAAAACACAATCAAAGCATTCCTCAGCCATGTTGAATCAAACCTAAACTCTCATGAGAGCAACAGAAAGTACTGAACCTTGAGTTTGGGAGTTGTAGTTCTCCTCCATCCAGAGAGCACTGTGGACTCAAATAATGATGGATCAGGACCAAACTTGGCACGAAGCCTCAGGAGAGGAGGAAGCCGGAAGGGGAATGAATGAGCACCCCCATGCTCCGAACTCGGCCCCGCCCCTTTTTCGCTCTGGCCACGCCCCTCTCACTCGTGCACTCTCTCTCTCCTTTCCTCTTTCCTTCAGGTGGTGGAAGGGGAAGGAATGAAAGGGGGAAAGAGAGAAAGAAGGAGGGAGGGGGGGGGGGAGGGATGGAGGGAAGTGGGAGGAGGAGGAAGAGAGCCTGCTCCTCCTCCCTGCCCCGCCCCTCACCCCCCCCCGCCGCGAAAAAAATAAATAAAAAATATTCCGAAAAATATTCCAAAAAAATATTCCAAAAAATATTTAAAAAAAATTTTTTTTAATCTTAAAAGGCAGATATCTTGCAGGAGGGTAGGGGGCCGTGGGGAAGGGGCTGGGGGGGCCGTATACGGCCCTGGGGCCGCCAGTTGGACAGCCCTGATCTAAAGGAACTCTGTAGAAACACATGTAGACTGTGAGTGATTCTACACCGTAGAATCTATGCAGTTTGACTCCACAAACAGCCACAGCTCAATACTATAGAATCAACGGCGTTTTAGATTTACTTTAAAAAAAAAAGCCTTCTGGTGCCTCTACATCTTCCAAAATATCACAGCACTGAACCATTGCAGTTCAAACTGTGCCAAACTGCATGAATTCTACAGTATAGATCAGGCATGAGCAAACCTTGGCCCTCCAGGTGTTTGGTCTCTAACTCCCACAATTCCTAACAGCGTGGAAGTTGGGATCCAAAACATCTGGAGCACCGAAATTTGCCCATGCCTGGTACAGATTCACCTTTGCGTCACAACAGTCTCTCACTGTCATTCACACACTAGTTCTCTATGCAAAGCCAATCTATTTATATTCATGGATACATGGAATTGTATGATCAACAGATATAAAAAGGTAAAAGTAAGCAGTTACTCCCATGACCAGCGATACTTGTCAATGGAGGAGTAAATCCATGATTACTGTAGGAGCAAAACTCCCAAAAAGTTGCAAAACTGATTCTTCAGATGGCTCATATTCTCATGCTGAATAACCAGACAGATTGCCCAACAAGAGAAACACATCACCTCTGCAAGCTAAACAACCAGAACATTATTATCAAAAGTTGGTCTAATTTTTAAAAGGAAAAAGAAAGGTAGATTGGTTGAATTGGCCTCCCTTTGACTTTTTTCTTGTCTACATTTAGACAGGCTTCATAAATGGGATTTTCTGACACTCTCATACAAAATCGTAACACATAAGCAAGTTGCTCGTGCTCATACAATATCGCCCTTCAGATCAAAGTCTTAAAAATCTGATTTTGGACAGTAACTTCCTTTGGGAAGCCAGCATGGTGCAGCCTGAACTATGACTCTGGAGATCAGGATTCAAATCCCCACTCAGTCACAAAACCTTGGCAAGTGACACTCTCTCAGCCTCAGAGGAAGGCTATAAGGCATCCTCTTCCAATCTCGTCAAGAAAAGCCTATGAAGAATTCTTCCTCTGGTCACCCTAGTTCTTGAAGGAATACGGCAACGACAAATGACTTCCAATTAGTAGCCCACTGATTCAAACATACATAAAGATGCTGGGATGGTGAGAGAGAAGGTCCGGAGTGGGAGAAAGAACTCTTGTCTGCTTGAGACAGTTGTGAATGTTGCAATTAGCCACCTTGATTAGTACTGAATGGCCTTGTAGCTTCAAGGCTTGGCTGCTTCCTGCCTGTGGGAATCCTTTGTTGGGAGGTGTTAACTGGCTCTGATTGTTTCTTCTCTGGAATTCCCCTGGTTTTGAGTGTTGTTCTTTATTTACTGTCCTGATTTTAGAGTTTTTAATACAATGAAATCCACAAGCATGTGGACAATTTCAACAGAAAGGAGGAAACCATGAAAAGGAACAAGATCTGGCTACCACTATTTTAAAAACTCCAAAATCAAAACAGTAAATAAAGAGCAACACTCAGAAAACAGAGGAATTCCAGAGAAGAAACAATCAGGGCCAGTTAACACCTCCTAACAAATGATTCCCCCATCAGGAAGCAGCCAGGCTTTGAAGCTGCAAGACCATTCAATGATAATCCAGATGGAAAATTACAACATTCCACTTGCCTTAGTTCTTTCTCCCACCCTGGACATTTCATAGCTATATAAACCCCATTTTTCTAGTTTCCAACAGATCTCACAACCTCTGATAGATGTGGGCAAAAGGTCAGGAGAGAATGCTTCTGGAACGAGGCCATACAGCCTGGAAAACTCACAGGAATCCAGTTATTCTGGCCATGAAAGCTTCGACAACGCAGAGAATTAACAGTTTAGCACCGCTTTGACTGTCATGTCTCAATGCTATGGGATCCTGGGATTGGTAGTTTGGTGAGGCAGCAGCACTCTTTGGCAGAGAAGGTGAAAAGCTTTGTAAAAATACAGCTCTTATAATTCCATAACATTGAGCCATAGCAGTCCAAGTGATGTCAAATTGCATTCAGTGGTTCTCAACCTGTGGGTCTCCAAGTGTTTTGGCCCAGAAATCCCAACCAGTTTACCATCTGTTAGGATTTCTGGGAGTTGAAGGCTAAAACATCTGGGGACTCACAGGTAGATGTACCTTGGGTTTCCAGCCTTCCCCCAATGTAAGTCTCACGTTGATTTTGCACTCAGAGGTGCTTGTCCCCAGCAACCGTGCAGCCTTTTCCTTTGCCAATATTTTTTTTACTGTTTCCAACAAGCAAGCAACTGGTTTGTCGCTGGAATGGAAAAGCAGGTCTTGCAAGAGTTGAGACTCGGGGCTGTGGGCAGGAAGAAAGCTGGCGCCAATGTGGAGGCAAGCTGGAGGAGAGTTCAGCATCCACACTGTGGAATCAATGCAGATTGACACCACTTGGAACTGCCAGGGCTGAAGGCTAGGGAGTCAGGGGAGTTGTAGTTTCACATCTGCCAGAGAGGGCAGGGACCTCACTGAACTAGAAACCCCACAGCACTGAGACGTGGCAGTTCCAAGTGGGGACAAATCTGCATTAATTCAACAGTGGAGATCCCACCCTGAACGAGTTTGCCTAGAAGGTGATTTAGGCAAGCCACTCTCTCCCAAGTCCCATCTACACTGTAATACAATGCAGTTTGACACTGCATTATATGGTCAGTGTAGACTCAAAAGTACACCAATGAAGTCTGGCCTCTCTCCATATGAATCTCCATCATCACCTTGAAATAATTGCCAATTTCCTTGTTCCTTGGCTTCTTTTACCTTAATTAAACTGCATTATATGGGTCTACACTGATGGCCTAGATCAGTATTTCTCAACTTGGGGGTCGGGACCCCTAGGAGAGTCGCGAGAGGGTGTCAGAGGAGTCGCCAAAGACCATCAGAAAACACAGTATTTTCTGTTGGCCATGGGGGTTCTGTGTGGAAAATTTGGTCCAGTTCTATCATTGGCAGGGTTCAGAATGCTCTTTGATTGGAGGTGAACTCTAAATCCCAGCAACTACAACTCCAAAAGGTCAAGGCCTATTTCCCCCAAAACTCCAGCAGTGTTCACAGTTGGGCCATGTTGAGTATTCATGCCAAGTTTGGTCCAGATCCATCATTGTTTGAGTCCACAGTGCTCTCTGGATGTAGGTGAACTACAAGTCCAAAACTCAAGGTCAATGCCCACCAACCCTGTTAAATATTTTCTGTTGGTCATGGGAATTCTGTGTGCCAAGTTTGGTTGATGGAGTTCAGAACGCTCTTTGGTTATAGGTGAACTACAAATCCCAGCAACTATAATTACGACCAAATGACAAGATCAATCCCTCCCAACCCCACTAGTATTCAAATTTGGCCGTGGGGGTTCTGTGTTGGAAGTCTGTCCCAATTCTGTCGTTGGTGGGTTTCAGAATGTTCTTTAATTGTAGGTGAACTATAAATCCCAGCAACTACAACACCCAAATCGCCCCTCCCCCAGCTCACCCGTATTCAAATTTGGGCATATCAGGTATTTGTGCCAAATGCCGTCCAGTGAATGAAAATACATCCTGCATATCAGATATTTACATGATGATTCATAACAGTAGCAAAACTACAGTTCTGAAGTAGCAACGAAAATAATGGTATGGTTGGGGGGGGGGGTCATCACCACAACAGGAGGAACTGCATGAAGGGGTAAAGGTTGAGAAACACTGGCCTAGATCCAAAGAAGCTGAGAGAGTTGGCCACTCCATTGATTGACAGGCGGAACGCCCGCCCATCCGCCTGGGCAGAACTTTGCAAAGGTCTCTTTAGTGAGTCAATGAAGAAGGGTCTCTCTCTCTCTCTCTTCCCTCCCCCTCCCCTTCTTCTTCACAATGGTTGCGCCCCGCAAGTGGCTCCCAAGGGGAGGCTAGTCCATCTTCACCTTGAAGGGGGGGTTCTCAAGTTGAGGAATGCCCTGCTTCCTTGTCCACTTTCTCCCTCCCGCTTTTGCAGGCTCACCTTGGGCAGCTCGCGGAGCTGGTTGGCGTCCAAGAGGAGCTCTTCCAAGCTGCGGCTGTAGCGGTAGATCTCCTCCGGGACGGCGGCCAGGGAGCAGTGGCGCTTGTCGATAAGCTCCACATGACGGTTGCACCGCCACAGAGGGATGCAATGGAACATCGCGGCGGCAGGAAAAACAACAGCCGCCTGCCAGGCAGCCAGCCGCCGAGCTCTCTCTCTCTCTCTCTCCCTTGCAGTCGAAGCTGTGTGTATGCGTGCGCGCGCGCCGCAGGGAAAGAGGGAGGGCTCGCGCTCTCAATGTCTCTCTCTCGCGCGCGCCCTTAGCAACCCCGGGCAAGCGCCGGGTCCCAAAGCGCGCGCACACACATACACACACTCTCTTTCACTCACTCCTCGGTTTCGCACCGTGCCTCGCGCTCTGGCTCCCTCTCTCTCTCTCTCTTCGGTCTTTTCTAGTCTTCCGCCTTCAACAAGTTCCTATACAAAAAGGAGGAGCCAGCCATCCCTGCCTTTTGGGACAAGCGCCCAACGCTCCCCAATCCAATCTTTTGCCAACTACAAAAGGATTTGCTGCTCTTGATGGGGCCAGAGCGGAGCCAGAGCCGCACACAGGCTCGCGCCCTCCTTTCTCTCTTTCCTCCTCTCCCCCCTCCTCCTCCATGCTGACGTCACCAGCCCCTGGCCCCGCCCCTCCTCCCTGGCCCCCACTCGGGGATCTCTCTGACCCTGCAAGGTTGGAAAGCCAGGGAGAGGGAGGAACAAAGGAAGGAAGGGACGGGCAGAAGGAGAACTCTCCCCAAAGTTTCCTTTTTTCCCCTTCTGGAAGTCTGCAGTCTTTTACTTTACTTCTGCCACGCTGGAGATCCAGGTTGCCTCTACTAAGTTGGAGAATGAATGCAGTTTGGCACCGCTTGAATGCCCCTAGCTCAATGTTATGGGATCCTGCTGGGAGTTGTAGTTTGATGAGGCGCCTCTTAGGCAGAGAAGGTTCAAGACCTTGTGCGCCAGCTGCGCCCGTACCTTGAGAAGTCTGACTTGGCCACGGTGGTCCATGCTCTGGTTACATCCCGTATAGATTACTGCAATGCTCTCTACGTGGGGTTGCCTTTGAAGACTGTTCGGAAGCTGCAACTAGTCCAACGGGCAGCAGCCAGGTTGATAACAGGAGCGCCATTCAGAGAGCGTACAACTCCTCTGTTGTGCCAGCTCCACTGGCTGCCAGTTTGCTACCGGGCACAATTCAAAGTGCTGGCTTTAGCCTTTAAAGCCCTAAACGGTTCGGGTCCAACTTACCTGTCCGAACGCATCTCTCCCTATGAACCATCGAGATGTTTAAGATCATCTGGAGAGGCCCTGCTCTTGGTCCCACCTTCTTTGCAGGTGTGATTGGCGGGACAGGGACAGGGCCTTTTCAGTGTGGCTCCTCGGCTTTGGAACGCCCTCCCTAAAGACATCAGATCAGCCCCCTCCCTCCTGACGTTTCGCAAGAAAGTCAAGACCTGGCTATTTGAGCAGGCATTTCTTGATGAAATATAAGGCTTAATTGGATATAAGGAATGACCACAATGTGATGGAAACTGATTTCAACATGATGCTGAGGCTGCAATTGTATGTTTTTAATTGTTAAATTGTTATATTTTTTCTGGGGGGGGGGGAAGGTTTAACTTGTTGCTGTGTTGTATTGAGGGCAGAGACTGCCTATGTAAACCGTCCCGAGTCGCCTTCGGGCTGAGAGGGGCGGTATAGAAACGTGACAAATAAATAAAGACCTTCCCAGGTTCCCACGCCATTGAGCCCTGGCAGTTCAAGCTGCATCTATTCCAAGCTGATCACCTTGATTAGCATTTAATGGTCTTGCAATTTCAAAGCCTGGCTGCTTCCTGTCTGGGGGCATCCTTTGTTGGAAGGTGTTAACTGGCCCCGATTGTTTCCTGCCTGGAATTCCCCTGGTTTTTTTACTGGTAGCCAAATTTTGTTCATTTTCATGGTTTCCTCTTTTCTGTTGAAACTGGCCACATGCTTATGGATTTCAATGGCTTCTCTATGTCAGTGTTTCCCAACCAGTGTGCCGTGAGCGATCATCAGGTGTGCCGTGGGAAATTGGCACTCTCCCCCCTCCTAGCAGCCCCCTCACAGGTTTCAAGAAACAAATTTGAGCCTCTTGCTTGGAAATGTTTTTTCTATTTAACTGGATTTTTTGAGAGTTGCCTCCCCTCCACCCCAAGGAACTGTTTATAACAGCTTTATGACATCCATAGTTAACTGGAAGCAAGTTTCACTCAGGGTGAAATTTCACAAAGGTCTGGAGAACAAGCTCTATGAGGAGCGGCTTGAAGAGCTGGGCATGTTTAGCCTGAAGAAGAGAAGGCTGAGAGAAGACATGATAGCCATGTATAAATATGTGAGAGGAAGTCATATCTATGTTGTGTTCATCAAAACAGGCCCAGGTTTCACACTGAGTGTATATATACATTTAAAAACATATTAACTATACGTATTACTGTGTTAGAGTGTCATTTTGTGTCATTTTGGTTGGTGGTGTGGCCCAGGATTTTGTAAATGTAAAAAATGTGCCGCGGCTCAAAAAAGGTTGAAAAACACTGCTCTATGTAGTCTGGTTGTTAGAGTGGTTCAACATTCCTGTTTTTCCTCAGATAATATGCTGTGTTTTTCATCAGCTATGGCTCCCAACAAAGGATTCCCCCAGGCAAGAAGCAGCCAGGCTTTGAAGCTGCAAGGCCATTCAATGCTAATAAAACTGCCCAGTTGCAACATTCACACATGCCTCAAGCAGACAAAAGTTATTTTTCCCATCCTGCACATTCCACAGATATATAAACATCACTTCCCCAGTTTCCAACAGACCCCTCTGAGGATGCCTGCCATAGATGTGGGCGAAACGTCAGGAGAGAATGCTTCTGGAATATGACCGTTCAGCCTGGAAAACTCACAGCAATCCAATAATTCGCATGCATCGCTTCTTCATAATAATACAACAAGTTCTCAGTTAATAAGAAGTCAAGCAACCACAGCCCTCAAGCAGATGAAAAGAAATCAAAGAAATTATTATTTAAATGTAAATTATTTTAGTAGACTTGTTACATTAAGTTCAGTCTGTATTTGTCTTAATTCGCTTTTGCTGTATTTCAATATTACTATTAAGTCAATACATTGTCGCAGCAGGTTAAACCTGCTAAGTTGTAGAACTTGCTGATCGGAAGATCGGTAGTTTGAGTCCGCAGACAGGGTGAGTTCCTGCTGTTAGCCCCAGCTTCTGCTAAATTAACAGGTGGGGATGAGAGACGGGGCCTCGGCTGTGGAACTCTCTCCCAACTGAGATTAGATCCACCCCCTCCCTCCTGACCTTCAGGAAGCTAGTGAAATCCTGGCTATGGAAAGAAGCATTCCTGAATAATGCCTGAGAGTGGCAATAGACTAAAGTTACCGATTACGTATGCAGACCGAACTGGGCATGATTTTATCTTGGCAACCTGGCTTATATGTATTTTAATCTATTTGCATTTTAATCTTTTATTGTTTGTATGACGTTTTAGACTGTATTTTGGCATTGAATCTTTGCTGTTAGCTGATCTGAGTCCGTCTACGGAGGTAGAGAAGATCGGGATATACCGTAAAAGTTTCAAATAAATAAATAAATAAACAATTCAAAAACATTCAAATGTCAGTAGATCAATAGGTACCGGCGGGAAACGGCGCTCCATGCAGTTATAGTGGCCACACGACCTTGGAGGTGTCTATGGACAACACCTGCTCTTTGGCTTAAAAGTGCTGATGAGAACCACCCCCCCAGAGTCGGACACGAATACACTTAACGTCAAAGGGAACCTTTACCTTTACAGTATGGGGTATAGTTTTAGATGTGTTTTAATGGTAACTCCCAAGAAACCTGAAAGTACATTTATCCAGCGTCTACAATAGGTGCCAGAGCCCATTGTATTTAACTAATGTATCACAGAGCAGCCACATTGAACAAGCCTAACAATGCTTCAAAAGGAAAGCAGTTGCCTGGGTGACAGCTCATCAACCACGGTCTGGTCCTTTTGAAAGATGGGTCTTGAAACTCAGGTTTGCTGTCAAAGTGTTGCGCAAGGGACTTGCATTTCTTACTAATGGGCAGAGGATTAATCCACTCCATCCTCCCATAGCACATTGTCATCCACTTCCATCTGACTCATGCAAGGCTCTATGCACTTTGCACAAATGTGCAGCCCTGAATCACTGCTGTAATGTGTATATTCTATAGACCGCCTGCTTATGATCAGAGGAATCCATTCTAGGACCCTTTGTGTAATACAATCTACATATGGTCTGGATCCTTCCTTTTTCGCAATCCGAAATAAACAATGTCTTGGGCTTCTGGCTGAACCTTTCCATAGAATCACTCTGGAGAACCTAGAAAATGCCTAGAGAACGTTTTTCTATGCAGTAGGCTCTCAGTTAACCGGCACTCATGGGGATAGTTAGATGCCAGTTAAATATTGTTGCTGGTTCTTTGAGAGTTACTATTTAAAACAGACCTCACTAATACCATACCATATCATAAACTCTGTTTGACTTGATATTAACACTGAAATACAGTAATTAAAAGCAAATAAAAATAAAATGCAACACAGTTTTAGGTAAACTTAATGCAACACATTTAAAATAAAGGTAAAGGCTTCCTCTGACATTAAGTCCAGTCGAGTCTGATTCTGGGTGGTGGTGCTCATCTCCATTTCTAAGCTGAAGAGCTGGCATTGACGCCTCCCAGGTCATGTGGCTGGCATGACTGCATGGAGTGCTGTTACCTTCGTGCAGAAGCGGTACCTATTGATCTACTCACATTTGAATGTTTTCGAAGTGCTAGGTTGGCAGAAGCTGGAGATAACAGCAGGAGCTCACCATACTCCCTGGATTTAAACCGAACAACCTTTTGGTCAGCAAGTTCAGCAGCTCAGTGGTTTAACCGCTGTGCCACTAGGTTTTAAATTTATAATGTGCTTTCTGTGATTATTTATTTATTTATGTATTGCCAGCATTCTGATTACTTGAGATCTAGTTAGCGGAGAGTCTATTGTATTTAAATTGTCTGTTATGTGTAAGTTATATTGATTGTACTGTTTTATTATTTGCTGTTGTTTTGTTTATTATGTGTTATTGGGCGTGGCCTCATGTAAGCTGCCCCGAGTCCCCTTGGGGAGATGGTGGCAGGGTATAAATAAAGTATTATTATTAATATTATTATATTATGTATATGCCCCCAACACAATAAAAGTCAACTTCCACCAGAACATACAATGGAAGTTGACCATAGGATTGCAAAAGAGGCCCAGAGAGAACTCTTTTCTAGGCATTTTAGGTTCTCCAGACAGAGTAATTCTATGATATTCAAACTTTTTTTTTGCATATGAATTAAACTACATTCAATTAGAAAACAGAAAAGTGGATATAAGCCATGGCTTATTTAGTTAAGTCTACATATGCTGTAGAATTAATACAATCTGGCCTCACTATAATGTAATTGTCAAAGTCCAATGATGCAGATTCACTGAAGTTGTAGTTTGATTCGGTCTTTAGTCTTTTCTATTGAAGGGTTCCATGAAATTACAACACCCAGGATTCCATAGCATTGAACTACGGCAGTTAAAGTGGTGTCAAACTGCATCAATTTTGCTAGGTAGATGTATTCTGCCACATAGCACTGCTTTGGTGAAGGTGTTTGCACCTAATTATCTCCACTTTAAATCAAGATGAATTCGCCAGCAATTTTCTCATTAATCTCCAGCTTGACACAGGACAGGCAGGCCCCTCTCTGCTATAGAATATAAATATAATATAAATATAAATGGGTTGCTGTGAGTTTTTTGGGCTGTATGGCCATGTTCCAGAAGCATTCTCTCCTGATGTTTCGCCCACATCTATAGCAGGCATCCTCAGTGGTTGTGAGGTCTGTTGGAAACTAGGCAAGTGGGGTTTGTATATCTGTGGAATGTCCAGGGTGGGAGAAAGAACTCTTTGTCTGCCTGAGGCAAGTGTGAATGTTGCAATTGGCCACCTTGATTAGCATTTAATGGCCTTGCAGTTCCAAAACCTGGCTGCTTCCTGCCTGGAAGCATCCTTTGTTGGGATCCATGTTTGACATCTGACATGGTGATAGTAAAAAGAAAAAGAAAGTAGTGAGAAATCTTTAATTTCCTAAGCCACTGGGTTTCTGTACAGAATTATTCATCAGGAGGTTCCCATCTACAGGCATAAAGACAAAGGCATTTTATCTCACAATGTGTTAATTAGCCCTTAAATACAAGGATGTCTCTGCTAACACTTAATTATGTTTGTGTTAATTATACTATTAGGGTAATGATAACAATCTCTCCCCTTTTTGGCATCTCAGTTCGTTCTCTCCCACCTAAGCAATAGGTAGTACAGTAATTGAAATGCAAATAGTCACCTACCAACACCCATAAGACTCTATACATCCAAATAAGGGCACAAACCCACAAAGTACAGTATATAGTATATACATCCTTTTAGTGATTAGGGTAATTTTTGTGGGGTTTTTGTTTCGTTTTGTTGTTTGGGGGGTGGGGGGTGTTTTTGATTTTTTGGGGTTTTTTTTGCTGCAACAGGTAACTTGACAATTTCTTTGGACTCAATACTAATTTATGTCATAAGAAAACAATGACAATATACAATGCTGAAAACAGCACACTTGCTAAGATCTCAGTCTTTCCAATGCACTTCATGTTGTGCTTTGTAGACAATACTGTGTTCCTAGATTTACTAAATATTTTGCTTTCAGTCAATTCCATAAGTCTTGCTGTCAAGTAAGTAAACATCAGACAGATTTGCATTGATTTAAATACAAGCAAACTTCCCTATCATCCTCACCATCACTTTGAAAGGTGGGTTTCAAAGTGAAAAGAAATAAAACAGAATTTCCCCAGTAGGGTTGCCCCGCATTTGCCTGTGTTTCACCAAGGACTCAAAAAACATACCCCAGAAACCTGATAGACTGAACAAATCTCATTATAGATAAAAACTCGTAGGACTAATCTTCAATTTGCTCTTGGAAAGCTGTGAGAGATAAACCAGCAGCAAGTCTAGGCTATCACCTGCCAGTTGTGGAAAATATGTCAGAAGAATCTTTCCTTTCCTTCCTAAAGGTATGCAAAGAATGCAGGGCTTGTTTGTTCTATAAAGCCAACAGCATTAATATACAAGGAGAGCTTGAAAAGTTCACAAAAAACAATAAAGCCATATAACTTACAGGGTTATCTCCCTTAAGAGAATCTCTGATTCAGAATGTTCTGGGAGGCAATCAGAGAAAGCACTCAAACATGTGGTGAACTCTACCATAAATAAAATGATGTACAGTCTTTAAAATTTTGTAGTCTCGTGGTTTGTTTTTTTCCCCCATGTCTAAGGGTGCATCTAAACCAGGCATGGGCAAACCTGCTAACTTGGGGATACATGCTAGCACTCCCTGCTTAGAAGGACTGGCTGCCCTGTGATGGATGGATGGAAGGGAGGAAGGAAAGAGAGAAAGAAGGAAGGAAGGGATGAAGGGAAGGATGGAAGGAAAGAAGGAAGGGAAGGATAAAGGAAAGAAAGAAAAGGGAAGGAAGGAAGGAAGGAAGGAAAGAGAAGAAAGAAAGGATGAAAAGGAGGAAGGGAAGGATGGCAGGAAAAAAGGGAAAGAAAGGCAAAAGGGGAGGAAGAAGGGAAGCTTGAAAGGGTGGAAGGATGGAAGAAAAGGGGATGGAAGGGAGGTAAGGATAAAGAAAAGAGAGAAAGAAGGAAAGACTAAAGGGGTAGGAAGGAAGGAGAAAGAGGAGAGAAGGAAGGAAAGGTGAAGGGTGGAAGGGAATGGAAGGAGGGAGAGGGAAGGGAGGGAGGGGAGAGAGGGAAGGAATGAGAAAGAGGGAGAGAGGGAAGGACAAAAGGGTGGAAGGGAAGGAGAAAGAGGGAGGAAAGGATGAAGGAAAGAACGAAGGAAGGAAACATAGGATGGTGAGAGAGGAGGGTCTGAGAAAAGGGTCCAAGGGACCGCATCTGGCCCCCGGACCTGGGTCTGCCCATACCTGATCTAAACTAAATTTAATGCAGTTGATAACACTTTAACTGCCATGTCTCAAGGCCACTGAATCATGGGATTCATAGTTTTACATGGTCTCTCGCCTTCTTTGCTAAAGAGTTCTGTTGTTCCACAAACTACAACTCCCAAGATTCCATAGCATTGAACTATAGAAGTTCATATGGGATCAAACTCTGCTAATTCCAGCGTAGAGACACCCAAATGTGTGTGCTTCTGAACAAGCCAGAAAAACAAAATTACAAGTCTTTTTCAGACAAGACGCAAGCCAGAAAATCAATTGCACCTTTCAAACATTATGAGACACAAATCATCGACAAAACTACTTGGTTGGGTTTTTTGTTTTGTTTTTATCATTTTGAAGTAAGAGTGATTGTCTGGATGTCCATGCCAAGCTGGAATTCAACTTTGGTGTGAACTACAAACACAGCTATATGGATATCATTCATGTTGTTGCTACATGATATCATTTCAGAGTTTTATATTTAGTATTAAGAGAATTTACATTTATGCCATGATCTGTGTATGTGTGTGTGTCACAATAAATGTTCCATATTCAATAAAATAGTGTCAGTGCTCACAATTCCAGGTGGAAATTATAAATATCTGAAAATCAATCATAATGTCAAAGTGCACATCACTGAATGCCAGCAATCACCTTGAATTGATGCAACATCTGATGACATTTGTTCACATCTTCAGCCATTCATAAAACTTGATTGTTATGCCAATAATCACATGTACATGCTAAAATCTCATTTCAGGTATTTGTGAAATCTGTTCCAACTGATCCCCTCCTTGCTTTCATTTTTGTCTAACTGGTTTTGTGTCTGTGATATTCTAAGGGTGCACTCACAGTGTAGAATTAATGTAGTTTGCCTTGCTATAACTGGAGTTGGGGTTTTGCAAAGTCTTCAGCCTTCTCTGCCAAAGAGTGCTGGTATCTCACCAAACGACAGCTCCTAGGATTTCATTGCATTGATTTATGGCAGTTGTTCAACTGCATTAATTCTACAGTACAGATCCAACTTACAAATTCCAGCACTAAGCTGGCCTAACACCATAATATGAACTCATGCAAAAGAGTGATGTACAATTTGGTAATTTCCAAAGGGTTTATACATATTTGTCTGCTTCAGTGAAAATAGCAAAACATCTTATGGTAGCGTACGAGCTAACAAATTTTTATGCGGCACAAGTTTTTGCAAAGTTTATATATATGGGTCAAGGTTTTCCCCTGACATTAAGTCCAGTCATGTCTGACTCTGGGGGTTGGTGCACATCTCTATTTCTAAGCCGGAGAGCCGGCATTGTCCGTGGACACCTCCAAGATCATGTGTCCAGTATGACTGCATGGAGCACTGTTACCTTCTCGCCAGAGCGGTACCTATTGATCTACTTACATTTGCATGTTTTCAAACTGCTAGGTTGGCAGAAGCTGGGGGTAAGAGCAGGAGCTCATGCCGCTACCCGGATTCGAACCTGCGACCTTTCAATGAGCAAATTCAGCAGCTCAGTGGCTTAACTCTGAGAGGGAGAAAAAAAAATATACACACACACACACACACACACACACACAAACTTATGTATGGAGTTACAATTTAAAATGCACCTGTTCTGAGTTACATGCAAATTCAACTTAAGATCAAACCTACAGAACCTATCTTGTTTGTAGCTTGGGGTCTGCCTGTATACAGCTAGCTTGGCGGGATTTGTTGACAAACTCATGCTGGCTCCTGCTAATCAATTATACTTGCAGAAAGACTCCTGCACATTCCAGTACAATATTTTTCCTGATGGCCAACTGGCCTGTAATTTCCTACATCTTCTCATTCTTCTCCTCCTCCTTTCATCTTTCTATTTCTCAAAGAGTTTGCTTGTCTCCAGACCTCTGGCACCCCGCCTTTCCTCCAAAATTTCACAAGCGTGATGGCGAGTGCTTCTGCCAGTACGTCAGCAACTTCCTTCAATGCCCTGGGATGCAGTTTGTCTAGCCCTGCAGATCTGAATTTATTTAGATTAACTAGGTGATTCCTGACTAACTCCTTATCCATCTTGATTTGCAACCTGGATTCCTTGCCAAGGTTTCTGCTGATGCCTGGAAGCAATTAGTCTCAAGGGAGAGTGGGGGAGACACTGATATAAAACACTGTAGTAATTTTGCCTTTTCATTATGGTCTGTTTGCATTTTACAATTATATGTAAACAATAGTAATTGGAATCTGTCAAGAATTTGTTTTTGGAGCCCACCAAAATAGTGTTCAGTGAGAGGGACACACACACTCACCCTAGCAAGTTCCATTGTTTAGCCCTTGAGGAACCTGGCAAATAGCTTTACAGCCTGGTTGATTTCTGCACCAGCGATACCCAAACAATTGTGATCCAAATGGATCTTGTAGCAGGATGCTAAGACCTATGTGTTAATAAATCTTAGGAAACAAAAGAAGGATGGATAATACTGCACCCAAGTACTTCCCAGGCTATATCTGCATTTGTGTATAAAATACTGTATATACTCGAAGTCTAGTTTTTCAGCCTCTTTTTTAGGCTGAAAATGCTCACTTCGGCTTATACTCGAGTCAAAGTTATTTATCATTTCACTCTGCTATTAGTATTATTTTTATTACATTTATTTACTCTATTTATTATTATTATTACATTTATTATTTTTCTCTATTTATTATTACATTTATTCTTCTCTGTTTATTATTGTTTTTGTTACATTTATTATTTTACTCTATTATTGCTATTATTACATTTACATTATTTTACTCTATTATTTTATTACATTTATTATTTTACTCTATTTTTATTGGAAGGATACATAAGCACATTTGGGTCAACTTATACTCAAGTATTTACGATATTTAAGGATTAGGCTGTAAGTTTGCTATGTTCTGCCATAATCACAAGGTCCACAGGTGAGGACATAGGATAGATTGACGACTGCTCACATTCTTAGTGCATTCAAATTAGCAGAGGAGAATTAAAATTCTTCAGTTTAAGATAAACTTTTGTTTAGTAGGTTGCAAGCTAGGTGTTTATGATGAAAGACAGCTTCTGCAAGATGAATGGAAAATTCAATGCAACACTTGGTTATTTAACACATTTTGATGTCACCTAAAGGCCAAAACTCTGGTTGGAAATGGGATAGGGTGAGTGGATATGTATGAAATACAGAAATGCAATAGACCTCTTGTCAAATCTAAAATTGTGAGCCACCCCGAGCCACCAGGGAGTGGTGGCTAAGAAGTCAAATAAATAAATAGATAGATAGATAGATAGATAGAACCAAAGCAAGCAGGCATTGGATAAAGACAGAGGAAATCAAAATATGGATGAAGTAGCCAAATGCAATGCAAGAGAGTAAGCTACATCTCGGTCTACTTAAGCATTCATTTTAGTCCACCAACAGTCATCATATCTGTGTTATTTAGAAAATGTGCTAATTTTGATAATGATGCTACTGAGATCCTTTCCACACAGCTGAATAAAATCCCATATTTTCCGCTTTGAATTGGAATATATGGCAGTGTGGACTCAGATAACCCAGTTCAAAGCAGATATTGTGGGATTTCTTGCCTTGATATTCTGGGTTATATGGCTGTGTGGAAGGGCCCTGGGAAGACTGTAATCCCGCTGAGCTGATAGAATGTGCAAGCTATATATAGTCCATTTTTCTCTGAGTGTACCAGTGTCATGGGAATGCAACATTACCCTCCTATCTACAGCACTGTTTCTGCTTATCAGTATTTGCTTATTATGTTGTTACAAGGTAAGGTGTCAAGGTGATGCAAGACTGGGCATTGATTTCCCTGAACATGGTATGTTAAGAAAGCTATATACACACTCTTTTAAGGCCTGCTGAAACAAAAGCAGGCAGTTTCTGTGTTCTCGGGTATCTTTTTCTTCAGAGAGACTGTAAAGCTCCAAACCACAGACTGGATCCAGATTCCAGCATTAGGGTACACAGGATTCACAAGTTTCTTTTTCTTATATCTCTGACCAACGATGCAAACATCACAAGGCACAGTCCAGAACTGGATTGTAATCTGAACATTGTTGCAATGTGGCTTGTGCCTGAGAAGATATGCATAAGTGAGCTGTGCTTTCCATGCTGTCATCCCACGGGTTACCACTCCCAACTCAGCGCTATGTGATGCATGTAATATCACCATCAAAAATGTGCAGTGTTACTTTTCACGTTTCTTTATGAGGAGTAGTGAGAGATAAAGCAAACACATAGTATTCTTAATAGAAAATGCAACACAAGATCATATTGAAGTTTAATCCATGGGGTCATCGACCCCAACCTCCTACCATGCCAGAATACATGGCTAAAGGCTTCTGAGAGCTGACCATCCACCATATGTTTAAAAACCTCCAAAGAAGGAGAGTCACCCCCCCAACCAAGACTGCCTATTCCACTCTCAAACAGTTCTTACCATTGGGACATTCTTCCTAATGTTTGAGTGGCATCTCTTGAAGTTTGAATCTACTGGCTTCAGTCCTCACCCCTGGAAGGACAGAAATGTTATTTCAATTTTCTACAAAAAATGCTTACTAACTATCTGGTAATTGTTACCCTTGACATATCAGAGACCATACCTTATTTGTCCCCATTGCCTTCAACTGTTTCTTTTCTGGAAATTTGCTACAGATTAAAATTTGCTGCAAACTGGCACTAGTCAACAGGCCACCACTTTGAACACACTGTTCTACGTGACATCCATTCAAATATTTGAAGATGTCTATCATATCCCTGGTGGCGCAGTAGGTTAAACCGCTGAGCTGCTGAGCTTGTTGACGGAAAGGTCACAGGTTCAAATCTGGGAAGCGGTATGAGCTTCTGCTTTCAGCACCAGCTTCTGCCAACCTAGCAGTTAGAAAACATGCAAATGTGAGTAGATCAATAGGTACCACTCTGGAGGGAAGGTAACGACACTGCATGCAGTCATGCTGGTCACATGACCTTGGAGGTGTCTATGGACAACATCGGCTCTTTGGCTTAGAAATGGAGATGAGCACCAGAGTCAGACATGATTGCACTTAATCACACAAGTAGCTGAACTAAACAATGATCATAGATGAATACAAGTATCGCACCAGTTGTGTGATATACACATCAATTATAGGTAGCTGCTATCCCCCACCAAGCAGGGTACCACTGGGGGAGGGTGCAGGAGGGTTCCCGCTGCAGCTCAAAAGAGAAATTCTCCACTGAGCCAGGTCCCCAAGGTGAAGGCAAAGGCCTCCCTTGGTCCCTCTATGTGGTCATATCCCACTGAAGTGTGTGTAATGTGGAACCACCCAGTAGGAAAGGCACAAAATACAAAACACAAATTATAAAGCACCCCAAGCCCAACATGGGCCAATGCTATAGTAAAGACCACCCTGAGGGCGGGCCTAGAGGCCCAATACCGTCCCGTATGGAGGCTCTGCGCCGGCATGCAGATGCATCTGAATCCTATCGAAGAACCAGGGCGGGTGGCGGGCCCGTAAGATGTAGAGGGCCGTGCTCGGATCGTGCAGAGGATCCCTCGGGCCGCGAAGGCGGGTGCACGCCTCCGCCGCGTCCTCCCTTGATGACGTGGCACATCAATGCAGCACGCAGTGACGATGCTGGTGTCCCGCGCGGATGACGTGCTGGCGTGGTGGGCTGTGCTGGGGTGATGCCCTGGTGACGTCCGTGGAAAGCGCTGAACGTACTGGGCGTGATGACGTAGCTGGGATGATCCCGATGTGCTCCCGGCAAAGCAGGAATGAAGAGGCCGGATTTAAAGGGCCAGTATGACAGAAAACGTGTGCCAAGAGTCCCAGGCAAGCCTGGAGCGTAGTCCCGATGGGTGGTGATGAGAGCCAAATGGCAGGGGAAAGCGACCTGGGTCCCGGAGGGGAGTTGCCCCCTCCCTGGGCACTGAGTCAGGAAGTCTCCTGCGTCCTCACGCGGTCCCGGACAACAGTGGGCAGACGCAGCGGTAGATCCCAATGTGGGAATTATACACAGTCTGATGCGAAAATATCAAAACATGGTTTATTGGGCTCACAGTATGATGCTGTGAATCCCAAGTGGTTCCAAATCAGCCGCAGCAACACCAATTCATGCACGCCAGTAGAATACACTGTGAGTAGACCCAGCAGGGGGCTGGCTGCTCCCCTGCTAAAGCACAAACGCCAACGGGTGATATCCTGGTGTTTGGAGGGTCCCAAATCCCGTTCCGCTAGTCACAATCTTAGCTTCATCAGGGCGTTTAGAGTTACACATACAGTCATGGTATTGGTGATACAATCAAAATATAACCAAAATATAGTGAGACATTATCATCACAAAATGTGGATGGATTCCACCGAATCAAGGATGACCTTTTGATTGTATCACCAATCTATTTTTCAAAACAGTGGTCTTGGGAATGAATGTAGTGGCGTTTTCACTAGAAGCAGGACATCGTGGGCATTATGGTGCTACCTTAAAGAATGGACATGGTTGAAGATAGAAAACCCAAAAAGAGGTGGAACCAGTGGTGCAAGAGAACCAAGCCCTGCAGGGCTAACATCCAAAAGGTTTTGATTAGCTGGGGTTATGTTACTTGCCGCTGCCACTACAATTCCTGGACACTGTGATCTTTTTTTCTCTAACTCAGATGTGAGAAGAAATGGGTTTTCCCAACAGTCATGCATTGTTATGAACCATTCCTGATATAATATAGAGTTTCTAAAATGGCTTAGCCTTGAGTTGACAAGGCATATATATATTGCTGAATAGAATAGAAACCAGAACGGCCAGAAATTATATAGTTATGAACATAGATCCAGACTTCAGAGCTAAGAGGGCCACTCCCACCAAGTTTTGGCAACATTGCCACCCTCCCAACATTTCACAGAAGAAAACTGACAAGCCTGACCAAGCAACAGAGTGTACTTATGATGGCAAAAGTTGTTAATGAGGAAGGACAAGCTAGGATAGGCTGTAGCAGTTTGTTTTGAGTATATGTACTGGCAAGTGCAAGAGCCTGCCCCACTTCTCCACTCTTCTGAGTTGACTGAATGCAAACTACTTTTACACTAGTTTGTACTTATGAAAGAAAGCTGAGGAGAAAGGAAGAATGTGGAAAGAAGAAAGAGAAAGTGTAGCATTTTTAAAGTTTCTGAAAAAGTCAGAGAATATTGGATCAATTGGGACTATCCCTGAGAAATCAGGGCCATTGGAAAGAATGCTGCCATGGACATACCATCTCATTGGCCATGACAATACCCAGAAGGAAGGTGGCATCATTCCAGCTACCTTTCAGGGCATTTGGTACTGAGAGTGGTTCTCCTCATTTTGTGTTAGCCAAAATGATTTGGGGTTAAATGGATCCTTGGTGGGTAGAATATTCAAGGGCCTGACTGGATCTCTGCAAAAGTCACTCAATGTGGCCTGTTGGCTCCTGCATTACATAGAAATTAATAATGGCAGTGCATACCTAATCTCAACAAACAAAGTGTAAGTAGAAATATTGTTATGAACTTCACAGCCTTCCATAGATTTTTATCCATTCAGCTTAAAGCATGGATTCACGTTATACATAAATATATGTACTTACTGTATTGTCAAATCACACAGTGGTTCCCAACCTTTGGTCGTCCAAGTGCTTTGGACTTCAACTTCCAGAAATCCCAGTCAATTTAGAAATTATGAGAGCTGAAGTCCAAAACACCTGGAGCACCTAAGGTTGGGAACCACTGGCAATGCTTTCACAGCCCAAATCACTGGGATGTTGTATGGTTTCCTGGCTCTATGGCCATGTTCTAATAACATTTTCTCCCCTGGTGGCTCAATGGGTTAAACCCTTATACTGGCTGGACTGCTGACTGACAGGACAGTGGTTCGAATCCAGGGAGAGCAGGTTGAGCTCCCTCTGTCAGCTATAGCTCCCCCTACAGGGGCATGAAAGAAGCCTCCCACAAGGATGATAAAACATCAAACATCCGGGCATCCCTTGGGCAATGTCTTTGCAGACGGCCAATTCTCTCACACCAGAAGCGACTTGCAGTCTCTCAAGTCACTTCTGACATGAGAAAAAAATAATAGCATTTTCTCCTAATGTTTTCCCTACATCTGTGACAGGCATCTTTAGAGAATCCTCTGAAGATAGAAGACACAGATGCAGGCAAAACATCAGGAGACAATACTGCTAGGACACTGCCATACAGCCCAAAACCTCACAATACCCCATATGCACTCACTCTCACACACATTCAGACAAATATGCATATATAAAATATAGGGAAGTTTAAATATATGCAAATATACTGCTTTCATTTAGAATTTATACAGAACATGCATGGAATTTCAGGGCAGTCTACAAGTGTCCCTGACCTATGGTCATGTGAAGATTATCCTGAAATCTTCTAATCTCATTTCTAATCAATGCAAAATATACCATACTTACTTTGGACTACAACTTTAGGAATTTGTACTCCAAAAATAGTATTTCCAGTCTCTGTTTCTAATTTCACAGTTATCTACGCAATTTGATAACTGAATAAATTCACATACTAAGAATAAGAATAATAACCTGACTCAGTGATTCTCTAAGGAAGCAAACAATATTCCAGTTTAGAAAAGAGGGGGCACGTGCCAACACAAAAACATTGACTGAGTCCAATTTGTGGGAAGAAAGATGATGTAGAAATCTAATAAACAGACTGTAATAAACAGAAATAAACAGATTGGCAATCTTAAGGAAACTAAAGCAAAGCAGAACTTTTCTGACAGGAGAAGAGAAAAGGGATTTGATAAAAGAAGTAAACTAACCAAGTGATTTTCAATAATCCAAATTTTAAAAAAGAGTCCAAGTGCAGAGATACCATTTTCTTCCAAACAGATTAAACCAAAGTACATGCCGAGCAAACAGTGATGAAGCGTTGAACATAGCTGGGGGACAAACTTGGTAGATTTTCAGAGTTAATTAACAAATAGCAATTTCTAGCAGACTTCCCCAAACAATTTCACTCAAATTCCTATTTGCACTCAATTATTTTTTCAAAACACTGTGCTTCAAGAAATAGCTCATGTACTTTTAAATGTGCGTATCTCTCGGTACAGGTCAAATAAATCCTCACTGTACAGTATTGATTGTTTTCCAGCCTCTAGCCTTCGATTTGCTTCTTTCATTTACTGAAAGTGATTTTAGGATTATGGTCAGTTGATCAGAATGCACCAGTAAACAGGGCTCCTGTAGCTTAATCTATTTGAAATGATTATGTCAACAGTTAAAAGTTTTTCCTGCTGTCCAACACCATGGCACAAAGCTGTTCTTCCCAAATTTTTCTGTTGGACCTACCTGTCATGGGTTAAGAGAGCTCTGTTTGTTGTATTACACGACCCAAAGTTATGACTACAACTTCCCCTCCTTCTCCATATTCTTCTCTTTCTCCAGACGATGGCAACTAAAATAATCAAGAGTCTGGAGAACAAGCCCTATGAGGAGCGCCTTAAAGAGCTGGCCTCTTCGAATTCGAAGAGGCACAAATGGAGGGCAAAAGGGAGAATGTGCCAAGAGGAAGGCTCATCAAGCCAACCCTGACCGGGGCCACCTTCCAACTGGAAACCAATATCCTCACGGCAGGAGAAAATGCGGAGCAAGAATGTGAGTCCATAGCCACCTACGGACCCACCACCAAGACACTACACTTGGAGGGCCAGGCATGTAGCCAGGGGGGGCTGGGGGCTTCAGCCCCCTGAAATTCTCAGGGTGGTCTGCGAAAAGGCCTTACTGGTACATTATTTAAACTGTTATGTTTATTCATATCATGATCTGATCACCATGCTCATTATATCCCACATTAATGGGGTTATTGGGATAACAATACAAAAGGTTTGCTAGGGTAGACCCTCTTCCACCCAGTCTCACCCCCCGAACCAAACTCACCCCCCAATCAAAATCCTGGCTACGGCCCTGTGGAGGGCCATTTGCTGCTGTGCATTAATTAGTTAGCACATCCTTTTTTTGGTTTCAGGGTTTGAAAATTGAGGTGTGCATTAAATTCAATGGTGCATTAGTATCTACAAAATACAGGTTTCTTCTGTAAGATGGAGATCTGTGCCCCCAATATGTAAAGGTGTTTATATATTCCACAGATATATAAACTTCACTTGCCTAGTTTCCAATAGACCTCATAACCTCTGCGGATGCCTCCCATAGATATTGGCGAAACATCAAGAGAGAATGCTTCTGGAGTATGGCCATACAGCATAGCACTTGGACTCTGTTGTCGACTTTTCAATTCTGGCTTTGATGGCATTGGTTCTAATGTCTTGTTCTTGGGCTGCAAGAATCAGGCCCTCGGTCTCCTTTTCCATGTTCCATTTGTAAGCCACAAATGGGAAGCCATAGCCTTTGTGTTGGAAGGGGAATGTTTTTTCCTTGTCAATTTTGCTCTCAATTTTTTTCCAGGAACTGTCCCTAGATAGCCTTCTTTTGTCAATTTTCTCTTCTACTCTGCATTGTATTTTTAGGGTATTCACACTTTGTCTTTTGCACTTTAAGCAGTTTTCTGCTACTGACTTCCATCAATGTTGGCTCTTAACTGTCTTATTATTATTGATATTATTATTGATAGAGATGACTAAAGACCTCGAATTCCCAGGATTTTATAGCATTGAGCCATGACAGTTAAAGTGATGTCCAACTTGATTAATTCTACATTTTAGGTGCTCCTTTAATTTTCTTGAGCAAACAGAAGAAGATTGTCAACAGACAAGGGGAAAATAGCCTGTCAAACTCCTGTGTTTTCACAGCAGATTGATCAGCAGAACACATTTTCTAATGTGGAGAGGATGAACATGTCTGTCTCATGTCAATAGATAGTGTCACTGTTAAAAATGTAGGCACAAATGTTGATTTAATAAATTGTAATTAGTATTAAGAAGCTCAGAGTTCATTAAGCAGCAGAGGCGTGAATAACTGTCCCGGGATATTGTACCTCTAGAAACAAAGATTGTTGATACAGGCTATTGCTACTGAAATGACATCTCTACTATGTGCACATGCAATTAACAGTCTCTAGCAAGCCTTTGAGCACACAAAAGGTCACATATGCGCAAACTAGGCAGTACCTCATTGAATGCACCATGCAAAATATAACAATTGTGTACACTGTGTTGTTTTAAAATCCCACCAAGGATCCGGCTGACATAATAAGCCCTTTAGCAAAACTGGAGTGGCCAGTACCATTAACCATTGCATTTAAGACTATAAATAGTCCCCAGTATTGAACCACTGTAAGGCGTCTCTTTTCTTGCCCTCTCCAGGCAGAGAGTGGTTGTCTGTGGGCAGCCCTAGCCTTTGTGTTGGAAGGGAAATGATTTGTGAATCACCTCCGGTAGCTGGAATTGGATCTGTTCAAATTTCAATTTGATACATGGAGAAAACAAGCGAAGGGCATGCATGCCCCATGCACACTGTTTTTTCTAGGCATCATTAAATTACCTGCCATTGAAAAAATGGTTTCTCCCCCACCACCCCCACCCCAGTTGAAACCCTGGAAAAGCTTACAATTTCCACACACAGAGGTGGTGATTTATTTTCAGGAGGCCTGGGGCGCCACCTCCACAATTCCTGTATCCAGCCTAATGAGGAGCAAGGTAGATGCATGACTAATTGCCAAGGCAAGAGTACTTTATTATGCCCAATTTACCTGGCTGATATGTTCCATTGGATTTGATAGGGTTTGCTTACCTATAAGGTAGGAACCCATTAGGCCTCCAGATGTTAATTGCTTTCAAGTCCCAGCAATCTTAATCAGCAAACCCAGTGGTGAGGAATGCAAAGAGATAATGTTCAGCCACCTCCTATCCAAAGGCAACACAGATAAGAAATCAGTGGACAATATATGCGATTATTTAACACCATGGCACAGTGGGTTAAACTAAGCTTGTTGACCGAAAGGTTACAGGTTCGAATCCAGGGAGCAACGTGAGCTCCTGCTGTCAGTCCCAGTTTCTGTCAACCTAGCAGTTCGAAAACATGCAAATGTGAGTAAATCAATAGGTACCACTCCAATGGGAAGGGAAAGGTGCTCCATGCAGTCCTGCTGGCCACATGACCTTGGAGGTGTCTATGAACAGCACCGGCTCTTTGGCTTAGAAATGGAGATGAGCACTGTGCCGTCGCGCCCGGGCTATATGGCTTCGATGGGGACAAGGACGTGATCTTTCTCTTCCCGGGGGATTGTTTCTTGTCTTCCTTTGGCTTTGGGACTCCCAAGGACCAAACTAGACACTCTGCTTAATTCAAAGGGTATATTCTTAAATACATGAGTTGTAAGCACTCAGGTTCTTCTCTTAGTTCCCCAAAAACAACACAGAAAAGCTTTTACTTTACAGTTTTTTGTGCAGATGTGGTCCTGGAAGCTTCAGCTGGTTGGCTCTCCAAATTCTCTCTCTCTCTCTCTCTCTCTCTCTCTCTCTCTCTCTCTCTCTCTCACACACACACACACACACACACACACACACACACACAGTCAGATGGCCTATATGAAAGCAGGAAACCTTCCTCTTGGCTGTCAACTGACTGTTTTGAAGGCGCTCGAGATTCCTCAGCGTCACCCAACTTTCCGATATGTTGGGTATACTGCATAAATCTCAAGATGTGAAGAAATAATATTGGAAGATGGCTTGACCAAGGCCTGGCTAGCAAACCTTCCAACACGTCCACTCTGTAGAAGCTCTGGTGGTCGAATAGAATTAAAAATGGCATACTTCCTCCACATCCCCATGGAAAGGGGTGGAGCAAGCTTGATTGGGTTCTGTAAACAATGATTGACAGGTGCCAAGGACCAATGAATGCAGCCAAACCTCAGGTAAGCTGCAAACACATTAAAACAAAGCAGAACCTCTTGCAAACCATGCAAACTGTTACATTCCATCAGTGCAAACCTTTAAACTTAAAGTCTTAAATGTAGGTGGTGCTCACCGCGCCGTCACAAGCACCAACCCCCAGAGTCAGACACAACTGGACTTAATCAAAGTAAGGTGCGTTAGTTCTCGGCGTATTCCAAAATGCGAGTCACAAGAACGCCAACACAACAAATGCTTTTTACCAATTCTATATTGTAGGTAGGTAACACTATTACAGAATTAACCAACAAAGAATTAAGAAAAATCCGTGTGCAGCTGAATATTGCCACCTTATCTGACTACATACGTAAAAAAATGATTCCAAGAGGGATGCGAATCCAAATTCCACCTGGGATGTATGCTACAGATGAACAATTTATCAGAAATTGGCAAATCATCGTAAATCGCTGCTCAAAAGAATTGATGTTATTAGTAATTCAGAAATCGACTTTTGAGTTAGAAACTTTGACAACAGAGATTACTGATTTGAAATCTACATTGGATCCACCCCTTGATACCCCAGACCTTAATAGCATCAAAGCAAAGACTGACCAACTATACACGGACCTGAAGGATTAGAAATTGGGCAAGGTGAGAAGGGATGGATACGATTATGCAAATAAACGGGTATACAAGTGGATGTTTAAACCCTATGAGAGAACCCCGAGGAATGTACGCTTCCCAGGGGCGACTTCGACTTCGGGAGGCAGTACGGACGACACGGGAACACAATCAGATCAACCTAGTACTTCAGCCACAGGCGAGAGATATAATTTCCAAAAGACCGCAAAACCAACTATAAACAGTCAAATTTTTCGGAAGGCCAAGAGCAATCAGCCTCCAACCTAGTGGAAAATCATTCTAATTTCCCACTGACGCCCCACGACTACAAAATCCTGAACAAAGGTATCTCTTTTTGTATTTACCCCAAATGTAACCCTTTTGACATTAGAAAAGATGTTGCCACCCTGTTTAGGTTAATCCGCCTTAAAGAATATTTTGCCAATCATCCCAGAGAACAACTGGACACAAACCGTTAACTTTAAGACCCAAAAGCAGCCGTTCCCCGTTGGCATCTGACAAGGTCAAACTGTTTGAAAGCACGGTCTTACAACAGAGAGTCTCTCCCATAAAACGGATTTAAAAGACCGAATCTCTCTCAGGAAGACATTAAACGATTAGAGTATTTGGGAAGGCACCCGGAAATAGTGATGAAGCCGGCAGATAAAGGTGGATCTCTGATTATCTTAAATCGGACTGATTATTTGAAAGAATGTAATAGACAACTTAACAATACTAAATTCTACCGTAAGATATCAGATGATCCCACCAGCCTTTTCCTTAACACCATTAGACACACTGTCGCAGCAGCCTTAGAATTAGGATATATCCCGAGGAAAACGGCAGAATTTTTGATTCATGATAGTCCTACGACCCCGTTCTTCACGTACTGCCAAAACGCACAAAACGTCTGGCCGATTCCCGGCGCCCAATTGTCGCGCTACCAACTCGATTTTGCAACCTCTTGCCATATTCCTAGACAAATTCCTACAACCTTACGTCAAAAGAGCACCAGCATACATCAAAGACACGAGGGACCTCATCCAAAAAATAGATGGCTTAAAAATTAAACAAACGGAGACCCTAGTCACAGGAGACATCACATCTCTTTATACTAACGTGGATTTAACGTTGGCTAGAACTGTGATTTTTAAACTGTTAGATTCGAGACCTAGACCACATTGTCCCCCTACTGCCTTCTTGATTGAATTATTGGACTTTATTTTTGATTATAACTACTTTCAGTTTGATGGGGAACACTACTTACAACAATTCGGAATTTCTATGGGACTCTCTGCAGCGCCATCTATTGCCAACATTTATATGGCAGCATTAGAGGAGGAACACCTGACAAAAAACATTTCTACTATACCCATTAGACAGTACTACCGGTATATAGATGATGTTTTCTTCCTCATTGAGGACAATGATAAAATGAAAGATATCTCCCAGTACTTCAATGCATGGAATGAACATATTGAATTCACGTTTAAATCCTCAAAAAGTGCCATCGATTTCTTGGATGTGACTATATTTGTGGAAAATGACACTATCAAAGTGAAAAACTTCATCAAACCCACAAAAAGAATGCATTTCTTCATTACAGCTCCTTCCACACCCAGGCCCTGAAAAATAATTTACCTTATTCACAGCTTTTTAAGACTGAAAAGGAATTCATCGAATGTGGCAGATTTTGAGGCATCGGCCTCTTTGCTTAAAGAGAATTGACCCTAAGAGGATACCCCAAAAATTATTAGAACAAGCCCACAGAAAGGCCACGGCCACACCACGTCAAGACCTCTTGGTACAAAAGAACCGAAAATACTAAACCGCCCTGTTTGGCCTCTCACGTACACTCGCCACTCCAAAGAAATTACCAAAATTGTAAAAACTTTTGGCCTCTTTTAGACTCGATTCCAGGATTAGAGACCCCCTGTTGTTGCCTTCAAGAAAACAAGGAACATAAAACAAATGTTAATCCATGCGGATCACCGTCCCAAATTCACTCCAGAGCCAGCCGTTCCCAACCACACAAGTAGATGCGGGAGATGCTCTATTTGTAAACACATAGATACACAAGATTCTATTACTAGCCCACATAACGGAGTTACCATAAGGTTACGCACATGGGCAACCTGTGCCAGTAAGAATCTAGTATATTGTCTAAAATGTGGCTGCAATAGACTTTATATAGGTGAGACAGGAAGGGAACTCCAGACAAGAATTTCGGAACACCGCTCACGCTTCCGCACAAAAATGAAAGTTCAATACTATACTGTCATTTCAGAGAGAGAAACACCACTGTGAGGACTTTAAAGTATTAGTTTTGGAAAGGATCAAACCGACCCCATTCACTGACATTAAGACCAAGCTTTTGCAACGGGAGGCTTTTGGATTGTCAAACTGGGAACAGAAGCAACAATGAAACCCAGCATGAGGCAATCAGGCCTTAATGATTGTTTAACTATTGGTGAAGTCCTGCTGTGAATTACCTATGTTTAGCATACAGTTTACTAGAGCATATAATGAGTGCCTTTTAGTTTCATTCCCTATCCGGCAAGATTGTTGATGGTATTTACCTTAAGAATTATGGATATAATATTTGGTATGTATTTACAGCCTATACTTCTGTTAGTTCCCGTTGAACGTTGTTTATTAGCCTATGACTGTTACGTATAGATATATGATGGCAATGTTTTACTTTTATAGACATATTCCGGATCACATTGGAAACTTGATTGTTGGAGCATTGGTCTGAGGGTCCAGCGAAGCCATAAGGGCGGAAACGGCTAGAACCGTCGACCAATCTGGGTAGACCACCATATGAACTAGATATGATTGATTTATTATTGGAATTTGTTTGGATTTGGACAACCCAGAGACCTTGACTCCTAGGGAAGATTTACTTGGAAGATACAAGTTGGCAATTACCTTGATTTTGTTTCCACTGCTACCGTGTTGATATGACTAAAAATTAATATACCTACAATATAGAATTGGTGAAAAGCATTTGTTGTGTTGGCGTTCTTGTGACAACTGGACTTAATGTCAGGGGAAAACCTTTACCTTTACCTTTATTTAACACCCTACCCAAAATTCCCATTGAAATGTGTGATTTGGTTCCAGTGGGGTATACTCTGAGGATATACTGTATGTAGACAATCAGCCTAAGATCTCCATCTGACTTTCTTGTAAATCTATTCTTTCTATAGTCAGGTTGGGACTCACATGTCCCATGAGACTTATACAACCCCAAGGAGCCTAACTATTGCCCTCATTTGCCCTGATTTTCCCCCAAACAGGTGAGTCGTACCTCCAGAAGCCTCTGTGGAGAATCATTCTGACCTAAAACATCCATGTTTCTCATTGCTTCTTATCAACAGCAACAATAGCACTATCTTCATACCAGAAATGACCTTCTGGTATTCATTCCACCATGATAGGATTGTGTGCTCCAGTAAAATAAGAAGCTGTGTTAAAGGTCTCATTGCAGCTGGTAAGGTATCCCAGCTCAGATAGGCTACTGCTGAGAAGTCAGACTAAATGTGCCAAACATCTGAAGCCAAAATTCTGCTACCCACTAAGGATCTGGCTTGAGGCCCTTCCACATAGTCATATAACCCAGAATATCAAGGTGGAAATCCTATAATATCTATTTTGGACTGGGTTATCTGAGCCCACACTGCCATATATTCCAGTTCAAAGCAGATGTGAGATTTTATTCAGCTGTGTGGAAGGGGCCTCAGAGTCTGTTGCCAAGTGCACCCCACTACTTTGCTGGCAAGCTTTTTTTCCCACCTCAGGAGTGATTTGAGAAACTGCCCCCGGTGGCACAATGGGTTAAACCCTTGTGCCGGCAGGACTGCTGACCGACAGTTCAGTAGTTTGAATCCGGGGAAAACCAGGTTGAGCCTGTCAGCTCCAGTTTTCCATGTGGCGACATGAGAGAAGCCTTCCACAAGGGTGGTAAAACATCAAACATCTGGGCATTCCCTGGGCAACATCCTTGCAGACAGCCAATTTTATCTCACCAGAAGTGACTTGCTAGCCAGATAGAAACATGCAAACCAGGTTTAAGGCAACAAAAACAGAAAGAATGTCTGATGCAGTCTCCTGTCTCCAAAAAATTGGACATAATCATGCAATATAGTGCAAGATATTTCATACTCTTAGCCAACTATTAGAAGTCCTCATGCCCTCCCTGATTGGTTGGAAATCAGACCAGTTTCAACCTGAGCCTGGAATTCCAAATGACTCTGATCCTGTAGTCATTTGGAAAGGAATGGACATGAGTTTAGTCAATATGTTAAAGAGTACATGATAGGATTATTGGCCAAGTCCGATTTGTACACAGGGTGAGCCTCAGAAACACAATGGGCCTGTTATGTAAATATGATCAGTTCAAGGAAAACCTATAGATTTTATTTGTATGTTATTGGTGTCTTGGCATTTATACAATTTCTTGGAGTTTTACGTTTCTGTTGATAGAATTAAGTTCTCCAGCTGGAATCATCTTCTCTTGATGAACTCACCTCATGATAGCTGTGGAGCCAGAAAAGCTGCTTGGGTCCATGTTCACACAAGCAGGATTTTGTGTTTTAATTTTACCCAGGATGTATAGTTTTGGAGCATGGAATGAAACTCCTTTTGTTAGGGGATTTGGGAATAGGCTCCTTGTTCTGGGTTTGTGATCATGGACTTCCTCTTCATTTTACCTCAAGGATTCCCTTGAAGAAAAGTTAATTGATCCCACCCTGGAAGGTGTAGTCTTTCCAGCTGAGCTGCTGGAAACAAGGTCTACTGAGGTTTGGGGAAACAATAGTATTTTGTAGGCATGAGAAAAAAGTTATGAAAATGAAATGATTCGTAAGAAATTCGTAAGAAATGCTACTTTTGAGTATTTCCGCACCTGGAACGCCAACCAGGAAGTGGACTTTCTTTATAGAACTTCGGGGGCCTGGATTTTCTTAAGTGTCGTTATTAGGTCGTAGGGGGGGGGGCACCCTCCTTCTCTCTCACCACCCTCCCGCCTCCCTTGCCAATAAGTATTATGGCAAGGCAAGCCCTAAACTCGCTCCTTCTTTCGGCTGGAAGCCCGGAAAAAAATGTAATCAGAGAGATTACTCAGAAGTAAATCTGCAAAGGAGGGCACTTTGGATGAAGTGCCCTCCTTTGTGGATTTACTTCTGAGTAAACCTCTCTGTTTACATTTTTCCAGGCTTCCCTGCCTCTCCTGCCCTGCCAGGATCTAAAGCATCAAAGAGTATTGGGGTGAGAAACCAACCTAATGTATAATAGAATGAATACTACCGTAAGTGCCTAATATTATAAGTAATCAACTGGTCATACCTACATTCCATGCACATGCAATAATACAGCAGTAATAACAATAACAAGAGGTAAAAATTCAAACCGAAGTATTCTGACTGGTCCCTGCCTCATGCGGTGCAAACGGGCTCTTCTCTATTAGCCCAGGAAAAGCCAGCGTTTTCTGCTTGGGTGCACACACATACATATTCTTGGGGGATTTGCTGCAGAATCCGGGCTCATAGAGAAGATTCTGCAGCAAATCCCCCAAAGAAGATGTATGTGTGTGCACCCAAGCAGAAAACGCTGGCTATTCCCGGGCTCACAGAGAAGAGCCCGTTTGCACCGCCTGAGGAGGGACCAGTCAGAATACTTCGGTTTGAATTTTACCTCTTCTTATACCCATTGTTATTACTGCTGTATTATTGCATGTGCATAGAATGTAGGTATATATGACCAGCCTGGGCAAACTTGGGCCCTCGCTCCCTCGGGATGGGGGTGAGAGAGAGGCAGCGAGGAGCGGGGGGGGGGGGGCTCCTCCTTTTCTTTTGCTGCTTCCAAGAATAGAATACCCCCTCCCTCCCTCCCTCCTTTGCTCCCTCCTTCCTATTTGGAGAGTCCCATCTAGAATTCAGTGTGATTTATTCAAGTTTTGGCCTACAACTCCCAGAAATCCCAGCCAATTTACCAGCTGTTAGGATTTCTGGGAGTTGTAGGCCAAAACCATCTGGAATGCGCATGCGCTGGCATACGAACTACTAACGAATTTCGTTAGTAATTAAGTTACATTTTAGAAATTTTTGGAAATTTTTTTGTAAGTCTTTCTTTTACTAATCAAAAAAAAATCCCCCATTTGATTTTAGAATCGCCATTTTTGGGTTCGAAACCATGCCTAGTATTTTGATGTTGCGAAATTTCATAATATATATAAAATCAAATCCATATTTCGCTTTAACACTTGTGTTGCATTTATCTTTTGGGAGGGGTGGTCATTTTTTGACAACACTACCGAGTGTTGTCAGAAGAAATGCAGTGTGTGTGTGTGTGTGTGTATGTGTTTGTGAGACATTGGCAGAGGAGCTCTCAGACACAATGGCAGCGGCACTTTAGCTAACTCTGAAGGGGTTTGTACTGTATAGAAGAAGAAAATGGTAAACAACTCCTGAATGCCCTATATCCTGAAATCTCTTTGCTGAGACAATAAGAGACAACAGCAAATATACCTTCTCTCTCCTACAAAATGACTGGAGTGATGTAGGGACAGCTCTTCTTCACATTTGGCACTCAATGCCACCGCAAGCACTGAGTTTGTAAGAAAGTGGTTTTGTTTCGCTTTCAAAAGGCATGTAGTTGTCTGTGCAAAGACAAGTATATGCTTTTAGGACACAGCTGTGCAATTTCCCAAACCCTTGCACAGTTCTTTAAAAAGACACAAACTGTATATATATATTTTGGAATGGCTCTGGTAAAAAAAGGCAGAGAAAAACAAGCAAAGGACAACAAGCAGAGGAGAATCCACACCTTCACTTGTGGGAATTGTAGTCCACATAAATCTTTTCCTCAAGCATTCTTCACCATACTTGTGAGACAAAGTTGTGAGCCCAATATAATAAAGAATTTGAGCTCAGAATTAGTCATGCTCTGAACAGACACAGGAGAATCACATTGAGTCATGAGTAAGTTATGCTCTTTTGATTTGAACAGGTCTTATTCAGGGCTCAAAGAATTCCCTGCAGAATTTTATTCCAGGAACCAGAGTTCAAAAAGTAACTTTTCCAAGTTCTGGTTCTTGATGTATATTTAGATCTGGATCAAACCCACAAACTACTGAGAGAGTTTGAAGGTGTAAATTACATAGTCAAACCATAGTCACAAAAATAGATGCATCTGTGTTTTGCCTGGAATGCAATCAGAGGCTCCAAACAACTTTGCGGCATGAGAGAAACTGAATCCATGGTGCAATAACATCATTTCAAAACCCAAAATGCTGAAATGCACTGCTTCTTGTCCCTCCTGAATACATTTGTATCTCATTTGGCTTTGCTACTTGAATATGAAAACTGTGATAGCTGAGATTGTAACATGTGTTTGAGAAAAAAGTGTTAATGTATTATACATCTTCTTCAGATAGTAAAGTAAAAGTTTCCCCTTGACATTAAGTCTAGTCAAGTGCTCATCACCATTTCTATGCTGAAGAGACGGCATTATCTAGACGCCTCCAAGGTCATGTGGCCAGCATGACTGCATAGAGTGTGTTACTTCCCCGCTGCAGCAGTCCCTATTGATCTACTCACATTTGCATGTTTTCAAACTGCAAGATTGACTAGCGACGGGAGCTCATCCTGCCCTGTGGATTTGAACCGCCAACCTTTCAGTCAGCAAGTTCTGCAGCTCAGTGGTTTAATCTGCTGCGCCACTGTAGCCCTTTACAGACACAAAATGCAAAAGAATAGTATGTCTGTTGGAGTGAGCTTGTGTAGGTTTTATGATATGGCTAAGAAGGCAAGTTTCAACAATCATAGGAACTTATCCCACAGTCAAATATGCCCCTTGCATGCTGATTCCTATGGGTCCCATCACATGATGCACAGTCCATTTCTTAAATAAACTGAAACAACCCATAGGCAAACAGTTTGTAAGACAGGTGGGAATCAGCTCCATTCATCTTTAATGTCTCTGTGCTCATCAGAATTGTGGCTTTTGTTGCATGATGATAAAATCTTCAGTCATCAGCTGTACCAGTGACGTGACATAGGATAGGGCTTCTTTAGGTATTTTGCATCACAACCCTTTTTTCCTTTAGAAATCTGTAAGTAAAAATGGAGAGACACACACGCAGAAAACAGAGGAAAAGGCAGGAAGGTGTGAATGCAGGAGAGGAGGCACAGGAGTCAGAAGAAAAGGAAGGGCACTACCCCGTATGGAGCCCCAACCTAGATGCTCTGTCATAGGGGCGAAATGGACAGATTGAGTTATCACTTTACCGTGGGCTAAGTCAAAGACACATTATTTATTAGATATGGGAAGGAATGATCCAGGTGCGATGGGATGGGTATATACCAGGCATGGGCAAACTTTGGCTCTCCAGGTGTTTTGGACTTCAACTCCCCTAGCAGCCAGTAGCCTGTTAGGAATTGTGGGAGTTGAAGTCCAAAACACCCGGAGAGCCAAAGTTTGCCCATGCCTGGTATGTACTCAGTATATATTAAACCCTCATCAAACCTTTAAAGGCTATGGGTTGCCTACTTAAAGGGTGTTCCCCATAGCATTTGTCTTTTATCACATGTACGGTATGGTTGTTTTGTTTTTGGCTGCACCTAGACTTAAACCACTGAGCTGCTGAACTTTCTGACTGAAAGGTCTGCAGTTCAAATCCAGAGAGTGAGGTGAGTTCCCGCTGTTAGGCCCAGCTTCTGCCAACCTATCAGTTTGAAAATATGCAAATGTGAGTAAATCAATTGGTAGCACTCTGGTGGGTAGATAACAGCGCTCCATGCAGTCATGACCTTGGAGGCATCTACGGACAATGCTGGCTCTTTGGTTTAGAAATGGAGATGAGCACCAACCCTCGAGTCAGATACGACTAGACTTAATGTCAAGGGGAAACCTTTACCTTTACACTGTAGAATTAATGCAGTTTGACACCAACTTAGCTGCCATGGCTCAGTGCTATTGGATCCTGTGAGCTGTAGTTTTGTGAGGCAACCACTCTCTTTGTAAAATTACAACTCCTAGGATTCCATAGCATTTCCTGATAGGATGAAGCATGGAAAACTTTCTAGTTTGTTTGCTCCTCCATGCAAAGCGTTTGCATGGTCAAGTAAAAGGCTCACTGACACTCTTTATTGAACTGAGCTTGTTACATTTCTAAGATATTCCCAATTGGATCTAGTTGCAATTTCATATTCATACCAGAAGTCAACATCATGCCACTTATAGCCATTTTCTATACAAGGATGATTCCTCTTTCCGAGGTGGGATGGAAATATTGCTCAGCTTCATGAACAGTATTGCTGTTTTGTTCTTTTCAGAAACCACCAGCAACAGCACTATTCAAATTAGTCAGGAATATGTTAAAACTGGAACAAAAGAGCAACCTACATGGAGTTATTAACTGTCACTTAGATCATATTGGAACCCACATTCCGTCATGATAGGAACACTCTTCAGAGGTAGTCCGGAAAAAGAGAACTGGAAGTAAATTCAAGTTTTTCTTGCTTGGCCTTGAGTTTTGGCATGGGGGAGTACCAGTTTTAATCTGCTGCAATGCACACTAGTCTCTTTTAATACAGTTCTCTTCTAATATGATTTCTTTGAATATAGGCTGAAATCCTATATTCATTTCCGTGGGAGCAAGTCCCACCAAACTCAGTGAGACATTGGTGTTTTTTTATTAGGCACATAGAGGACTGAGCTATAAAATAATTATATCCAGCCTTTTCTGGTGACGTTCAAAACAGCTAAAAGAAAGCATAAAATGCTAATAAGTTGCATTTCATAAACAACCAACAAAATATGAGACAAATGAACAAACAAAGCATCTCTGATATGGAGCACTGGCATACCGTATATACTCAAGTATAAGCCAACCCGAATATAAGCTGAGGAACCTAATTTTACCACAAAAAACTGGGAAAACGCATTGACTCGAGTATAAGCCAATGGTTGGAAATGCAGCCGCTGTTGGTAAATTTAAAAATAAGAATATATACCAAAAATTTTACATTAATTGAGACATCAGTAGGTTACATGTTTTTGAATCTATATAAATAAATATAAATAATATAAATATAAATAATATAAATATAATGTTCATTTGTGGGATTAACTCAAAAACCACTGGACAAATTTACACCAAATTTAGACACAATACACATATCAGGCCAACGAGTGACCATCACTCAGAAAAACACTGAAAAACACAGCAGAAGATATTTTAAATGCCAACAAATAAAAAAATACAACACGTGCAAAACCGCATATATATATATATATATATATATACATATATATATATATACACTCACACACACACGCATATACACATATACACATATACACAAATAAACACACACACACACAAAGCACATATACACAGACTGGGCCACAGCAACGCGTGGCAGGGGATGGCTAGTATTTACATAAAACTGTAATTTAAGATAAGACTGTCCAGCTCTGATTAAAGCATTATTCTAACCTTCTTCAATGTAAATGTGCTTACGTAGCCTTCCAATAATAATAAAGAGTGAAATAATAAATGGAGTAAAAATAATTAGAGCAAATAATGGAAATGTAATAACAACAGTAATAATAGAGTAAAATAATAGATGTAATAATAGCAATAATAGCAATAATACATAGAGAAAGATATGACTGTAATAATAATAATAAAGTAAAAATGTAATAATAATAATAATAACAATAATAACTTAGTAAAATAATAAATAACTTTGACTCACGTATAAGCTGGGGGAGGGGGCTTTTTCAGCCTAAAATGAGGGCAGAAAAACTCAGCTAATATTCAAGTATATACGGTATATGTTTTTTACCTGTGTATCAGGGACTAGTACAATATTTGCAGTTAATTGCTACAGTTGTTCCCTTCCTTCCTGAAATTTCCCTAGGATGTGAGATGAAGGCTGAAGGACCAACCCCAGTCCATGGATTATGGCTTCATTAAGCCTACTTTAGACATACAGACGAATGAAAAGACATAGCTATATCCTTCAAATGTCCACTTTGCTGCTTTTCAAAAATGGGGATCATAGAATGCTTACACGATTCTGTAACGCAAGGTCATCTACAATCTCAGTGACTGAGAGTGAGCCCTTATTGGACTCAACCGGTCTTTCTCCTGAGTAGACATGACACAAATTGCCATGCTGTCACTTTCTTTATAAATCCATGGGCACTACTACATGGAAACTGCTGGCATTCAGTGCTCCTGCGACCTGGGACAGTGGCTTCTTAATAAGATATTTATTATGCAACTGTGATGCCTTAGGCTTGTGAGGTCACACTTCTGAGTGGGTGGTGTGACTCTATCCCCTCACTGTGCTATTTCCCACAGTGTTTTTTTTAAAAAAAAACTATGAAAAAATGTGAAATATTTTTCAACAAGAGTCCTGTTCGGATAAATCCCAGGACTGTGGCAAGATCCAGGCTATGGATGGACTTTACCATCAACTGTGAGGCATGGTTTCATCACATGGAGGTGCTGGATTGGCAATAGGTGTCCCACAACATTGTATGATAGAGGCCATCACCAAGAGTGCTTCTGTGCCAGTTTCTACCTCTAAGAAATAAGTCCATACAGCACAGGTATAATATGTTGTAACATAATACATTCCTTTCCCCCAACTGAACAGTGATGTGTCTTATGTTACAGTACACGATGTACAGAAAGAAAAGGGGTGGACTGGGGAAAAACATAGCCAGGGCCTGTGAATAGAAGGCTGTGAGTGACTGGAAGCAGCTGACAGCCAGTGGGTAGCCCAAGATAGATCTCCATTGCTTAACCTTATTTTCCTTGCTGTACAACAGAATACAATATCAACATATTATAAGAAAAAATTTGAAAATAAATGGATGATCTCTGCCTTCAAGGTTTCTCTTACCCTGATGCTCAAAAGAATAGAAGAACAGCTGTTCTGGATCAGGCAAAAGGTCTGTATAGTCAAACCTTCATTACCTACAGCACACAATCAGTTGCCCATGAGATTCAATTGCATAGAGCTGCATTCTATGTTCAACCACCTCCTCTCCAAAGGCAACACAGATAAGACATCAGTGGACAATATATGTGATTATTTAACACTGTGGCCCAGTGGGTTAAACTAAGCCTGTTGAACAAAAGGTCGCAGATTCGAATCCGGGGAGTGGTGTGAGCTCCCGCTGTCAGCCCCTGCTTCTGCCAACCTAGCAGTTCAAAAACATGCGCCAGCGGAAAAGTAAGGGCTCTCCATGTAGTCATGCTGACCGCATGACCTTGGAAGTGTCTAGGGACAACGTCAACTCTTTGGCTTAGAAATTGAGATGAGAACCACCCCAGAGTCGGATATGACTAGACTTAATGCCAGGGGAAACCTTTACCTTTTATATGAGTCTACATGATCATATACTGCAGTCAAACTGCATTATATTTTAGTGTAGATGGAGCCAAAAAGATTGGAAGAGGAAAGAAAAAAACAAACATAGCTGCCTTAAGCCCCTTCCACACAGCTGAATAAAATCCCACATTATCTGCTTTAAACTGGGATTTATGGCAGTGTGGACTCAGATATTCTAGTTCAAAGTTGATCAAGTTATTCTTCCTTGTTATTCTGGGTTATATGGCCGTTTGGAAGGGCCCTCACTCCTACTTTATTGGCGGATGTCAATAGCAACATTGCAATGGCTGCTGGCACATCACTTTCCCCACCCTAAAGATAACTGCATTGGCAAAAAGAAATGTGGACAAAAGGTGCAGATTTATATATGATAATGAATATAAACAGCGCGGTTCAGGTAAAAAATACAAGTTAAATATACCTTAACTGAAATGCTTGAGATCAGAAGTGTTTTCGATTTTGAACTTTGGAATACTTCTAATACACATGAGACCTCTTGGAAACGGGACCCATGTAAACACAAAATTCATTTATGATATACATCAGTGGTTTCTAACCTGTGCTCCATGGACCACCAGTGGTCTGCAGGAACTAAAATATGGTCCGCGGCCTCACTGTTATTACAATGAGAGTGACTGGTCTCGAAAAACCCTCCTATAGTGCCAAAGCTTATTAAATATGGTTTTCTGTGGGTGAGCAGATGGTGACCATTGGATGGCATATGTTCTGTATCAGAAACTAGAGCTGATGTGGACTATCCAATGCATTTTTCTGAATCAGTACCCAAACCAAATCTAAAGTTGATCAAAAACCGATTCACAATCCTTTTGGTACTAATGTTGGAGAGTGGTCCCTGGTCAAAAAAAGGTTGGGAACCACTGATATACCCCTTGTCCAAATAGCCTGATTGTGTTAATACAACATTTGAAAAATATTTTCGTGCATGATATAAAGTTTGTGTACACTCATCTTTCAGAAGCATAGATGTCACTATCTCAGGCCCCCATAAGAACACTTTTGGATTTTGGAGTATTTCAGATTTTGACATTCTAGATAAAGGATGTTGAACCTGTACTGCAATTCAAATAGAAGTGGGACACATTCAATCACAGAATGAAAACTGGAGTGAAAACCGGAAAAGACTCTAGTGTCTTTAATGGTTGTGTAGAAGAGGGAGCTTCAGCAGGGGTAAACTAGCTGTGTGGCAAGCAACAACTAATAAATTTCCCTCTTCTACACAAAAAATTAAATCCCTATCCAGTTTGCAATTTGACAGCCCTAAGCTGAGACCTAGAATCATAGAGTTGGAAGAGTCCAACCCCTTGCCAAGAAGCAGGGAAATTGCATTCAAAGCACTCCCGACAGATGGCCATCCAGCCTGTTTAAAAGCCTCTGCAGGAGGCGCCCCCACCACACTCCGGGACAGAGAGTTCCACTGCTGAACAGCTCTCACAGTCAGGAAGTTCTTCCTAATGTTCAGATGAAATCTCCTTTCTTGTAGTTTGAAGCTTGTTTGCCATTGAACTTGTATGCTTGTTAGCCATTTGTGTTCTATATAGAAACAATTTCAGGTCAACTTCAAAATGACTTGAAGGTACACAACAACAGCCTTCATTTCACTTGAAATAATGAATTAACTACCATCATTATTATTGCTGTGGTCACCCTATTTTTTTAAAAAAAACCTTCTCTCTAGGCCACACAACAGGAGTGCTTATGACACGGTTACTACATAACTGCAGCTTTAAGAGGAATTGCACGTATGCTTTTTGTTGACCAATTGTTTTGCTGACTGGAAAGATTCTTCCTTTGACCTTGTTGGCAGAATTGTTTTGAGCGTAATCCCTGTACTGAATGCACTCTAAAGGCTTCAAAATGTGGGATGCATCCATTCATCAACGTGCTGTGGGAGATTTTAAAAAGCGGATTCCTACTGAGAAAATAAAACTGTTGAGTGATTTCAACTTCACCAAAATGGTGGGTTCAGGGCCTGGAGTGTCAAGCTCCCAAAGGATGGATTGAGATACAGACAGGTTGAAGGCAAAATCAGAGACATTTGTTCATCTTAGCCAATGTGGATGTCAGCAGAGTGTGTGCTCCAAAGACTGACATACCATAATGCAAAAATATAGAAATATTTATAAGACATTGTTCAGCAGTTTGAAACACAGACTTCTGCTGCTCTGTCAATTGGTCCAGGTTGTGGCAGGCTAGGATCGGCAGGCTATTTGACTGGGCTGTGTTGTCTGTGATCATTGCCAATTGATCTCTGGGTTTGGAGGGAAATTTAATAAAATGTCATTGGTATAGTTGAAGGCTCGTGTCTGTTATTGATCCACACAGGAGAAGGAGGCAGAAAGGAATGCAACTGAGCTAGAGATAATGGGTTTAAATGAGTTTTAATGTTTTTGTCTCAGTCAATACAATGGGTGTCAGCCAGATAGACAAAAGGGTGCTCAGGGTGTTGGTAAATTCAATGGCAATCCCAGGGAAGGGTCTGATCTAGTAATAGAGGTGAGGAAACGTTCCTAGGAATAGAATCAGATTATTGTCTACCTCTAAGCCGCCTCAAGTCCCTTTTGGGAGATGGTGGTGGGATATAAATAAAGTTGTTGTTGTTGTTCTTGTTGTTATATCAGGAAACCCTTTGACTTTCTTATAAGCCTATTATGTGTTCCTTGTGTCATCTCAGGGTGTTGTGAAGGGATTATGCAGACTAATGTGCAGCCATCCCCCAAAAATCTGAGATGTGTATAATGCTTGTGCAACATTCTAGGAAAGTTCATGAAAGATGGCTTGAATCTAGAGAGAAAGTCAATGCAAGATCTCGGAGCTCCGCCGGGAACTTCCAGCCACAATTGATACAGTTAGTGAACTTGAGACTCCGTGGCCACTTGCTGGGCCCACCCTTGATTGGTTTTTCCCGTTGGACGCAGAGGCTGTTGATAGACTCGTAGCTGCAGCTACACCGACCACTTGCTCCCTCGATCCGTGTCCCTCTTGGCTAGTGAAATCTTGCCTAGAGGGACTACGTGACCCTCTGTTGAAGATAATTAACAGCTCCCTTAAGCAAGGAGTCTTTGCAGAGGATTTGAAAGAGGCAGTGGTCTCTCCGCTGCTGAAGAAACCGAACTTAGATCTATCAGTTCCTTCCAGCTACCGCCCGGTTTCAAATCTTTCGTTTCTGGGTAAGGTGATTGAGAGGGCAGTAGTGGAGCAGCTGCAGCAGTTTCTAAATGACACAGCCAGATTGGATCGCTTTCACTCCGACTTCCGTATGGGGCATGGGATGGAGACCGTTCTGGTCGCCATTTCGGATCAGCTTCGATGCCAGCTTGACAAGGTCGGTTCAGCGCTGATTGTGTTATTGGATCTCACAGCAGCATTTGATACGGTCGATTACAATCTTTTGGCCCATTGCCTTGCCATTGTCGGAGTCAGGGGAACAGCCTTAAACTGGCTGTTGTCCTTTCTTCACAACCGGGGACAGTGAGTGGAAAAGAGAGGCCTGGTTTCCAAGAGGTCCCCTCTAACTTGTGGTGTTCCTCAAGGAGCCATTCTCTCTCCTTTGTTATTTAACATCTACATGCAACCACTTGCTCAGCTGGTTCGATGTTTCGGGCTGGAGTGCTATCAGTACGCTGATGACACCCAGCTTGTTCTGAAAATGGAAGGCCGTCCGAACTCCATACCTGCAAATTTCCTTCAGTGCCTTGAAGCCGTTACTGGACGGCTGCATGCGAGCAGGTTGAGGGTGAATCCAGCAAAGATGGATATACACTGGCTGGATCGACCGGACGATGCGGTGGTCCAGCTACCTAACCTGGATGGCAAGGCATTACGCCCGGCATCTTCAGTTAAGAGCCTAGGAGTCATTCTGTACCCTTTGCTGACAATGGAGGCCCAGGTCTCTGCTGTTAGCAAAACCACCTTTTTTCATCTGCGGCAGGCTAGATGGCTGGTCCCCTATCTGTCTAGAGATAACTTAGCCACGGTGATGCAGGCCACGGTCATCTCAAGTTCTGTCTGTGACCCGGAAACTTAAGCTCGTCCAGAACGCTGCTGCCCGACTTCTCACTGGGGCTCCAGTGAGATGTTATGTTACTTCTATTCTGCAGCAGCTTCATTGGCTACCTATCGAGCACTGGATCACTTTCAAACTGATGGTACTAACCTTCAAGGCCTTGTATGGTCTAGGGCTGGTGTATCTGAAGGACCGTCTCACCCCCTACCAACCCCAGAGACCACTCCGTTCGGAAGATCTAAACCTACTGGAAGTGCCTAGCTTTAAAGCCGTTCGCCTAACATCGACAAGGCACAGAGCTTTCTCTATTGTGGCACCATCTCTTTGGAATACCTTACCAACTGAAGTTCATGCCCTGCAAGACCTATCAGCCTTTCGCAGGGCTTGTAAGACTCATCTGTTTTGGTTGGCATTCGAACTACGAATTTTAATCTGGTACTAATTAATGTTAAGTTGTTTTTATGGTGTTTCCATTCTGTGTTTCTATACTGTATTGCGAGCCGCTCCGAGCCCTCGGGGAGTGGCTGCATCCAAGATTGAATGATAAATAAATGCAAGCTCCCTGTTATTCCCTATGGAGCCATGGACACTGGGGTTGGTCCTTTTGGGGTACAGTTTTCGATAGCATAATCAAGGCCAGTGGGATTGGACCCATAGATGCTAAGGAGGAAGGGCTCTGGTGGCTGAAAAAAAGTAACTTTTTGGAGGTCTAAGTAGAACAGCATATGTTTGCATGCAGGCAACTCTTTCAGTCTCTCATGCAGTTTGATACCACTGCCATGGCTCAATGTTATGGTATTAGGAGAACTGTTGTTTTATCGTCCTTAGCCATCTCTGCCAAGTAATAATTCCAAGAGCAGTTAAAGTGATGTCAAATCTCATTAATTCTATAGTTTAGATACACCCCCACTTTGTCTGTTCTTGCTTATTTATAACTTTTGCCATTTGGACCACCTATTGATTTTGCTTGGCCTCAATTTTCATCAGTAAAATGTTGGAATGTGTGATACTTGGCATACGCTTTCGGGGATTGCCACTCACTTCATCAGCAACCCACGAAACAAAATGTGTTGACTTTTAAGGTGTCACAAGATTATTTATTGCTTTTACTATGAAACATGAGAACTTCTTGGTTAAATGATTTTTGAAAAAACATGGCATCTAGTGGCAAAAAATAGACACTGCAAGCGTATCAACTCACAATGGTCATTGACAGTGCAGTTGGGGAAGGGAGGAGCGAGTGGTTCACCAGATGACTAATTTTTTTTTTGCATCTTCACTCAGCCATAAAGGCCCAAATTGAAGCTCCCTCAAACCCTTGGGAGGGTCACCATAAGTCAGAAATGAATGGAAGGTAAACAGCAACATTATTCTTTCTCTAACCCTGTAAAACTCAGAGGGCTGAAATATATCTATAGATTACTTGAAGGCACATACCAGCACAATGGTATGATTAGCCTTGGAATCAGGGTTTCATGGGGGGAGACCAGGAAAGTAGTGGGAGGCAATCTATGTTATCTGGGGATGACAACATGGAGAAGAAAGAGATATTGTTTATTTTGTGCATTTGATCTCTGCTGGTGTTATAATAATATAATAACTTTATTTTTGTATCCTGCCACCATGTCCCCAAAGAGACTCGTGGTGGCTTACATGGGGACAAGCCCAGTGAAACACAGATTAAAATATAACACAGTAAAAGTTTGCAAAGACAACATCATACATCATAAAAACATAACCATCAGCAAACAACCAATAGCCTAACATAGTGGCCATAAACTGAGTTAAGAGGTTCAAACAGAAATACTAAAAATATGGTCACCAGGAATTAGTTACTTTATTTACTGTTGTGGGCATGACCCTGTGCTTTGGCTTTCAGAGACCAGGCCCTCCTCATTTCAGCTTAACTACAGTGCTTTATCTGAGCTTCATCCTTTTGCCTTCTGTGAACTGAGGGCTGGAGCAGAAAATGAGAACTCAGGCTACATCTTTGCTTTGTACTTTTGTTCACTGACACCTCATTTATCTTTAAACTTATTTTACCTTCTGAGAAATGGATATTTGGCAACTATTCCTGCCCTAAGGCAGATGTTTGTGAACAGGCAAGCCCTGTCTACTATTCAAATCTTCATGTAATTTCTTATTTGTCCAGAAGAAGTATTACTTAGAGCACCTAAATACCTTTAAGGCACCTTCCGGTCTTGGAAGCTAAGCAAGATAAGCTTTGTTTAGTACTTGAATGGGAGGCCACTGATGAATATTTATTTATTTATTTGCCATATTTATATACTGCCTTTCTCAGCCTGAAGGCGACTCATGGCAGTTTAGAATTGGCACAATTCGATACCCCCAACAACATAAAATACAATTTAAAAACATTTAGCAAATAATATAAAAACCATGCAAAACCGATAAAAATCCTCAGTGTCTCCTTACTAAAATACCAGCTGCTGTACGCTATATTTCAAAGGAAGGAAATGGCAATACCATCTCCTTGCCTACAAAATGCATAGGATTTTTTTTTCATATCAGAAGTGGCTTGAGAAACAGCAAGTTCCTTCCGGCGTGAGAGAATTGGTCGTCTGCTGAGTCGTTGCCATGTGTGATCATCCTGTGGGAGGCTTCTCTCATGTTCCCGCATGGGAAGCTGGAGCTGACAGACAGGAGCTCACCCTGACTTGCGGATTGAAACTGCCAACCTTTAGGTCAACTGTTCAGCTAGCACAAGGGTTTAACCCATTAAACCACCACGCTCATTCATGGGGATTGCCATACATCAACAAGCAATTTGTTATGGCAGCAAGTAGGTTATTTCCTTGACAAAGAGACACGATTACAGGTCAATAGTGCCGAGTGGTTGGCTGAAATCTCTTTTGGAAATCTGTTTAATTGTTCAACATTGTTTTCTCTATACCTGAAGTCTACTGTGTTTTGAAGGAAATAACCAGCCCAGTTTGGAGCAGTTGATCCATCTATTCACCTAAGCAATGAAGCAGGATCTAAAGTGCATTTGAGAAGTACACTCCAATGATTGAAAGATTCAACATGAACAGTTTGAAAGGTTACCTTTATTCCTTGCATTACACGTTTAACGGTTTAAGGTTACATGAAACAGACCGAGTTAATCTCAAACTGAGAAATTTCACAAATGTGTAGCTGTCAAACAAACATTTACCATGCAACATAAAACTGTTCTAATACAGTAGAATCATTTACAATTTTGAACAAAAGTGTTCCTCAATGCAGAGTAATATTTTACATGCTCAGTCTTTTAGAAAATATTGTAATATGCAAAATAAACAAATATTTTTAAAAATCAGTTCTTTTCTATACAGAAGCATTATATTGCAATGTTCTTTTTTTTTCTGGTGTAAATATTATAGCCATATTTAACTCTTTACCGTGGTCCAAATCTGTTTTTGAAGGCTATCAGTGACTTCTTCATAATTGGAGCAATTTCTGTAGCAAAAATGATAGAGACAGAGGTGAATTCATTTGGGAATGGCTGCATTCCTCAAATTTAAAGGAATTCAAATGAACTAAAATATTAAGATAATGCAGTGAGTGAATCTGGCAGGTGGAACTTGAATTTCCTGCCCTCCAGGAGAGGAACTTATGGACTATGACTCTGAAGACCAGAATTCAAAGCCACACTTTGTCATAGAAACTCCCTGCATGACCAAGAGCTAGTCAAATCTGAACAAATCTGGCCAAGAAAACTCTTTGATGGGTTAGACATTGGGTTACCATAAATAGGAAAAGGGGTAAAGACACACAGCAATAATAAAACTGCCAAGGGAAAGACAGAATCATTGTTTGGTTGTAAGCCCATCAATGTCAGCAAAGTTCAGTGTAACAGTGGCTTATTTAGTGAAAGCAATGAGTTTGTTGTTTTTAATTGAAAAATGTAAATAGCAATCCCCGAAGGGAAGGGTGGGAAAAGCACTAAAAGTATCATTTAAACTGCCACAGAACTACTGTATAGAGTCCATAGGTGGCTCAAAACCAATGCAGAAAGTCCGCAGGTAAGGAATGCCAGGCAGATCCAATCTCTGTTTAATAAATCTCGAGTAAAGAATAGTTCTCTTCCTTCCAAAGCAGATGATTCCAATGTCAGAATGTCTTATGGTGTTTCCCTAATTCTTACATTTGGCTTGGATTTTTTTAAAAATGAAAATCATTGGATCCTCTCCTCTGGAGCAACAGAAAACAAATTTGTTCTACCTTCACCATGACATAGATGTGAGAAGGAGAAGGTAATGAAATGCAAAGATACAGAATGGGGGACGTGTGGATCGAGAGCAGTACGTGTGAAAAAGATGTTGGGTCCTTGTGGACAACAAGTTAAACATGAGCCAACAATGTGATGCGGTGGCAAAGAAAGCCGATGGGATTTTGGCTTGCATCAATAGGAGTCTAGTGTCTAGGTCCAGGGAAGTCATGCTACCCCTCTATTCTGCCTTGGTTAGACCACACCTGGTATATTGTGTCTAATTCTGGGCACCACAATTGAAAAGAGATATTGACAAGCTGGAATGTGTCCAGAGGAGGGCGACTAAAATGATCAAGGATCTGGAGAACAAGCCCTATGAGGAGCGGCTTAAAGAGCTCGGCATGTTTAGCCTGCAGAAGAGAAGGCTGAGAGGAAACATGATAGCCATGTATAAGTATGTGAGAGGAAGTCATAGGGAGGAGGGAGTAAGCTTGTTTTCTGCTGTCCTGGAGACTGGGACGCGGAGCAATGGCTTCAAACTGCAAAAAAGGAGGTTCTATCTGAACATTAGGAGAGAGGAAGGGGAAAGAGACTAAAATTGATTTAGTTCATTCTGTGACCAAGCTCGTAGAGGAGGATGTGTTGGTTGTTGTTTTGGGGGGGGGGGTGGAACAGACTGACAGCATTTCAGTGGGGAAATTTGCTTTGACATATGAACATTTTAAGTTAAGAGCATATCAAGCTATCACTTTATATGTAAAAATTTATGGTCTCAAACCAGACTCAGATGGGAATGATCCAAGATGTAAATCCTTTGCATATATGGGAGGTTGGACTGAATTCAGAGGCATGCATCTTATAAGGAAAAAAGCAAAACCAAACAGTTCGAGAAGGCTTAGTGCCAATATCTATGACACTGGCAATTCATACGAATCCCCTAAACACAAAACGTAGCTTCTACATCTCTGATATAAAACAACATCAGTAAGAGCTTTACTTACTTTTAAGTGGTTTCTTCACCACTTCAGTTGGCACATTCCTGTAAATGGGGGGCCTAGCAGATGATATATTGCTACCTTTATTGGAAGCAGAAGAGGTCTTACTTCTTTCTTGGTTTTTTGAGTTCTTTGATCTAGCCATGAAAAACCACACAGATAATGTATATGAAACACAATGGAATTGACAACATTGATTTGGGGCTTTTTAATTTGTTTTTTTAAAGGGATAACAACATTAATTTGGCTGGTGATTAGAGGATCTAAAGTCTAAAACATCCACATTATTTAGAACTTTGCCAACAGAACATTTGCTGCACAACGTTTTAGAACATTTGAATATGGGGAGAATACTGCAGGAAAAATATGTATTTTCTCCACTGTGGGAGAAAAATACCATAAATATTCATTCTTGCATAGCTAAGAATTTGCATGTCACAGATGGGGAACATAATGTGTAACACTCTTTAACTGCACACTACTGAATAGCTCCACCATTATCATCACCATCACCACTTTCCTTTTACCAATTTTTGCTCTGGGACAAAATCTAAAATAGCTGGGGAGAAGAAACATGGAAAGGAAAGCTGAGTTGAGCTAGGAAAACAGCAGGTCCAAGTTGTTTCACCCAAATCACCACTTTTTTTCCTTGAAAAAGAAATCACACAAATGCGTCCCAGCAGCAATGCAAAAACTGTAGGGTCGTTACAACTATGGCTTGCTCTGCCTCAGAGGGACACATAATACTTACTTTGGTTGAAGCTGAAAACCCAGCCCTGATGTCCCATAGATGATTTGCTGGTAGTGGACATTTCTGGGTGGCTTTGCCACACCATGGATGAAAGTCATTTTAACTTGGCGACCTAACCAAAAGGAACAAATCCTTCATTGAATACAAAATTTAAAACCTTATAGAAGGATGACTAATATTCTTGGCCATACATAAACTGGTCTTTACCTTCCTCCCTTGTAGGTGGGAGTGGCCTTTGCCTGCATCCGATCCTTCAACTGAACAACTGAAAAAGCATCTAAGACAAAACATAGGCCTGTGACTCCAGCCCCACCACTTTTCCTATATATATATTTTAGCATTTCTGGCCTAATGGAAATGCTTACAGAATGCATTGTGTGCAGTTTGGTTGATTCTGGATAGAGCAATGTCCTAAAAGACAGCTATGAGAAAAATGTCTAGGGATTAGGCATGGTTTCGAACCCAAAAATTGCGATTCTAAAATCAAATGGGGGGGGGGGATTTTTTTTGATTAGTAAAAGAAAGACTTACAAAAAAATTTCCAAAAATTTCTAAAATGTAACTTAATTACTAACAAAATTCGTTAGTAAAGCAGGTTTGGTACTTTTCCGAGCATAAAAAGTACAGTCAGAGAGTGATGCTACTTGCGTGTCAACTCTGAAAAAGAGGGTTTTGGTGCCAGAAATCAGACAGGCACTTGCAATGAAAGACTAACACTGTGATTAAATGCATTTTAATACACCCTGTGCCCAATTTGAGATAATATAGGCTAGATGGGTGAATGCAGTACAGTTGGAGCTATGGAAATTTAATGTGAATGGGAAACACCACCGCGCATGGCAAAGAGTCTGTCCTTCTCCGCTGCTGGCACGGAGCCTGGAAATATTGTTTCAACTCAGGGAACAGAGACTCAGCATTGATACTGCACTGTGTGAAAGAAATAACTAATAGATGGCTATTGTTCTCAATCTTAGGTATGACAGAGATGATGCTAATGATTTATGCAGTGTTTATTGGACTAATGAAATGTCATGTAAGCAACAGTAATCACCAGCCAATTATGATTGTTTTTATCCATGAAGAAGGGGTGGGTTTTACTGAAATGACTCCATTGGGGTATAAATGTCTTTGTATGAGAAGTGACGGGGTCTTTTGCCCCTACCTGCAGCTGTGTTCTGCTGGCAGAAGCCCACCAGCTGGTGCCAGAATAAATCCTTTTGATTTTTACCTATTTCACAGTCGTCGTGTGTTCTCCCTCATCCTAGAACCTCGCGTACAAGCAGCTTTGGTAAAGTTAAATTGGT